>PVJD01000739.1:0-360539 GCA_004026545.1 Mormoops blainvillei | reverse complement strand
TATTGCCAAACATCTTTATTGCCCCTTTCATCTCTACCCATGTGGTTATAGTCAATGAGTTCTTTTATATTCTTTCTCATTCTGAGACTACCTTCTCAAGATCTACACATTGTCAATTTCAATAACCATTTATTCACTCTTAGTCTACTCAATACTTTAATGCATTTTACCCCTTAAAATTTCTTCTTCACTTCTGGGAAAGCAAATTACATTGCTCTGAACTACTCAAATTCTTCTTCTCTTCCTATCTCCTAAATGCACAGCCTTTTCCAAATATTCCTTCTCAGTTCTCTGTTGTTCTTTTTATTAAACACTATACCTTAGAGGTCTCATTTCCCTCAGGACTACAACTCCCCCTTCTCTGTGAAAAATCATAAAAAACAATGGTTTTCTGTTTTCAAACAGTTTTTGCTCACATAATTATATTTAATCTTTAATATGAACTTGTGAGGTAGATATAATTATACTCACTTTACAGACTCCTAAATTCATATTTTTCAGTATCCAGCTATCTGGTTGCTTGACAAAAATCAACTAGATATGTATTGTAGACATTCAGTATAGCACAGCAACGTCCAAACTTAAATCTGCAATCGATTTTATGTCCCATTAGTGTTCTCTTCTGATTTCCAATGGGGATAAATAATACAACTATTAGCCAAATATAGAGTTCAAAATAATTGGATTAAATTTGATTTCAAACAGTAGAGGCTTCCAATGGGATTAAATTGGATCATAATTTCTTGATAACTACTATGACCTGTTTCTACTCACAGCATTTCTGACATCAAACCGTGTGGGTTCCCACACCAAGAAATTCCCCAGTTTTCTGTGGACACCAACTAGTTATTCTACAATATAACCCACTTCCTCTACTAACTACCCAGAGATAAAACAGACCTCACAGTTTAAGGGCTCACTCTCACATCACTGTCCCTCACTTCAGATATTAATCACACGTAGTGGGTCCCCAGGTGAGTCACATTTTAATCTAATTTGACTACAAGCAGAGATTCCCATGATTCCTTTCTCAGGTTGCTATAATGGCTCACAAAACTCAGGGAAACACTTTACTTACTATTAAGGATATTACATTTATAAGGATATTATATTTATAAGGATACTATAAAGAGAACAAATGAGCAGCCAGATGAAAAGGCACATAGGGCAAGGTCTGAAAGGGTCCCTGGCACAGAAGCTTCTGTCCTTATGAAGGCTGGGGTGCACCACCCTCTTAGCACATGGATGCATTCACCAAGCTGGATGCTCTCCAAGCCTTTTTGTTTAGGGTTCTTGTGAAGATTCCACTACATAGGCATGATTGATTAAACCATTGACCATTGGCAATTAACAACCTCTAGTACCTCACCCCTGCTGAGAGGTTAGTAATGGGGTAGGCTTAAAGCCCAGCCCTTCCATCATACGTTCATTTCCTCTGGCAAACAACACCCATCTTGAAGCTACCTGGGGGCCTTCTTAACATAAACTCAGATATTGTGGAAAGGGGCTTTTTATGAATAATAAAAGACACTCCTTTCACCCCTATCACTCAGAAAATTCCAAGGGTTGTAGAAGCTCTATGCCAGGAATAGGGATGAAGACTAAATATATATACTTATTACCATATTCACAGTATCACAGCAACCCTCTCCATTACTTGTCAACTCAACCTTTAAATGACCATTCAAATGTTAACTCCTTCACAGAACTCTTACCTGATCCCAAAGTTTCTAAGAATTTTCTCACTGCTCTTTGTTCCAGTAGCACTTGTTTGCCCATCCTGACGTTGCTGAGTGGTGCTGCTGTCAGACCTCAGGTGCTTTTGTCACACCTGTAATCTTTCTGTTGCCACTTACAAGGTGAACGACTTGTTATAAGCTACATACCTTTCTGAAGCTTTTTCATTTTTTCAGTGGTAAACAATGTCAAAAATAACGATGCCTAATTTGCGGAATGCTTCAAAAGAGTGAATGAGATCATAATGTGCACAGCTGGAACATAGTAAGCGTTCAGAAATGACTGGCTAACTCACCTCCTGGAGTATAATATTGGGAAAAAATATGCAGAACCTGGAGTTTGAAGATGTGCTGCCCAGTTTTGGGTTTTGGCCTTACAGGACTGTGACCTGGTCGTGGCATGTAAATTCTTAGTACTTTTAATATCTCTGCTATACAGCAGGATGAATTAGAATTCAAAAGTGCATTTATGGGATAAGAAATATTTCTGTAAAAGATGTTCATAGACTATAAGGTTCTTGGTAAAATGTAAACAATGATTACAATCAAGCACTTGAGCAGATGAATCAGGTTTATTACATCTTTACATTCACATATTTCTGCATTTTTTATTAGATGAACAATCATAAATTACATGAACACACATGAATAACAGAGGAGTTTATATATAAAAAGCAGTTCAGTATTGGTTGATTGAATTTACCTTGCTATCAATTCTTCGTTTTTCACATACAGAGACTTTCCAAATTCTTTTGATTAAAAACAAACAAACAAAAAAAGCAAACCCTTTCCCCTATTACTACCCTCTTAACCCAAAGCTACTCTCCTAATTAGGTTCTAATTTTCTTTGAAAGCAACTATAAATACTACCTACTTGACTGACCTGCCTTCAGATTTTAGCTCTATTAATCCATGTATTACAATGATGTAGAATAATCCTTAAACACTAATCTGAACATACCATTCCCTTGTTCAGAACGTTCAATGGCTTGCTTTTTCCTAGCACAGCAAAGCGAAACTTCTTCCTTGAATTTTAAAATCCTCCATCTGTTTCTACTCTTCATAGGCAATATTATTTTTCATTATTTCTTAACAAGCTTCTTCTGCCTTACCAAGACAGGTATATTTTTTGTCTCTCATAAACTAGGCCCCAAAGATAAAAATTTGCATAAAATATTCAGTAGCATGTTCTTTATTTTTCTCTTACCTTTTATGCTTTTACACATCCTGTTTAAGTCTTCTGGAATGTTGTCTTCTCGCCCATCACCTTGCATAAATCTGCCAAAACCCTATGACTTATAAATTTTTCTTCCAGTTTTCATTAACTCCCCCTTTGATGACATTATATCATATTTTAATACAGTCTAAATAGATGATTTTAGTCATGTGTTCAAGATTTGGAAGGTACCACGGGATATCTACAGTCTCTGTCCTTCAGCAGGGAGCGGTTAGGGAGGAGGGGTTAGAGGAGAGAGCGATGATCTTGGGTGTGATTTGGCACATACATGCAGACTCTCCAAAAGTTACCTGGACTCATAGGTAAAGGGACCAAATTTCTATGTCTTTATCATCCATTTGTACTCCAATTATGCTTTTCTCATTTTCATTTTCACAGTAGCCTTTTTCTTTTTTACAAAAAAGCCATATACCTCACTCAGGCTTCCTGAATAATTCCATCAGTGAATTGTACCAGTGTGTAAAAACCATCAGGGTACCCAACAAAGAACAGCTGGAAATATTGACACTGGTGCTGAGAAAGTGAATGTCTAATGATTGGGTAACAAATCCTCTTACGAATCAGGAGATTTCTTTTTTTTTCTTTTTTCTTTCAATATGCTATTACAGTTGTCCCATCCCCTTCCCCATCCCCCCACCCCCCGCTTTATACCCTCTGCCCTGCACCCCATCCCATCATCCCCAAGATATTTCTTTCTCAGTGAATTAAATAAAATTTAAGGAGAAACTAATACATTTTCCATTGATTAATCATTAAAAATAATTTAAAAAGAAACATTACTAAGTAATTTTTGTCATATAACCAATAATGAGTTCAAAGAATTGAATAACATTGCTATATCAAAACTCTTCTAAGACCAGTTATTAATCTATATGAACAAGCTTTCCAGCACTTATGTCTATGAAAATAAAAATAGGAATATTTGAGCAATAACATTTATCAATGGATATATGAATCAAAAAGAATAAGTAAAAAAACCCCCAAAAACCCATCTGTGTCACTCACAAATGCATTTTCAGTTAAATTTTACCTTTTATGATTGATAATTATCAAAATTTTTTATTTTGTTGTTCAACTGACAACTAGTAATTATAATAATTCAATTCAAAAAATAATTTAACATGAAAATTTATAGTCCAAAATATTAAACATTATACTTACAAGCATAGTTTTTTCACAGAAAATATTAAAGGATAATAAATAAAAGATGTTTAAGTACAAAAATATGTATTACCTTGGTATAAAGTTTTATGGGGTCAAGTGAAACCTAAAAAGGAGAAAAAATAATGTAAATATTTTACTTAAAAAAACTTTAAAAAAATGTATTGTGGTGGGTGTCAAATCACTCTGGCATTGAGATTCCACTAGATACATTTTTAAATGATAGAGTTATTTCCTTTATAAGTCATATATTTATAATATACAGAAAATTATATTTTTGCAACTACTTAAATTTATGAAATAAAATTTTAATTTTCAACCTAAAATTTCTTTACAGATATCAAGTTATTATGTTGTACTGCTAAAAAAAGTAATACACAAATTGTATCTCAATTAAATACACTCTTATGGAAATACATAAATATAATTTTTGACCACCTCTACTCTAGGGAGAAGACCCATCTCTGAAACTTGTGCTGTTGAGTTCTGAAAAGAGCTTCTTCCTTTCACAAAGTAAGTTAATTCTGCAAATGAAAAAAACCTTAACAATCACCTGATTTTTATAGTATACAGGTTAAGAGCACAGACTTTGAATTTGAACCCTTAATTGACCACTTGCTTTCTGTATGATTTGGACAAGTAGCATACAGGTTTATGCCTCAATTTCTTCATCTGGAAAGTAGGGAATAACATGGTACCTATCTAAAACATTGTTATAAAAATCTCCATAAACCCAAAGGACTTGGGGTAATAGGGTCGTGGTTGGGGAGCTCAGCTGGCTGGCTGGCTGGTATGCCAGGTTACGGGTTTGATCCCGAGTCAGGGTACATACAAGAATCAACCTATGAATGCATAACTAAGTGGAACAACAAATCAATGTTTCTCTCTCTTTCTTTCTTTCTTAAAAATCAATCGATCGATCAATCAATTGATCAATTAATAAATAAATAAACCGAAAGGACTTGGGAAAACCGCTTGAAACATCCCAGAAAATACAAAATTTCTTTGAAGTTTCATGTTTTATCTCTATAATCAAGCATTGCTGAATTCTATTTTATTATAGAATTGTTGCTTCAAATATGGAATAAAATGAATTGTATATTCCATCAAATCTTTACAAAATTGATTCTCCATCTCCAAAACGATGTGTTCTGTTAATACCGTCACGTCCCATGCTTCCTTGCACGCCCCCTCCCATAGCACGGTACTTAACTCCCACGTGCTTAACTCCCACGTGCATCTGGGTTTGGGGTGTATATGTGTATTTGAACAGGGTATCATTTTGTACTACAATTTGGCAAGAACAGATCACCTTCCCGACATTTCTTAGGAGTCCGTTCTGCTTACTTGCAGGAGTTGTGCACAACGGAAGGCAAAATATGTGCCCAAGCTCCTTCTTAGGATTCTGTGCACTTTCAAAAACTGAATTTCAAAAAAGCCATTTCAGTGTCTTATAGAAGACTATTTATTCCCAGAGAGTGCTAATGCTTTGCTAGAATAAGCATCAGTAGGCAGGTAAATCAGTCATACAAAATGAAATTATATATGCACCCATTAAAGATTACCTTCTTGCTAAATAAATGAAAAAAATTTATGAGATGTATTGTTTGTAATGGAAAGTCCTTGATTGGGGGGTATAATGGCAACAGAAACTCCAAGCAACTTGTTTGAATGAATTCTTTTTACAAATATATTGAAAATGCAGATTAAAAAAAGGATATTTTACTTTCTTCTGGATGTTTCAAATCAGAAACATAAAAGGAATAAAATAAATCATTTAGTAGTAAATCATCTTAGAGAGTAAAATCTTCTTCTGTTAATAAAAATGTAACAGAGAAAACTGGGGTTTAGCCACGTGATGCCTTGACACATGACCCAACAATTAGTGTTGAAGGAAACAGATTTTTATTAACAGGGTTCCAACCTCGGGTAGGGCTGAGAGCGCTCCTGCTCAGAGCCCTTCTCTCCCACGAGAACCCACACTTCCCTTGCTCCCCAAAAGGATACAAGCCAAAACCATGCCCAGAAGTTCCCCATATTCTTATCTGTTCTTAAACCACCTGCACAAACAGGTCTCCATCCCCTCTGGAAAGTGCTCTTGTGGGTTTCAGAGTCAGCATTCTCTCGCAGCAGTTCTCTTCTTGAGGACCTGGGGTGTGCTGTTCTCAGCCTCCATGCAGTGGTTCAGGAAAACATGTGCTGTGTTACACTGGGTCATGGTGGGATCCAACGAGGCACAGTCCCATGAGAGTGGCTTTTCTGTACGTCCTTCAGAGATGCCGAAGTCCGCAGCTCAGCATTTTTGGTTACAGGTCAGCTCTGAGCACCTCTCACGAATCTATTCTTTGTTAGGCAGGTCCCCCAGCTCCATCAGCTCCGTCATGGTCTTCTTCAGTCTGACCTTCTCCCCCTCCAGACCTCATGGTGCACTCTTGCATCTCTCTCACTCACTTCAGACCTCTTCTCTTTGTGTTGGGCTCTCCCCTACACCCTTTTAGCCTGCCCTCATTTAAATGTGTGGCCGGAACTTATGTGACCCCATATTCAGCCCCTCCTATGGTGTGTTAGTGTCTGCCATTTTTTTGCCACTTCCCCAGTATCTTTTACTTTCTTTTGGTTGCCATTTTTAGTTAGAGCAAGAGTTCTCAGTGACACAGGGGCATTGGGGTGGGCATTCACATCCCCTGGCTATGTCAGGAATCACTATACGGTCTTAAATTCATGCACACTTTTCACCCTGGGGGTCAGTCCCCTTCCATTCAGGAAAGACATGGCTATTAACTTACCATTGTTATGCAAAGTATCTGAAACACTGTATCATCCACGTTCCCCTTCCCCCAATCAGGGTTGCAGAGGATACACTCTGCTATTTTCAGGGGACCCCCACTCTACACCCCGTTGCATAAATATGATTCGTTCAAAGCAGAATTTTAAATAATTTAGCATGTGTGATCTAAACAATTTACCGTTATAAGTGAGATAACAGATATTTACTAGGAACCATTTATGTGAAACAAAAAAAGGAATATTTTTCTTGGTAAAGGTGAAGGGCAAAATCAGAGGAATAAGAGAAAAATAAAAGGAAAATCCACTTTGAACAAAATGCAGGGATTTCAGTAAGGCTTGGGAGTTTTAAATGACTAATAGAAGTTGTTTACAGGTAGAACTGGTACTTAAGATCCCAGCTCTGAAGCTCTCACCAAGCAAAAGGTTCTCTTTTTGTGGATTCATTGGAACAAAGCAAGAAAATGAATCCATATCCTAAAAACTAAATATGTTGTATTGGTGATGGATGATATGTCAGCAATCACTTAATATCTGAAGCTCTGTTGTCCATTTAAGCTCTACCTCTCCTATTAAATTGGCAATTTCATCAGCGTATTCAATTCCCTTCTCATTCCTTATTTCCTCCATCCCTCTGTGGTCTTCTTGGTCAAATCCATGGCAGAGCTGTCCTTAGGACAAACTCTGCCTAGGCAACTCTTATGTCACTTTGGCACCTGAAACACAAAGGAGAGCCCTAAATGTCTAGTTTTTGCTTAGCTGTGTGCTGGAGACGAGCCAGTTCCAGTCAAGGGCTTTAGTAAATAAAGGCAATAAAACATAATAGAAAAGAACTTCAGGCTTTTTTTCCATACTGTATTTTTTTTTTCTCCAGGAAGAATTTCCCTTCACATATAAGGTTTCCCCTTCCCAGCATGTCTTCTTTTTGCCAAAACCTCCTCTTGTTGAATGACAATGGGTTCAAATGATGCAGTAAGTCACTTTTGACCTCTCATTTCATTTCATTTTGTCACAAATGACAGGTGTTTCAGCTGAACTATTTTCCTTTTTCTTGCAGGACTGGTGACCTTGAGCTTATTGAAGGTGAGTTTTTCTATGCAAAATCTAGTAAAAAAGTAAATGATTATCTCAAGAGTTTCTTACTAAATACTTCACACGAGTCTAATGTTGTAGTTCAAGTATAATCTGTCATCTTCAATGCAGTGCGAAGTTAATGTTTAGGGTTTATTTTTCCCTTGGCTAGTTTTCACTTTGCTCATGCAAGCAAATCTTGTGCCTTTTCTTCTTTATTCTTTTATGATTTGTTCACTTGCTGTGAGTGAAAGGGAGTTCATGTAGAAGGAACTGTGGTGTCATTGGAAAGACTTTCTTAAGTATTTTAACAATATCTTAAGTAATAGTGATTTATATGTCTACAGACAATTAAGGTAAATAAATTAGGTATTTCAACTTGTTTTATAATGCATGTTACCTAATTTCCCCCACAGTTTAGGAGCTTTGTTGTTTTACGTGAATTTGGTTTCTAAAGGCCAACACTAGGGGTCACCCTTCCTTATTTTAAAGTTTTAGCCGGCACCCAGAACCCACTGACTGACAGTCCATTTATCTCAAAAGTAAGCAATTTTGCAAAGGAAAACGAAAAATCTTTTGGCTCTAAGAGTGCTAGTAATTTTGCTTTTTGTCTTTGCCCTGTTATAACAGGTTTGTGGATGAGGGAATGTCATTGAAGTTTTTTGGGGGCAAAAAATATTTTGAGAATAAAAAACTTGGTTTGAAGCAGAACTGTTTAGACAATAAGCATTTTAGGGTATAATACATAGGGCAATACTTGCCCTTAAGTGAAACCCTTAAGTTTAAAAATGAATTTTTCATGTGATATTTTACTTATAGATATAATGATCATGATTTGGCCTAATAAAATAAGACAAATAACTTTATAACATGAAATGGGAGGAGTTACGTAATTAATGATTATGCATATCCCAACTATGGGTTTATAAACCTTATCTGAGATGACACTATAGATAAAAGGATATGCTGAGCTATATAATGTTGTTTATTCATGTTTTCTTTGGGGTGTGCACATATGTGTGCATCTGATAAAAGAATATTTTTATTTAAAATAATGCAAAGAATTTAGCTCTGACCGGTGTGGCTCAGTTGACTGGGCAAAGTGACAGGTCGCAGGTTTGATTTCTGGTTACGGCACATGAGTGGGTCAGGGCGCGTGCCTGGCTGGTGGGTTCGGTCCCCGGTCAGGGCATGTATAAGAGGCAACCGATCCATGTTTCTTTCTCATGTTGATGTTTCTCTCCCTCTCTTTCTCCCTCCCTTCCCCTCTTTCTAAAAATAAATAAATAAAATATTTTTTTAAAAATTGGTAGGGTAGCAATCATTAATTCATTGATTTGCTGCACAGTTGAATTTTGAAGATGTCTTCTAGTTTTATTTGGAAGTTTGTATCTCTTGGTCCCTATCTCTTCTCAGTTGGAATATTTTAAACATAATGTGGTCCTAAAAAAGATCACTCAGAATCCCAAGGAGAATTTCTTTCAATAATTCTGATCAATAGCCTTTCATTCTTTTTTTTTTTCTTTTACAATCTCTTACCTCTGCCTCCTCCCTTATACTTTTTTTCTGGTTTTGAATGGATTTCCATTGATCCTTCATTTTAGAGATCCAGATAATGAAGACAATACTTTCAGTTATTGATCGCTTATTTTATACTAGACATTAAGTCTTCACATCATCTTCATTTTATAGGCAAGGAAACTAGGCACAGTGGCTTAAGTAGGGTGCCACAGGTAGGATCTGAACTTGGGCTGCCTGGCTACAGGAAGCATGGGGTCAGCTGTGGGGAGGTTGCCAGCCGACCATCCCTGTATGTCAGTTATACATGTAGAAACACCCTAAAAGCACATATTCAAATATTAAGTGGCAAGTATATGATTTTCTGTAGACCTCTAAAGATAGTGATGCAATTGATTCTAATAGTGGCTTTTTGTCCACAGTATTGAAATCAGTATGCAACTATTTGCATACAGTAAAGGTCACACCGCACCCTTAATTGTTCCCATATAGAGAGACACATCAACTTGGAGGGAAGAATTTCATTCAAGTGGGGTGCAAGGCAATAACCTCCGTGGGAATGCCCAGGTGAAGCACTCTTGTCCCTTGCTCACAGTGATGTTCCAGCAGGCCGAACAGGAAGACAGGGATTGCCTAAATGAGAATTCAGTTACATTTAATTGGTTCTTCAGCTAACTTTTTCCCTGTACGTAGGTTTCTCCACATTGAGAAGAAGAACAAATTTCTCCTTCTGTGTTCCCATAACAAATTTTATATATTTTATTACTGTAATTTTCTCATTATCTCATAATTTTATTTTTAGTTTCCTATTTCCACACCTAATCTCCAAGCTCACTGAAGGTGAGACAATGTCATATTCTTTGTAGCATGCCCAGCATTTATCACAGTGTCGGTCATATGAGAACCTGAAAAAAATGATTGTGAAGAAAGGAGTTCTCAATAGGTGGAAACTAATCAACAAACTAAAAAAGCAAGCAAAATATAACCAGCAACATTGAAATAAAAAACATACTAACAGTAACCTGAGTGGTGGAAGGAGGAGGATGACAGGGGAAAGGGAGGGGAAGGGTCACCAAGGAACATACATAAAGGACCCATCGACAAAACCTAATCTGGGAAAGACTGAGAGTGGGAGGTGGGTGTGGGTGGGGCTGGGGAAAGTGGTGGCAGGAAAATGTTGACAAAAACAAACAAAAAAAGTGGTCAGGGGAGGTTGGGAGTAGTGTGGGAAATTAGGAAGTGAAAAAAACTGGTGTGTGCAGCCCATGGACATGGACTAAGAGGTGAGGGGATGATGGGATGGGGTGCAGGGAGGAGGGGATAAACAGGGAAAAATGACACAACTATAATAGCGTACTCATTAAAATACACCAAAACAAAAAAAAAAATAAAAGAGTTCTCAATTTTTAAAGTACTGTATTTTGCCATGTATTATGCACACATTTTTTGCCCAAATTTTTGAGGGAAAAATAAGGACGCACATTATGCATGCATATAATGATTACATATCATGGGTATAATAATGGGTATAATAATCCCATGTATAATGTACACAAAAATGTGAGTGCACATTATACACAGAAAAATACAGTGCTTATTTTACAATATGAGACTAAAATATTGTAATTTTACATATTACTTAACACTTGTTAAGATGGAGATTGAGGCTGAGGTTTGCAAGGATCATTTGCCAGAAATTGCAGCAGGTTATAGGTGATTAAAAGAGGGAAATGGACAAAGGAACAGGCCAAACTGAATTTCCAGAAAGGGAAGGCGTTTGCCATATTCATGGACCTAGGTAGCTGTTCTGTGTCAGTTTCTACATGGCAGACAGGATAATGTACTTCTAAAGTTAAAAGAATATTTTTCAAAATTTTGTTTGTTATAGGCAATTAAATTTTCCTCATTTAATTTTCTGAGTTGACTGGAACTCAATTTGGGGGCTGAGGGAGCACCCTCTTGTACCCTAGAAGCCCACTGAAGCATCACCATTGCTGCACTGATATATTTTTTTAGGTTAGATCTCTCACTAGGACTTCTGAGGCCATGGAGAGCCATCACATGCCCACCTCTATGTTGGCTTTACTATCCTCTCAAATCATCAACCCTAACCCATCTCCCTCTCCTCTTTCTCTGAGTAAATCCTTCTCCTTGCCTTGTGCAGCCTTGGCACTAGCCCATGGAGAACAATGAGCAGGAAAGTTCTTATTTGACTGAGGCTTACCTGAACTGGCACTGAGCTTCCTGGGATTTGAAGAGATTGTTACAAACTGCCTTTCCTCATAAGGCACTTTTGTGGGTTCCTCAGAGACTCCCCTCCTTCCACCTTACATTGCTAAGGGTCTCACACCTGTAGTTTTCTTGCGAGGGAGAGTTCTTTTATCACTCATGTTCAGACAGACATCACTCTTTCTGAGTGATTTCTTCAGACTCCCTCCCTTTGGCTTTGACATGAAAACAAAAGAACCCCTAATTTCCTTTCCTTTGGTTAGGGGAGGAACAGCACACCAATTCTGCAAAAACTCACCCATAAGACCAGTGCCTCCCACCATTTTCTGTAAATCTTATTGATGGCCTTGCACCTGACTTTGACATGTGGTGTTAGGGCTTTGGTGGAAAATTGCGATTAAAACAGTTCTCTGTTAATCAAGTTATGCCTTGCGCCAATATGTTAAAAAAACAAACAAACTAAAATTAAGACTCCACATGGTTTAAATATTTTCCCAGTGTCACCTCTCCAGGAAATGGCAGAATCTACTTTTTTGTTTTTGTGGTAATATATACATAACATAACATTTACCATTTTAACCATTTTTAAGTGTAAAATTCAAGTGATGTCAAGTACATTCACATTGCTGTTCATTAAATATACCTTTAAACCAAGGCCTTTCTACTTCTAGGCAATGTGCACATTTTGTGATTCGGGTAACTTGCATTCTGTTTGTGGCACTTTGGGCTTCATGAGAGGTTCGCCAAGCTCTTCAAATGCCCTCTTCTTTCTCCAGTCCTTCTCTTAAATCCATGTCTCTCCTCTACAACTAAAAGGTTTTCTTGTACAAATATCTCACTTTTAAACTGTACTCAGAATAAATGTTTAAAAACAATCTTTTTTTCAAGGACCAGTTGTTCTCTTCCACCCAGTCTTTCTCATTCCTACTGGGGATTTCCTTATGACTGTTTCAGCTCTCAAGGTAATGGGGGAAAAAAGTGTTGATCTATCTTTAAGAATAAATCCAGATACTATTAAGTTATTCACTCCAACACCTAAATACCATCCTGCCTGAAAGTTTAACCATATCCCATTTTATAATTAAATTAGTTCAAGTATTGATTTTATGTTTCTTGCCTTGGTCTAGGATATACCTCATTAACTTTATACAATATTTATAAATATAAAAGAAATCAGCCATAAAGAAAAATAGATAAATTTACTACATAAATTCGAAATGTTATTTCAAAAGACAATATACAAAAGGATAAAATCCGAGTGACAAACTAGAGTTACTTGGATTTTATGTAATATATATTATATATTATATAAATATTACATATTTATATATTATTATTTATATAATGTGACAAACTGGAGTCACTTGGATTTTTATATATATATATATAAATACATATATATTTTATATATATAAAAATTGAAAAGTCAGGACTGGTTTGACACTCAATGCTTTCATGAGTTTACTAGTGTTCCTTGATTTTTATGTAGCCTCACGCTGTTCCTCCCCCTTTGAAAAGCTGCTGGTCCCCCACTTTGACACCGTGCTTCTCTTGGTGCTTTCGGTCTCTGAATCCCCTGGTCATAGGGGGAGGATCTCGACCCAGGCCTGGCCAATCGGAGCTCTCTCTTCTTAGCCACAAGAAGGCTTACATGGGTTTTCCCATACCCAAAGCCAGGACGATGTGAGCACCTGTGTTATTAGTAAAGGGGTCTGTGGAGCTGAGTGTGAGTTGAGTGGAAGTGTAGGTCACAGAATCTTGTTCTTTGCTTTGAGAGTATTAATTGGAGGATAATGTAAATCTGGAATGGCCAACAACAATACTTTTCCTTCCATTTTTTCATCCTATGAAGCAAACAAGTAACAGAGAATGAGGACATTAATGTGACAGAATTGGAGACAAGAAACACATTCAGCTCTGGTGACATTGTTCAAATGCTAGAATTTAGTCTAATTTAGGGTAGTCAAATTTAAACAAACAAAATGTCAAATTTAGGGTAGTCAAATTTAAACAAACAAGCAAAAGTAAACAAAATGAATCATAGACAATATTTTAGGATAAAATTTAATGCTTAAAGACATTTGTACACAATTTAAAGAAAAATAATTAATTAAAAGAGAGAAAAAAACAATAGACTATTACTAGAATAATATTAATGGCAATAAATAAATAAATAAATATATAAAGCTTAACCTCAAGATAATTAGATGGAAAAGAAAATAGCCTCTTTTTTATTCTTCAGATAATGATCAGAAAATGCAATAACATCTAGTAAACCGGGACTTTTTAATACACTGTTGGTTGATAGGAGGATAAGTTAGTAAAAAAAAAAAAGAAAGAAATTGAGCATTGGGCAAAATATTTTCATGAATTTATTAAAAAATATTCATTGAGTGCCTGCAAGATGCCAACTATTGTTCTAGTCACTGGGGTTAAAGCAGTGAGCATAGACAAATATCTCTGCTTTCACGGAATTCTATTCTATCAAAATTAATGTGCAAAACCTTTGACCCAATAATTACGTGTATAGAAATTTATTTTCAGAAATGTTTGCACAAAGTGCACTGAGGCTTGTGTAAAGTGATATTCATTATAGCACTGTTAATCATGTGAAAAATTAGAAACAAGCTAAAATTTCATCATTATAGGACTGGTTGAATAAGTTATGATATTCATTGTGTAAAACTTTCCTATAGCTATTAAAAATAATGAGATAGGTTTAAGTCTTTGTGTTTAGGCATAAAATATATTTGTTTATGTATATATACGCATTGCCTAAGAGAAATTCTGGAAGTATAGACATAAAAATGGTTTCTTTTGGAGGTGAAATTATGACAGACTGTCCTTTCTTAGTGCATCTTAAAGTCATGTGAATGTGTTTTCTAGAGGGTATGTTTTGTTTGTATAATCAGAATTTTTAAAATGAGGTATTTAAAAAATGCATAACCTAGTTATAAAGGAAATCCAAAATAACATGAGATAGCATTGTTTTCTTTCAAATCAGTTAAAAAAATAACAGTGTTAGGAGGGGTGTGGAGAAATTGACATTCTAATACATGGATGTTCTATCTACACCGTCTTTTCTAGAAGGCAGGCAGTACTTAGGCAGAATCAGCTGTCAGGTTAGCTTGTGGTTTTAGGCAATACTACCCCCTAGTGGTCATCATTCTCTGGTCATACGTTGCAACTTCCAAGGAGATAGGAAAAAACTAGGAAGTAGCTCATAGATGTTCATCTAGGAGTGTCGGTGTAGAGTCCATGCATGGGCATGCCTAACCATCCAGTGAGACATCACTCAGTCTACACTCAATTCTGCCTTTGTTGTCTGAGAAAAAGACCAGTGATATGAAAGGAGAGAACTATCTTCAGGGACCCAACGCTGTGAAAGAGTTAGGCCCTGAGAAGAGGAGAGCTCCCTTGTTGGCTAAATGAGGAAGAGAACCAGTATACAGAGGTCAAGCAGAGGGCAAGACCTGGCTTGGTGAGGGCAGCCGAGGGACTGTGGAAGAGTGGGAAGACTGTAAGGTTAGAGGATCACCACTAGGGGGATTATATAACTGCCCATATCTCCCTCTACTCTTCTAGACTAGCAATGATAGGAGAGTCAGACAGAAAAAAACACAAAACTCCCCCCTAGTTTGTGTTATCACACTACATTAGACACATTGGCATCACCAGTAGCCGGTCAGTGGAAAAATATACTTATCAAAGACCAAAAAGTATATCTGGTCGCCTAAAAACTCCACTTCCAGGAATTTGCCCTAAGGAAATGTACTCACCATTCTCACATATTTATGCACAAAATGGTTATTACAAATAGTAGAAATAATCTAAGGTCCAGTAATAAGGGATTGCTGAAATATACTTATGATATTATCATGTGATTGAATACTGGGAAGCTTTAGGAATTGTCTTGAAGAATACTTACTGTCAAAGGAGAATGTTAAAATATTTTTGAGTGAAAATACGAGGTTGCAAAACAATATATAACCAATTTTACAGGAAATCTAAAGCGCATGTATGTAATCATATGATTGAAAGGGTATATGTACCAAAATGTTAACAGTGGTTATCCTGGGTAGGTAGGATTATCTTATGATAGATATATTCTACTTTCTATTTTTGTACATTTCCAAAATTTTAAATGAACATATATGAGACCTGTCCAGAAAAAGTCCTGCCATTGTTAATATAATGAGAATGGTTTACATGACATCCATGTAACCTGGCAGCCAAGGAGAGTGGACTTGAATGTGCATGTGTGAACAATGACAACTTCATTGTACTAGTCAGTGGGGGTGGTAGACACTGTTGAGTGAGCATGTGTACTGTGTGTCCGTTGCATTCAAAATGACTGAGCAAGCAGAGCCACGAATCTGCATCAGATTTTACTTTGAGCTTGAATATTCCTTAAAGGAAACTATTTGGATGATTCAGAAGGCCACAGCTATGAGCAACTGGTGATTGGCAGCTTCATCACAACTACATGCCCACTCATGCATCACATCTCATGCAGACTTTTTGTTGAAACATCAAATCACCCAGGTGCCTCAGCCCCTGTAACAACCCAGATTTGGTGCCTTGCAAATTCTGGATTTTCCCAAAACTAAAATCACCTTTGAAAGGGAAGAGATTTCAGATTGTCAGTGAGATTCAGGAAAGCTACGGTGATTGGGAGAACTGTGTGAGCTCCCAAGGTGCCTACTTTGAAGGGGACTGATGAGTCATTGTTCTATGCACAATGTTTCTTGTATCTTTTGTCTTCTTCAATAAATGTCTCTATTTTTCATATTACATGGCTGGATATCTTCTGGACTGACCTAAAATTACTTTTATAATTAGAAATATTTAATCTAGGAAAGTATACCCTATTGAATTGTAGGTGTAATTCAACTTCTTCCTTTTAAGCAACTGTTCTCATAATAGCTTTTTCTTAGCTTAATTTTAGAGTCAGTGATTTTTAAATAGCCTAATATGTATCTTTAAGATTGTCCTCTTATTATTTAATCACAAATATTATGATATATATCATGTGATTTTTAAAAAAAATTCAGTCTTTTTTTTAACTAAGAAGCATGGTATGTGCAGGTTGGACGGTACCCTCTTCTATAAAATAGAGCTAATGCTACTGCCTATCCCATTGGCTATTTGAGCTGTAAATGAAATTGGTTTATGGAAAAGGCCTGGCTTATAGTAAATACTCTGCAATTATTACTTATCATCATCAGCGGCAGCAAGAAACAATAATATAGGAGACATGATATTCTATATTCTGCATGATATTCTGGTATCATGTCTCTTATATTATTGTCTCCCCTTAGCTTTCAGCGTTTAGCCCTGGTCATGCATGCAAAGAGTTATAGATAGTTATACACTTAGTGCACCTCTAAGTGATAGGGTAGATAATGATGAACATGTCCACCATTCAGCCATTATAATTCCCCAGCTTTCTAAGGAAAAAAATTTAAATCTTCAACAATGAAATAAATCAGTTACCAAATGTATATGTATACAGTGCTGTTAATTTCTGCTTGTGTTTTCATTTGACTTTATTTTAATCAGTAGTTGAAGGAAAGTGTTATCATCGTGGCAAACTATTCTAAAGCCTGTTGATTTTTGTTCTTCTATAAGCTTGCCTCTTGACATAGCAAACTTCGCTCATTCATCAACTGAGTTAACAAAGTGAGAGCAATTCTGAATGACTACATTCTACTCAGATTTACACATTGGTGAATAGGTGAATTAAGGAAGAGATGAGCAAGTACAAAAGGCACAGATAACTACTTCATATTCACAGTAAATGTTTTTTCAAATCCACACCAATACCCAGGAAATTCAGAGGATGGAATTTCAACTTTTAATAATTTTATGTTATTTTGACATTGCAATATTTCTAAATAAATACCATGGTAAATTCCTATTAACTCCTTTATGCCATCTAACTACATAGAAATTAGTGGAAAATAAAAAGAATGTCCAGTGGCATTCTTTTGTTTTGTTTTGTTTTATTTTGGTTTTGGATGAGTAAATTGACCTTCACAAGCTTGGTTTTGAGCATGATTTTTGCATTTATTTTTTGTAATTCTTCTTCATCAGTAAAAAGTATTGAATGGCAATCCAGATTTATCACAGTAGTACAAATGCGCAAAGTTAAATGGATTTTTTTAAATGCAAAACCTATATCCCTATATAATTACTAGGATATTAAGTCATAGGTAAGAACATCTAATTAATATGAATAAATTACTAATTCTGAATATTTTGTTATGGGAATTAGAATGACCAACCTTTCAGGGTATAAAAGATTTATTAAAAGAAATAATTATTAAATAACCTTTGCTTTTATTATGTTTATGGAACCAGAATATAATAATGAACAACATTTAAAGCATTAAAAAATAGCAAGCTGAATTTAAATTTGCTTGTACTAAGAATTTAGAACTTTTACCTCTTATTATTTCTGATCTAGAAATAAAATCAAGATGTACAAGGAAATCCAGTCCTGACTTGGGAACTTCAAGGCTGCTGGACTATGCAAGCAGGGTTAGCTCTATTTCATGAAAACCATGATTTAAAACTTGTTTACTGATTTATTAATTCACATTTAGGCTGCCAACTGGAACTAATATAATTATCTCTCTAGAAATTTCACTTGGTCTAATTTATTTTAGATTTTGATGTATAAAATTATACTGGGAATTTAAGAAAATAAAAAATAACTAATTACACTCATTCATATTATACAGGTTTCTTACTGTGGGGAGGAACAAACTTTCCTCTCCCCTCGAGTTTCTTTTGGCTGCTCTAATAATCAAATAGACATGAGATCGGTTAGAAAGAGAAAACAACCAAATTTAATACATATCTATCTATGGGAACCCTGTATGCATGAGAGAGACAGAGACCCTACCTGCACAAAAAGGTCAGATACAGAAAGGGGATTGAGGTACATAAAACCTGAGCTACAGGTGAGGTAATGCACTTTGGGGCTTCAGAAGGTCACTGTAGGATGGGCACTTGCTCCGTTATTAGTTTGCCTTGACATATAGATAGGTGAAAAGTCATTTCTGGTGGTAACTCCTATCCAGACTCCAAATTTAAATTGTTTAAATTTAATTAGTGTAAATTTAAACTACCTAAATAGTTAAGGTAGGGGATGGGAGGCAGAGGTTTCCCTTGAGGCTGAAGCTAAAATTTCCTTTATCTCGAACCAACCTGAATATCACAGAGGCATATCTTTGGGTGACTCGTGTACCCCACACTACTATTTCCAAAAACATGGCAGGTGAGATACCCCAAATGGCCCTCCCAAACAAAAAAATTATAATGATTTTTAAAATATTTAAATATATTCAAATATATTGCTTTGCTGGCAAAAAGGAAAGAAATTTAAAAAGGACAAGCTCAACATGAAAGCAGAAACTCCTGGAGTTAAAGAAGAGACAAAACTTGCTTTCACTGTAAAGGATCTTAAGCTTACCCTTGGAAGGGCACACACAACATAACATAAGTAATAGGACATAAAACCTAGAAGCCATGCAGGGTGCAGAGTCTTACAGGAGACATTCGCACGAAACTGAGACCCTAGTATAAGGATATAAATGTAAAGACAGTAGAACCCACAATGCCGAAGGAAACAGCAAGAGCATTTTCCTATCTCAATTTTTGTTCTGGTAAGAAGGAAATACAATAATATAAAAGTTCATATCTAAGAAATAGTCCTCAAGCAGATTTGATGTCCAAACTCATGTTAATCTAAAACATTTAAATGAAGAATATAGTTTAGAATTGTCTAAGGTTGGCAGTGTGCTTCTAGGTAATTTTCAAACACAAACGTATTTTCTCTCTGGAGAAATACAACTTCAAAGAGGACCTTAGAGAATATCCTCATATCAAGTTCACAGAAATATGAGGGCAAAGTGAAAAAATCTCAATACCTCTCTCTCTCTCTCTCTCTCTCTCTCTCTCTCTCACATACACACACACACACACACACACACACACACACACAGATGTAAAAGACCATAGGAGAGAGAGCCAGATAAAATACTGAATTTCACAATTAGATTCAACAGTCCACATTTTGTTAGCTATCTTAAAATAGTAGGGATACCTAAAAAATTGTATAGTGACAGAGTATAATTTCTAACAGTTACAAGGAAAAAATGTGATAAAGAAAACCAAATTCTAATCTCAAAGAACACAAAAAATTAGTAAAACAAAAAAGAAACAGGAAAAATATTCAGGTCAATAGGAAGCACATAAAAGGATAGTAAACAAATCCAAAGAGTAGTAATCACAATAAATAACAAACGGGATAAACTCTAAGAAAATATTTTCCAAACTAACAGGACAATGTAATAAGGAAAACAAGATTCTAATCTAAAAGAAGGCTAAAAATTCATTTAAAAAACTATCCTGAAAAAATAAACAAGACAACAAAAGAAAATACATAAGACTATGATACAAGTGAACCCAAACTCAGCCCTAATCACAATAAATATAAATGACTGAACTAAAATTATAGTTAACACAAATATTATCAAATTTGAGTCAAAAACAAAATCTGTTGTTTATATAAGAGGACACCATAATATGAAGACACACAACTTAAAAACTGATAAAAAGAGAGCCCCCCCTTCAAAAAGCTAAGCCAAGAAAAGCTATGTTATTATTGGATAATATTGACATTTTAGGCAAAAAGCATTTATTATATGAAAAAGGTGCTAAATTTACTATAAAAATGAAAGCATTAAATGATAAATGAGTGAGTCCACTACTTAGTAGAAGACTTAAAAACACATTTCTCCAGGAACTGATAGTTCAAGGAAATGAAATAAATAATAAAGATAGAGCATATTAACACATCAGATGTAATAAACAGAATGATGTTCCCAAGGTATGCTTAGAGACAATCAGCTGGACAGATTCAGTGTTGGATGTTTTATCATTCCCCAATGATCTGCATTACCTTTACTAATATCTTTTCCATGTGTGAAGATCTGTCTCTATTTGCATTGAGAAAATACTGGCATACTTATTATCATTTTCTGGTAAAAATGATGGTAGAAAACCTTGCTTTCTACCTGCTTTCTTTCTTTAAAACTTTATTTTTATTGGTAAAGTCATTCATTTTCTATATTAAGTTTAGAAACATAAAATCAAATCCCATCAAATTCTGTCAGGATTTTGTTTGAAATTGCATTGAGACTATAAATTACTTTTTATTCCTATTGGAACTTGAATCTCATTTTATATTGTATTTTATAATGGAAGATCGCTGATGCTATTTTTTGCAACAGTTCTTATTATTTCTAACAATATGACTTTAGATTGTCTTTGTTTTTTTCTAATTAAACAAGCATGTTCTCAGAAAATAAGGCATATGGCCAGTTTTATTTCTCTACTTATATTCTTGTAACTCCCTAATTTTCTTTTATTTTTGAAATGGGCAAAGCCACCAATATAAAGTTCAGCAGAATTTTGGTGTCAGACATACTTGTTCTCTTCTAGGATATAGTAATTCTCTCCTAATTTTATTTTCTTATTTTTAAAAAAATAAACATTGAATTTGGTCAAATGCATTTTTCTGTTGCATTGGCCAAAACATTAATTGGCTTGTAAGTAAAAATAAAAGACACATTTTTCATTTTCACCAATAACTTTATTGAACAATGTATTCACCATTTTGTTTCCCTACCTTCTGCCATCTTTCAGGCAACTTCATAATTCCATCTTCCCAAAACTTTTTTATCTTTTTGAGCAAAGGACTGTTCCAGGTACCTTTTGCAGTCTTCCAGAGAATTGAATTTTTTTTCATTAAGAAAATTTTGTAAAGACTGAAATAAATGGAAATCTGAAGGTGCAGTGTCTTGTGAATATGGTGGATAAATCAGAACTTCCCAGCAAAGCTGTTACAGTTTTTGCCTGGTTGCCAAAGAAACATGAGGTCTTGTGTTATTCTGATGGAAGATTATGTTTTCTGTTGACTAATTCTGGATGCTTTTCCTCAAGTGCTGCATTAAGTTGGTCTAGTTGGGAGCAGTACTTGTTGGAATTAATCATTTGATTTTCCAGAACGAGCTCATAATAAAGGACTCCTTTCCAATCCCACCATATATACAACATCACCTTCTTTGGATGAAGACTGGACTTTGGTGTGGCTGGTGGTGGTTCATTTTGCTTGCCCCACAATCTCTTCCATTTCACATCATTGTAAAGTATCCACATTTCATCCCTGTCATAATTTGTTTTAAAAAAAAGAAAGATTTTCATTACATTTAATTAAGTAGAGTCACATGCAGAAATATGGTCAAGAAGAGTTTTTTGCTTAACTTATGTGGAATCCAAACATCAAAGCAATTAACATACCTAGTGCAAATGATTTTCAATGCTTGATTTGGGTATTTTGAGTATGTTGGCAATCGCCCACATGATATAACATTGATTGTTCTCAATTAATGTCTTGATTTCATCATTATCAGCTTCAGCTGGTTTACCCAACCATGGAGCATTGTCCAATGAGAAATCACCAGCATAAAACTTTGCAAACCACTTTTGACATGTTCAATCAGTCAAACCACCATCTTTATATACACTACACTAGTCTTTTTTGTATTTTCACCTTTTTGGAATTAATAAAGCATAATATGCCAAAAATGTTTTTTTCTTTCATTTTCAATATTAAAATGGCTACACAAAAGTTCACCAGTTTTGATATATTTTTAAATACACGCTGATATGACAGCTGTCAAAATACAATCTAACAAAATAGTTTTGAATAAAGTTAAAGACAACTAAGCACTGCCAGAGCCATCTTATGGGGGAAAACAAGAACTTTTTGGCCAACACAATATCTACTGAGGTTGTTACATGGGTTTATTCTTGATTTGAGACAATGCTATCTTACATTAATATTCAATTATCCTTATGGTAAAATCAAACTAAACACATGCATATTTGCAAGTGCGTGAATGTTTAAGCACTACCGACTATGACTTGCTGATATTACATTTTTTGCAGATATGCTTATAAAAGATACTGATATTTAATTTAATTTTTCCTTTTTCCTTACTGTCCTTATACCATCTTGGCATCAAGAATACATTAGGCACATAAGATTAGAGAATATTCTATCTTGGGAATATTTTGATATAATTCCTTGACTATTTTGTGAAAACTACCTCTTTGGATGAAAAATAAGTAAATAAATATGTGTGTGGACATATTTATTGTATACACATATATTTATAATAAGTAAATAAATATGCATATATATTATATACATATATATTTATGAAATCAAGTTCTATGCTTTTTACTGGTTTATTCAATTTTTCTACTTATGATTGAATTATTATGGTAAAAACAATTAGTTCATGTGTGCTCAGACAAAAAATAATAATTCTATTTTAAAGGGAGAACAACAGAATTAGTTTGAGGAAAATTAATTGGCTACCTGTTTTCCTATATGTAATATTCTAAATACTGTAGTTCTATCAAAATGTTTTATAGTTTCTCTTATGTGTTTTATGCTTGTTCAATTTCTGATAGAGATTTGTTAAAAATTGTCATCATGTTTATAGATTTTTAAATTTTTTTTTATAATTCAGGCAGATTTTGAATTTTACATTCTGTTGTTAAGTACACACAATATATGGTTCTTTTTCTTCTTGGAAGATTATTTTATGATTGTATGGCAATCTTTATTCCTATTAAATTTTTTTTTGCTAAAATATTATTTTCCCTGATATAAAGATTAATATTGCTTCATAAATTTTGTGTCTTTTTAACCTCTTTATTTTCAAACTTTCTATGTGGTTATGTTTGAAACATGATTTCAAACATGTTTCTACTTACATGTTTCTACAAACATGTTCTACTTACATGCTTATAAGTAGAATATAACTCCTCTCTCTCTCCCTCTCTCTCTCTCTCTATATATATATAGTTATATGCATATATATAATATATAACTATATTTTATAGAGAGATGTATACTCTGTGTTATATACAAGGTCTGTCCAGATGGTATTCAACTATGTCATATGAAAAATAGAGATATTTATTGAAGAACATGCAAGAAACATTGTACAGAGGACAATGACACCTCAGTCCCCTTCAGAGTAGGCACCTTGGGACCTCACACAGCTCTTCCAATTGCCATCAGCTGCCCCATCCTATTTTCCTGTGTCTCATTAATGGTCTGAAATCTCTTCCCATTCAAAGGTGAGTTTAGTTTTGGGAAAAGCCTGAAGTTGCAAGGCACCAAATCTGGGCTGTTAGAGGGGCTGAGGCACCTGGATGATCTGAAGTTTCACCAAAAAACTCTACATGAGATGTGTTGCATGAGCACACACGTTATCATGATGAAGCTGCCAATCACCCGTTGCCCATAGTTGTGGCCTTCTGAATGATCCTAATAGTTTCTCTGGAGAAATGTTCAAGCTTAACACAAAATTTATGCAGATCTGTTGCTCTACTTAGTCACTTTGAATGTGACAGCCACACAGTACACATGCTCACTCAACAATGTCTACCATCCCCACTGACTAGCACAGTGAAGTTGTCATTGTTCATGCATGTGCATTCCAGTCCACTCTCCTTGGCTGCCAGGTTACACGGATGTCATGCAAACCGTTCTCATTATATTAACAATGGCTGCAATTTTTCTGGACAGACCTTTTGTATATATGTGCGCGTATTATATGTGTGTGTGTATAAATATATTAAAATATATGTTTAAATTTTTTCCTGCATGAATCTGGCAGTTAAATACTATTGGTTTGTGCCCTAGTTGGTGTGGCTCAGTGGATTGAGTGCTGAGAACCAAAGGGTTGTGGGTTCGATTCCCAGTCAGGGCACAGGCCTGGGTTCTGGGCCTGGTCCTCAGGACGGGGAGCGCAAGAGGCAACCACACATTGCTGTTTCTCCCCTTCTCTTTCTCCCTCCCTTCCCCTCTCTCTAAAAATAAATAAATAAATAAATTCTTTAAAAAAAATTGAAAATGTCATTTTTATTTAATCCTAAATTAGTATCAATAACTATAACTTTTAATTCAAATCTATAATTTTTTAGTATTTCTGTTTCCCAACTACATAACAATAAAGAACTTAGTATGATTTGGTCAGTGAATAATGCCTGAAACTTCCTTGTTTTGTTATTTTAACAGAATTTCAATTTCCCCCTTTAAAACACAAACTATTATTTTAAGGTATAGATAATTACATTTACTAGAGTATTTTATTAATTTCAATAGTCATCTTTTTTTTTCATATTTTCCCTACTTTAATTCCTTGTTCACTTTCTTTTGATAAAATGCATGGTTTTGTTTTCTTTTAGAGAATGGCTAGTGGGTAAATGATCGTAGATATTGTGTGTCTGAAAACATCTTTATTTTGCTTACATTCTTGAATACTAAGTATAAATTTTATGTTGACAATTTTCTTTTTTTCTTCCATCATTGGATATGATTTTGAAATACATTGTTGCTGATAAAAAGTATGTCTTCTATCTGACTATCACTTGTAATTTGTCTTTTTTGTTCTGGTAGCTTTCAAAAGTGTCACTTTTATGACGGACGCGGAATAATATCAGTACACCGTGTCTATGTATGGATGTTACCAACAAGTCAGGGTGTATTTCAGATCTGAGGGTTCATGTTTTTTTTTCAGTTCTGGAAAATTTCAAGCGGTTATCTTTTCAAATGTTACATCTCTCTCTGTCAGTCTCCCCTATTAGATGAGTGTTTTCGTCTTTCAATCCACACTCTGTATTTCTTCACGGCTTTGTGAGGCTTGTTTTTCCTCTGAACTGTGTTTTGAATGAGATCTCCCTTAAGCTCATGTTTCTAGTCATTCTGTAATTGTTTCAATTTCTTTGTTAATCACATATCTTGCATTTCATTTTAATGGTATTGTTTTTCATTTTTTGTATAGTTAAATGATCTTTTTTAATATTCACAATTTATTTCTTAAGGCTTTCCAAATTTTTAAAATTTTTATAAGTTTAAAAGAAGCTATAGTTTCTTTTTCCCTTGAAAATCTTCAACATTTAAAATATGTGCCAATTTTTAAAAATAAACTCAAATTAATTGAAATGAATTTACATTCTAATTATTGATTTTCTTGGCTGTCTTTTAACATTATATTTCTTTATGTGTTTTAGAACTTCCCTGTCTCTCTCTCTCTCTCTCTCCTTCTTTCCTTCTTCCTCATCTCGCCTCTCCCTCTCTTTCTCCTAGTTTTCCACATTCTGCCATGCTTTCCCGCTGACCCTCTGATCCTCTGTTTCAACATCAGATCATATAATGACAATACTAATTCTTGGCCAGTGGTGATACTGGAAATATCAGATCCTTCACAAAACCAATGAATAGTTTAGTTCAGTCTCCTGTCACAGGTTGTGTATTTTTTTGTTTATTTTTTAGTCACAAAATATCAGGCTCTTATATTGTTTTACAATTACATTCTATTTCTGGTCAATGTAGATATTTATTTTGAGTTGAATGTGGCTAGGTTATTTTGATTTTTTTAATACTTTATTTGCATTTATGAAGGATTGAGGGAGTTTATTAAAGGAAGTACCTTTTGCACAACTTTGACCTGGGTCCCTGTTTACTAGTTTTATTGTTCCTTCTTCTTCTTTTTCTTCATTTTTTAGATATTTGAAATAAAATTTTATTCTGATTCTAAATGAAAGGGAATGGGAATGACAGTAACAAACAAGGTTTCACCACTGAATATTGTGATGTGACTACAGCCTTATATTTGAAATTCAGCAAGAAAACAATTGCATTCCCAAAGAGCTAAATATGCAGAGTCCAAAATGAAGGTATATTTTTAAGTGTCACATTCATTCTGAAGCCCATTCATCCCCTCCAGCATCCCAAATATCAAGCACATGTTCTGCTTAGCTGTGCAATAAAATGGCAAAATGCCACACCGTTGACATCATGAGACAGTTGCCTATAAAACTCAAAGTCTGATGCCGGGCTCCTGCTTCCCTTTCGCACAAGTTGTCATTGTCATCTGGGAGAGTGGTGGCCTGAGCAACCTCTAGATCATGCTTGTATTTCCTGCCAGAGTTGGGTCCATGACAACCTCAGGTGGGGCAAGAGCAGGCATGGTCCGAAACTCCAAGTTAGGGTTTGCAATTAGTTTTCTAGCAAGCCAGAGAAAAGGTTTTTCAAAGTTGTAGTTACTTTTGGCAGAGGTGTCATAGTAGTGACAATTCTTTTAGTGAAAGACAATTATTTTGCCTTAACTTTCCTGTCCTTAATAACCACCTTGTTGCCACACAGCATGATGGGGATGTTTTCACATATTCGCTCCAGATCTCTATGCTAGTTAGGCATGTTCTTGTAAGTAACTAAAAGTTTCTGACCTTAAATGTAATAACCACCTCTCAAACCACCAAATTTCTTCTACCAGCTGTATTCCAAACATTGAACTTAAAAAGTCCTCTGTTGGTAGCTATATTCTTCTTTTCAAATTCACCAGGTGACATTTCACAAATGTAGTATTTTCAGTCCCACCATCATCAACTAACACAAGTCTGAACTGAACTTGGGGTTCTCTTTGGGCAGCATCCCCAGACCAGTCTTTAATATTCACTCTTTAATTATGCTTTCTTGCCCTGACCTATATATTGTCTTCTTGGTATTGTGGTAATTTTTGAAAATTCTTTCAAAAGGTCCTTTAAGGCTTTTCAAAGACTTGTTGAAAGTCTTGCAGCAGGTCTTTAAAGCTCTTTTAAAATTAATTCAGTATCTAGCCATTAAATTGTAAACCTTTGCCACTCTCCTGAGAGTAGTTCTGTTAGCATTGAAGCTGCTGTTGCACCCCTTCTCAGGTCCTCTGCGCTTTGTTCTGTGCCATGTCTTGCTTTTATCTCACATTCTTCCGTTATAATGAGTATCTTCTCTGAAATGCAGCATTTAAAAATTTTTAGCCACAAAACTATAGACCCTATTTTAAGGACTTTCAATTCTAGCGACCCTACTACAGGATTCTTGATTTCAGGCAGTGTGTTCTTGCTAAGTCTGACAAGCTTTCATCTCAGGTATTCAGACTTTGGCAACTGCTGTTGGTGCCTCATCCATATCTCTTGGTATTCACTCTAAATGCTAGGTTTGCTTCTTGCAAACACATGTGACTCTGCCTTTGTGGGTGTTTTATGGTCCTAGTAGCTTGACTGTCTCCAAATGCAGTACAAACCGAAAGTGCTGGATTGTTAATGCCTCTAGAAGTGGTCCTCAGAAATATTGGATAAGATGTGCTGTGTAAGTATCACAGGTTCCTGTTCCTCATTTGGGGTAACTTGGAAGCATATTCTATACCTTCTCCCATAGTTCCTTAGTGACATTTAGTTTGAGACATCCCCAGTGGTAACTTACTTGTATTGCATCTTTTATTCCCTTTCTTTCTTTCTTTTTCCTTCACTCTTTTATAGGCTTTTACCTGGAGCATGTCCCAACCCACATGACTTATATTCTAACCCTTTTCTCTGGGTTTGCTTTTGGGGGATTTCAAATTCAGATATCAACCACCTTGCTAAGGTGCTGTATTTAAGTAGTGTTCATACATTCCTATTTGATTTCATGACAGATATTGACAGCACATTTGGCTATCTCTTCTGAATGATTTAGTTTGCTTTTTATACACATCTCCTCTTTCTATATGCTGAACTACTCACCTACACCTTATGTGCAGTCTCCTTATTTTTGCAAAAGATGCAAGATTCTAGCAGTGCCATTTAGAAAAATTCTTCCTTATCTATTCTTAGGATCTGACAAAAATCTCTTTGCAATCAAATTTTTGTCAAGCTCCTCTGAATCCTTTTTCCCAAGTAGGTCATAACTTTTGGATTTCCATGTTCTTTGCATTGCCCAGTTTTTGCAAGAATCCTGCTAAGTTGGTTTGGCCAGAATCCCCTACACTCCGTATCTTATTATCCTTGATCCCTGGTCAAGTTCTTTATCTTCCACCATCTCCCAGGTCATATCTGTGATAACTGAGTCATCCTAGCCTGCCTTCATTACAGGTCTTGTTAGGTCAGTTTAGCTAGAATTCTTCCTAATGTAGCCTTTGTATTTCCTCTTGGTAATATTTTTTACCCACTGACCACCGCTTATCCCCCACACCCAGTTCCTTGGCTCTTAATGTTATATTTGGAATTGAGTCCACTTTTCTATAGAGGTCTCTTTCTCTATATTTAAGTAGTTCTGAATAAAATGTGTTTACCACTTTACTGTCTTGGTCTTACATCCTTTGACAGACTATTTCTTATGGTCTTTTTTTCTTTCTCTCTTTTTAAAACCATTATAAGCTGCTGAGAGAAAAAAAAAAGCTAAACTCACAGTGTGGTCTTCATAACCCATGTTGCAGTTTGGAGCAGACGTAGACAAACCTTTATCTTTTTCTTCCAACATGGACTCTATGAGTTCATTTTGTACTAACAATGGTATAATAATTACATGGTGTGTTTAGGGGATAGAAAACTATACCTGTTTGTTCGACTTCAGAGTGGTGGATGGTATGGTTGAAAGCTAAGTTTACAGAGGTCAGAGTAGTGGTGTCTCATATTACTCCCTCCCCCACCTCTTTTTGTATAGTGATACTGTCATTATTTAATGTATAAAATGATAAATGTTTGTAAATGGAATCTGGATACATAACTATTATAGTACTATGACTGGCAGAAACTTTTCTAGTTTCCTCTCTTAAGATCTCCATTATTTCCATTTTTTCAGCAAGGAAGTCATATTGATTTTTTCCTATAGAAAGAAGACTAAAAACTGTCAAAAAATCTTAGGCAAGGCAATTTAATTTTAATAATCAACTAGCTGAATGGATATTATTCAGAAGCAAAGGCACTACTGAGAAAATTCTAGAGCATTTAAACCTAATTTATTTTTAATCTCTCAATAGGCAAATATTGATACTGGGCACTAAAATCTATAAAATGAAAGAGAATGTTTTTCATGGCCTTTGAACAAAGCTACTACAATCACTTTGCCAGTTATTTCTTTTTATCTGTTTGAATTGACTTATTGTTTTAGGCTTTGTTCCTCATTCTGAGGAAATTGAATCAGAAAAGAAGTTTTTGTTTGTATATTCTGTTGAAGAATCTGAAGCATGTTTCCTTGGAAACTTTGATTGTCTGGAACAGTTATTTACATAAACAATGTTTTGATCAGAGCTAGTGTTTCCAAAGGAAGGGGAATATAAATCATTGGCCACCCATAAAGCATGAATAAAAACTAAAATGTATTTATGCTGAGACTCATTATGATTGGCAGAACTTGGTTATCTTCATCCTCAACATGAAATAATTATACACACACATAAACTTACCAAAGTATACATTAGGTTACGTGTTCTGTATATTATAAAAAAAGATCCTGCTTACTCAACTTAGGTCTTGCAGGTAAAAAGTTAACGGAAATAGTTGTTTGAAGTAGAATACAAGGAAAATTATTTCAACATTTTACTTTAAATTAAAACAAGTGGTATGCATTTATTTGTTGATGGAAGTCTAAAACCCTTGCTTTGATCTATTTATCTAAAAATACATAAAAATAAAGATTTTATTTATGTTTAAAGAGAAGGGGAGGAAAAGAGAAAGAGGAGAGAAACTCAATTGATTGTCTCTCGTACAGACCCCAGCGGCAGACTGAATCCCCAACTCAGGTGTGTGCCCTGACCCAGAATCAAACCGGTCACCTTTTGCTTTGCAGAATGATGCCCATCCAGGTGAGCCACACCAGTCAGGGCTGTACTTTTTCTTACTGATATAATCACATATGTAATGTAGCCTGTAATTTCCAATTTTGATTTCCTTAAACTTAGAATGAGAGCCCATGTATTTACCCACCCCCCCAAAAAAAAATTAAGTACAAATGCTTTGTAGGTTTTTTCCAGTCTCCTGTCAACTTTTTAATTTTCTTATCTATACTTTATAGAACAGAGACTATATTAGTGACTCACAATTACTGAATCTTTCAAAGCATTTAACTTAAATTAAATAGCAAACCCATCATCAATCACATGTCATCAATTTGCATGTAATTTAATTACATATATGATTGTAGTAACAAGTACAACTGGCAGAAACAAGAAATTCAGCTGAATGTCGATAAGCACACAACTCTACTAGTGGGAGCATGTGCACTCAGAATTTATTGAGCACTACAGGGGAGAAACTTTTATCCTTCAGACTCTGTGACTAGGCCTACAGTCAAATTGACATGAGACAGGTTAACTGGAGAAAAACACACATTTTGAAAAATATTTTTATATGCACATGGGAGTTTTCAAAAGGAAAATAAAGGCTTACTCAAGCTGTTAGGTCCAGAAGCTCATATATATTTTTAAATAAAGAAAAATAAATTGTAGGGATGTGACAAGACAATGAACCTTGAGCTAGGGGCAAGGGCGACGGTGCTACTGTGACCAGGAAATACACGGAGGAAAGCAATGGGAAAAAGCGGTGGAGTTTTTTGGTTTGTTTTTTTGCTTTTTCCAGTAGATTTGCTTATTCAGCGGTGTCTGATGATAAGAATGCTCTTTTCTTCCTGGTAGAAGAAGGACTCCTTTGTCACGGGAAACTGTATGAACTGCTTTTAGGTAGAAAAGGGCAGGAGTGATCAGAGAGCATTTTCTGCATCCTCCATTTCTCAACTGCCTTTAGCTCAATACAATCAATGTGTCGAAGTGGCATACTTTGGGTACATGTTCTGAATGCCTTCAGTAGTTAGGCGTACCAAGCTGCGTGTTTTGTTGTGGTGATACAAGAGTAGATAAAACAGATGAGAATCCCTGCCAGCCTGAAGAAGTGGACTAGCAAATAAGCAGTTTAGTAAATAACTATAACAAACCGGGGATGTCCTCTGTCCAAATGCCCTTCCACATTCACAGCCTACCTACGGTTCTTTCCTCGCCTGAGGTCTGTGATGTTGAAGTTGAAAACTTATGACCCTTCCTACACTGAATGCCTTCAAAAGGCTTTTCTCCAGTTTTAACTCTTTGAAGGCGAAAAAGATATATGACGCGTCTGAAGACATGACCATTTTTTTCATTCACTTTTCTATAAACCATGGCTTTTTTTTTCCTTTGAGCAAAGTGTACATTCTGGCTGAAGATTTTCGCCAGTATGAGCTCTTTGAGCAGAAGTTTAAGGACACTTAGATGGTATTTGTCAGCATTCAGGAGGCAGTGATATCAGTCAGGATTTTTATGCTAGAAATGGAGAGAGTAACTTGCTGTACTGAACCAGTGAAGTAGACTGAATCTCCCTTATTTATTTGTAATTACATAACGATATTGGGGCAAGGAATACAATTAGGTGTGCTATCATCTTCTCTTTTGTTTCTGATTGGCACACTGAAGATGTTTTCTTCCAGAAAATATAAATGCTATGGCTTTTACGCTATTTAGATATATCAGTATCATTTTATCTAAACAGTAATATTTTAATAATAAGGAGTATGTTTATTTTTAACTATTTTTGTCAGTACCGCAAACCAACTTTTCAAGAATTTTTTTTCTTTTAAATGACAGGTTTATTAAACCTATTCAGTACTTTTCTTTTATACCGTATTATGACATAGTACTTCAGAAATAAGTGAAGAAGAAATTTAGAAAACAATGTTTTATTTTACTTTGCAAAGAAAAGAAATAGAAAGACTGGGGCTCTTTTTAAGTAAAGATAAACACTAAACATACATAATGTGATAATTCATTCATTAAAATACTCCTGCCGTTTCAGTAAATAAAACACTATTTTTCCGACTTTGCCTCTTCCTATTTCTTTATCAAAAATGAATTCAGCTTAATTGTAGTCTTCCTTTTGTTGCTACTGTGATTTCCTGTGAAGTAATTTTAGGCAAGGATCACTTCTATGTGCGGGAATTAATCGGTGGAACAGCCCTGCAGCTCAAAGGAAACGGGGAACATGCTGTGCGATGTCTCTTCGTCTTTTTTCTTTTTGGGTGATACTGAGTCATTTTCAATTCTTCTGTTTTGGGAAAATATTTTTGATAATGTTTTCAGCTTGAAGCTGAACTTTTCACATTTTAATTTTATCATTTTAATAGTTTATTTTTTATTGTATTTTTTTCATTACCGTTTATCTCCCTTACATCCCCCTCATCCCTGCAATCACCACAGTTGTCCATGCACAAGTCCTTTTTACTTTTTCTCAGTCCCTCTGCCCCCTCAACCTACTCCCCGTAGCTGTCAGTCTGCTCTCGATCAGAGCCTGTCTCTATTTTGCTTATTATTTCAGTTTATTCATTAGATTCCACATATGAATGAGATCGTATGGTATTTGTCTTTCTCTGACTGGCTTATTTCACTGAGCATAATGTTCTCCTGTAGTAATAAAGTGTTTAGTAAAACACTAAAGGGCAGGCACACTTCTAAGCATTTGGGATATATCAGTAAGTAAAACATCCAAGATTCTTGACCTCTTAGAGCTCCCCTTCTAGCAGGGAAGATATATGATAAAAGGAATACACATAAGAAGTAAGTGAATTAGAGCAAGTTAGATGAGAAGCACTACGGAAAAGGAAGCAGAGGGAATAGAAGTGGGAACATTCGGGGGATGGAGGATTTGGGTAAGTACCATTTGGAAGGTGATATGGGCAAAAACCTGAAAGAGCAAGGAAGTTAGCTTTGTAGGTATGATGGGGAAAGAAAACTACTGGAGTCTCTGTGGCAGACATGTACCTAGTGAGAGGGAGGATGGAAAGGGGCACAGGGGGCAGGAGCTGAGTGGCTGAAGCGGCTATCAGAAAGGGAGGTCAAAGCAATAGAGTCGCTCATATCAACACTTTAAAAGGATAACTCTGTGTTCTGCGCTGAGGATAAAGTTTATGTGACCAGAGGATAAAGTAGAAAGAGCAGTTGGGAGACTATTGAAATAAAAGATGAGAAATGATAGTGATTCAGACCCTACGTTTTGCATGATCAGATTATGGATATCTTTTTTTTCAGTATATTTTATTGATTATGATATTACAATGCCCCATTTTTTCTCTCCTTTGAACCCCCCCACCCTGCACCTTCTCCCTCCAGCTCTCCTCCCACTTAGTTCATGTCCATGGGTCATACATGAATGTTATTGGACTTCTCCCTTTCCTATACTATTCTTAACCTCTCCCTGTCTATTTTGTACCTAGCATTTATGCTTATTATTCCCTGTACCTTTTCCCCCATTCTCCCACCACCCCTCCCAGTACTGTGACTGTCACCTGAGGATCTCTAGTGCCTAGCACAGTGCTTGGAACATAATTCTGATATTCAGTGCCCAAGGGCAGTACTGTCATCAGTCAGTGTTTAATAAATTAACTTTGCCACATACCTAAAAGCTATTATTACTATTTATGATAGTATATTTTCAAAGGCCGGCTCTTGTTATTTTCCAAATGTGAATGATAAACCATTCTTAAAACACAGCACTAAAGAGTTTATTATTTTTCTTCTAAGGATTCCCTCTATAAATACTTTATTAATTATATAAATATCATAAATCTTTTGTGAAGTGATTCCTTAATTTATATTTAATTCTGTCTTCCTTCTCAAGTGTTTTTCAAATATTTTTCTTTATATAGAATCATATGAAGTTTATTGTTTTCTTGTGTGTGTGTGTGTGTGTATGTGTGTGTGTTGGTGGTGGTAGTTTTCCACTCGCTACTATTGTTTTTCTTGCTTTCTAACACTTGAGTCCTTCATCTCTGGAAGCTAAGAAATGACCCCGAGAGAGTAAAAGAACATCAGTAATCATATTATGTGTTCATTATTTTTTAAGTATATTTTATTGATTATGCTATTACAGTTGTTACATTTTTTTCTCCCCTTTATCCCCCTCTGCCTTGTGCCACCCCTCCCACCATCATTCCTCCCCCTTAGTTCATGTCCATGGGTCTTACCTATAAGTTCTTTGGTTTCTCCATTTCCTGTATAATTCTCAACCTCCTCCTATTTTTTGCTTACCAATTGTGCTTCTTATTCCCTGCACCTTTTCCCCCCATTCACTACTGCCCCTTCCCACTGATAACCCTCTGTGTGATTTCTGTTTCTGTAATTCTGTTCCTGTTCTAGTTGTTTGCTTTGTTTTTGTTTTTGTTTTTTTAAGTTCAGTTGGTATTTGTCAGTTTGTTGTCATTTCACTATTCATAGCTTTGATCTTTTTCTTTTTCTTAGATAAGTCCCCTTATCATTTCATATAATAAGGGCCTGGTGATGATGAACTCCTTTAACTTTACTTTATCTGGGAAGCACTTTATCTGTCCTTCCATCCTAATGATAGCTTTGTCGTATAGAGTAACCTTGGATGTAGGCCCTTGCCTTTCATGACTTTGAATACTTCTTTCTAGCCCCTTCTTGCCTGTACATTTTCTTTGGAGAAATCAGGTGATAGTCTTATGGGAACTCCTTTATACATAACTATCTCTTTTTCTCTTGCTGCTTTTAAGATTGTCTCCTTATCTTTAATCTTGGGTAATTTAATTATCATGTGCCCTTATGTGTTCCTCCATGGATCCAATTTTTTAGGGAATCTCTGGGCTTCCTGAACTTGCATGTCTATTTCCTTTACCAGGGGAAGTTTTCTTTCATTATTTTTTCAGATAAGTTTTCACTTTCTTGTTCTTCCTCTTCTCCTTCTGGCACCCCTGTAATTCGGATGTTGGAGTGTTTAAAGTTGTCCCAGAGGTTCCTAAGCCTTTTCTCATTTTTTTTGAAGTCTTGTTTCTCCATTCTGTTCTGGTTGAATGCTTATTTCTTCCTTCTGTTCCAAATCGTTGATTTGATTCCGAGTTTCCTTCCCTTCCTTGTTGGTTTCCTATATATTTTCCTTTATTTCACTTTGTTACCCTTCACTTCTCCCTTTATTTTGTGTCTGTACTCAGTAGGCTGCTTTTGAAGGCCCTTAAACCTGTTTTTAAAAAGTTGTCTGGCCCTGGCTGGTGTGGCTCAGTGGACCAAGCACCAGTCTGCAGACCGAGAGGTTGCCAGGGTCAGGGCATACGCCTGGGTTGTGGACCAGGTCTCCGTTTGGGAGTGTGAAGGAGGCAGCTGATAGATGTTCCTCTTCCTCTCTCTCTCCCTCCTTTCCCATCTCTCTAAAACTAATAAATAAATATTTTTAAAACAGTAGTCTGTTTCTTTGCATAAGAGAGAAATCAATTATGGGAAAGATTCTACCATTGCTTTGTAATATTACTAGGTATAATTTATTACTTTTTCTTATCACAAAAAAGTGCTGAATGTCTATCTGGCTTATAATCACCCCCTAAAAATATCATTTTCAAAAAAATGGGAATGATAGGTGCTTGGAGATATAGTTCCCAAATTATGTATAGATTAGTTTTTAAGATGAGTTTGGTTTCCTATGGCGTATCATTGCTTGGTGCCTTGAACATAAACATATCTACTAATTATAGAAATACTATAATTTATACCAAATTTTAATTTTAAAATTTATTTTCAAAATAAACACCATCATTAAGAAAGGAGATATACAAATACATATCACATTTATTCTATTTTTTAAATGGGCCTTCCTAAACTAATAATAATTTTATTTCTTTTCTTTTATTACCAAGTTGCTTGAAATGAGGAGGTTGATATTTTGAAATGTTCACAGATATATCTTACATTTATCCTCTTTTCTCAATTTCCCCGGTTCTGTTCAGAAATTAAAAAAACAAATCAAGTATCAGTAATCTATTTAACAATTTGTCAAAATTACCCAACTTCACATAGTGCTGCTCTCTAGGTCTTTGATTCCCTATTTTAAGAAGTTTCTTGCGTTTTCTTTTTCATTCTTTATCTTAATCTCTATTTTATCAGCTTATTTTCTTTCTAAACAATTGGAAATTTTGTCATAACTAGGTTATTGCCTTCTGTTGACATAAAGATATATTGAAATTTTTAGTTTGTAAAAGTAATGTGAAAATTGAAAAGACAGAGATGGAATGATTAACGTGAATACAAGAAAATAGTCTGTACCTTACTGCTAAAATCCAGCCACCTTCCTTGATAGAAATCTGTCCTGAACATCTTTTACATCAGCTTGAATTTGGCAGCCTAGGTCTTACTGACAGTTGAAAAATAACTTGTTGAAAGTTTCAATTTTTTTTTCAGTTTGAGTACTGATTAGCTCATTTCTTCTGGCAAATCTGAATTCCCTTTATTGTAATTTAGGCAGCTATATCAGCTCATCACCGACAACATGGTCTTAAAATAATAGAAATGGAGAAAAAAGGGTTTCACAATAAATATTCTCAGTCCTCAATTTGATTCCATTCACTTAGGGGTTTCTTTTTTTTTTTTAGGTCAATTTCAGTTGCTAAACACCACTCACAAATTTCTCTCTCCAACTAAACTTTCCCTTGAATATGAGGGTTATATATCTATTTGCCTACAATTAATAAATCCCAAACTGAACTCCCAATCCTCTCCTCTTCCTACAATGTCACTGTTTCTGAACTCATAAAAGTCATCTCTATCTTAAATGATAGCATTTAACCCTTCCAATTATTGTGTCCCCAAAATGTGGATTCATCCTTGACTCTTGTTTTTCCTCCCTTCCCTTACATCCAGTCATCAGACAATCCTATCTGCAGTAATTTAAAACTACATATACTATCTGACCCCTTCTTTTTCTTAACCATCATATACAGACTAGATGTTTTCAACAGACTCCTAAATGGTTTCCTACCTCTTGCCTTGCTTCCGTGTAGTTTCTCCCATTAGAGCAACTAAGTGATCCACTTAAAACATAGTTAATTTTATGTCGCTTCTCTGCCAAAAACCTGCATTTGTTCCCATTTCAATTGGAGTAAAAGCCAGAGTCCCTACATAACCTGGCCTGAGTTTACCTCTCTTACAAAAAAATAGTGTTCAAGACCCACCAGTGCAAGAGGCCCTAGTAAACACCTGAATCTCAGATGAACACACTGAGGAGCGCACTATAGGATTGAATAAAAATAAAAGGAATTTTAATAAAACTATAATCTAGATGCTACTTAGCTCAGTACCTGGGCAGAGAGAATAAAAATTCTCTGTGGAAAATGTCATTATTATCTGGAGCCACAATTTTTACATACAATATGTGCTATTCCATTGATACTAGGCATGTCAAAAATAGGATCATATAATCAGAAATAAGAGAAAACAATGAGACAATAGAAGCAGTTTCACAGGTAATCTAGTAATAAGAGTCAGCAGTTAAGAACATTAACATAACAATAATGAATATGTTAAGGAAAATAGAGGAAAATGGGTAAAAAGATGCAAAGTTAGAGAATGTTACTATAAAGTTAGAAATTGAAAAATATTGACATTCTACAGCTAAAACTAAGAACTCTTTATAATTGGAAACAGAAAACACAATTCAATAAAAAAAACAAAACCCTGTTTGAATCCTTGAAAAAGAAATAACATCAGAGACATATGAAGCACATGAATAGGATCTAGAGTTCTAGAATGAGAGAGAAAATGTGATGGAGGAAATATTTGGGTAAATAATGACCAAGAATTATGTAAAATTAATGAAAGTGTTGAAGAGAGACCCTGCTGGAATATCTCTAGCAGAAGAAATATACAAAGAAATCATACCCAGACATATCACAGAAAAATTATAAGAATCATAAACACGTAGAAAATCTTAAAAATAATAAAAATTAAATAAGCACTTTACTTTCAAAGCCATGCAACTACATACTCAGCAGGAATTATGGTAGCCAGGAATTGATAGAATGGCATCTGAAACATGTTAGAGAAGACACGCCTACATGAATTTTCTATCAAGCAAAATAACTCTCCAGAAATATAAACAAAATAATTAATGACATTTTCAGATAAACAAAAAGTGAGAAGTCTCCACCAGTAGATTTGAATAACCAGATATTGAGGAAATTCCTCAGGCAGAAGTAAAATAATTCCAGACAGAATTATGAAAATTCAGAAGGTTAGATAAATATGTGGGAAATTTCAAACCTATACTGTTCATACAAAACAACAATAACAGTAATGTTTTATGGAGCTTAAAATATGTGAAGAATTAAAATACATGACAATTCAAAATACAGGATGTGTTAATAGCCAATTTTACTATTCACATTTTCACTTTTTCTAATCTCTTTTCCTAGAGCTACAAGCTGGGCAACTTCCAATGTACTGGTGTTGATAGCTTTACCAAATATTTGGCCGTGCCTAGTATAGTCACCCATCTTATCCATTTCTCCCATCAGTTTTCTTGCTGTCTCCTGCCTGATCACTAAACTAATGCCACACATGCAAAGTGTTTGTTAAAGCAAGTATCCCACTTTGAATTACTGATACCTGTATTAGTTAATATCAGAGGCTGCAAAATTATCAAACAACACAAACCCAAGAAAGTTTTGTTTGGTTTATATGACTGAAGATTATTTATTGCTCAATTAAAATCTGATATACAAGCTCTTGGTTGATGATTTGCCTTGTATTATGTGCTTCAGGACCTCAGACTCCTTCCATCTTATATTTCCACCATCTTTTAGGACCTTTAAATCTTTGGCATGTAATTTGTTAAAAAAAAAAGTGTGTGTGAATAAAACATAGTTTGTTTCTCAGCCTGTGACATCATTTTGGCTCATATTATATTGGTGTCATTGCCTACAGGTGGCAAAAAAATTGGAATTTAGACTTTGGATGAGTAACAGGCCTCCCACAGGAACTCTTACATAGTGAGGAGAGACCATGAATTTTGGGTGGATAGTTAAACACTTCTGTCGCAGAAGGCTTTTTGAATGAGTATGTAAACAAAGTTTATCTCCCGTCACATTAATATTAAACCATACTCAAAATTAAATCGACTTGATGAGGTAGTTATGGTATAGGGATGGAAATGCCATGTATTTTCTGCCATCATGTAAAAACTTTCAGTTAAATCACTTATCTAGGAGTGTATGTCATTAAAATTATAAACAGAAGTTGAAAACAGTCACGTAATCACTCTATAATATGTGTTGAAAAAGTACATACATTTTACTTGAGAAATATTTGTGTGTTTTAACCTATTTACAATGGATTTAACATAATTAATAGGCTCTAGAAATAAAGAGAACACATTGGTGAGAGTGTTTTATATGTGGAACTTTTTATGAATTCTCCTTTAATTCTGCCTGCAATGAGAATAGATTTCTGAAGTTATGCAAACTTTCAAGGTTTAAGTTAGCCTTCCAAAATGTACTCTTCTGATATGGGAGAGCAAAAACAAAAATGTGCATAATTAAAGAGTTTATGCTGAAACGCCTGATTTTTCAAAATTACTCATTCTTTAACAGTGGAAGAATCAAATGATAATGATAGTCCTTTTATTTATGACCATGGTTCATACGTCCGATAAGAGAGGTGACTGTTTTCACAATATAAAATTGAACTCACGGGCTTTTTGTATGTATTCGATACATGCTGCAGTATCACGCTTGGTTAAATGTGGTACATATTTGGTGAGAAACAATAACAATATAACATGTAAAATAGATCTTATTAAATTTAAGGTAAATATCTACTTTTGATTATTCATACTAATTATTTAATATGAAAGGACTATATTTTAGGTTTTAATTTCCAAATAACATTTAAAACAATTACATTCATCCATGGATATGTTGATTTTCATCTCAGAATCAAATAAGATGGCCACTTATAAACTTCTAAATTTCATATACTGACCTTATGCTTTCTATTCTTTCGTTGAACCCATTTAGATTAAAAAAAAAACAAACATAAAACCTCTCACCAGTTATCCATTTTCAATATCATTAAATTAGTGCTGAAAAATTGTGTCTAGAAAGCACTGAGTTCATTTACTTTCGTTGAGTTCCTGTTCAAAAGGCAGCTTCCAGTATGACACAATAAAGACATAATTAAAAAGTTTTAAACATCATATTAAATGCTAATTATATCTGATCAAATACATATTAAATTTTTATTGTATTTCATTTTGCCCTTGGTTTGTTATTGAATACAGTAGTTGCATTTTTAACTTAGCAAATGAATTAATTTTAACATTATAATAATCATTAAGACTGCAATCAATGTGTTGATTTTTCTTTTGTTTGATACAAGCTTTTTATTTGGATTTACAGTGGATTATTTTGAATAGGCAAAGAAGCTGAAGTTCTAACTCTGAGGTGTTTATTTTGCCAACATTAAAAATTAATATATGCATTTTACTGCCAGAGTCAAGGAAAGTTTTCAAAAAGCATGGAAAAAATTTATAGTCTTTAAAAGAGTCCAATAATGTGACTGCTAGGACTACCATTAGATGAGCACTTACTGTGTCTTCAGGTCATTAATATATAGACTTTATGATTATTAGTTACCTGGTCTTAACTATAATTGAAAAGGGGTGTGTGTGTGTGTGTGTGTGTGTGTTGTTCTTTTAAAATATTTTAATGAATGTTCTTGTAAATTTAAAAATTTTAAATGGCTGCTTGCTGTATTGGGTTTTAAAAATTTAGTGAAACTCAGTGAAAACAGTTAAACCCAGTTATTAACCCCACAAAGTTACTTATACCGGCAGAGTATTTTTTTTCTTTCCAGATCACATATAAGTACTCAATATCACAGCTTACCCATTATTAAAGTAAGCAGTAAATCAAGAAATAAAATAGAATATAGTTGGCATTAAGAAGAAATAAACTGTTATCTAAATTACTCATCTGCCTATATGAATATTTGCACTTGGAGTTCATGGGAACCCTTTCATTTATAAATTTAGATTTAAGGCTGAACCTTTCAGAGAATTCCTATAGGTTCCTACTGGGATCATTCCTACTGAAGTGATTCCCCAAAGGGTGGAATTTGGCCTCTTGGTAAAGGACCACAGTGAGACATGAGTAATTTGATAAAATCTTTCAAATAATTCATATCTTTATTCCTTCCTTAAGGATCTTGTATCTAATATAATTATATTTTTCAATGGGTAACTGAAAGTCAGTTTTATCCAACATTGTTCAGAAAATTAGGTGAGGAGATAGAAATGAAATCCATGCCTTCCATTTTCAATGTAGTGTCCTTTCTAATGCATCTACATTAACAGGGGCGTTTTACTACAACCCTCTTAAAATTATCTTAGTGTCAGTAACAATTTATCACTTCAGTTCACAAGTGAATGTGGATTCTTTGACCCTTCTTTTAAAAACAAACTAATTTCCTTTAAACCATTATAAAGCATGGTCTCCAGCAGAGACACACTTGATTGTGAATTGACTGAGTTATTCTTAGCTTGATGCTCCTTGACAAACTGGGAGGTAACAATCCAGTTTTACCAGTTTTTAAGCAGATTTTGTCTTCTTTTATTATTTTTAAGTTTTGGAACATATTGTTAGAATGTTTAATCAAGGATGAAAAATGTTAGAGCTTTTGCCCTAATAACTAGTTTTGATTAACTCACCCAACCATTCTCGTCTGCATTTCCATACTGTGGTTTCACTAATTGCGTAAGTTCAGACAGGGAGGATAATTCTTGAGGACAGCAGACTGATGGTGCACATTCCTTTTCTGGTGGTAGGGAAAGTAGATTATAAGGAGCCGTTGTTATGCAGCTGGGGCCTGTCAGTCTTTGCTCAATGCACCTCCTTCTTGGGTGAACCTGCCGGAACTTCATTGAGAAACAACCTGAGATCGAAATGACTTGTCTTCTTTCCTTCACATACTCACTTTGTAAATTCTTTCATGCCCCTCAATGTAATGCCTGAGCTTTGAAAGTTACTCTTATTTTTGATACATCTTAGACTTTCTTTTTATCTATTAAATATTTATGTATATAAACTCTTACCAAGATTATATTTTTTTAGTAGAGAAGAATACATTTATTTTTAAAAAGTGTATTGAGTACCTACCATGTGCCAGATATTGTCCTGGGTCATGTGCATGTAATGGAACACGGGTCCAGGTGCCAGCAGCCTCAAAAGCCGATACTCGAGAGGCGGGTGCTGATGTAAAGGAAAGTGGTTCATTCAAATGCTGACCACCAAGAAGATGGGGGACTCACTCAAAACCCATCTTCCAGGGAACATGGGCCAGTCATATTTTAAAGCCTATCTTAACATATCAGTGTAGGCAGAGGTGTTTTAAGGAGGGAGAGGGGATCAGAACAAAGATATTAAGGAAGGGGGCTGAAAATTTCTCTACATGCAGATCAGCACAATCCATTCCAATAAGGCAAGTGATGATCCCGTGTGCATCATACTGGCTTCATATCATCATGATTTCATGTCATCCTGGCTCCACAGTAGAAGGACAGCAAACCTCCCAGAGCTAGGATGCCTGAAGGTCAGGGTCTGTATCTTTTGAAGTTTGTTTCTAGGATTCTTACACAAATATGCTGTTTGTCTAGATACATGTTGGTCAGAGTTAGCATATACAGAAACACTGTCAGAAGAATGGTGGGCTGGGTTACAATTTCCCACCCTTACATGCATGGTCAATTAGAAAAGTATTCTTATGGAATTTATAATCTTTTTGGAACCCATAGATTTATAGTCTGTTGGCTAAAGGTTAGATAAATGTTATGGATATCATATATATGTACATACATATTATACATTTATATATGTACATTTCTATATACATATATCTATATATGTATGTGTTTGGTGGTAAGTACTAATAAAAAAATAAACAAGGGGACAGAAAATTTCACAGGACAGCTATTTAACCAGTCAAGAAATGTCTCAACACTTTAGTGGAGATGTAAATTAAGACATGGTGTGAGCCAGGCGATAGCCCAGAAAAGACCATTTTGGGCCAAGGGAGGAACTTGCTTTGCATATTTGTGGAATTACAAAGAAGTGGTGTGACTGGAGCAGTGTGACAATAGACTGACAGGAGACAAGGCCTGGGACATTGTGAAGAGCCAGGACATTCAGAGCTCATGGGCCATAATAAGGACTTTGGAATTTATTCTTTCAAAATAGGCATTTACTGAAGGGCTTTGAGTTTAGAAGGGCATAATTTGGTTTATGTTGAAAGTGCTATATATGACATATAAAGAATAGACTTACAGTGAAACTCAGGCTAAAAATAATAGCCTCCCATTGGGAGGCTATTAAAATAATACAGGCAAGATGATTATCCTAAAACTGATATGGGGTTGTAGAGGAATCAGATTCACAATATGCTTCAAAGGTAGAATCAACAGATTTTGCTGATATTTTCTATATTGAAATGAGAGATAGAAAAGTCAAGATCACCTTCTCATTTTGGCCTGAAAACCTGGAATTAATAGACATGACCATGTTATTGAGAAGGAAAAATAATATTAGGTGAGGAGTGATTTCCAAAATCTTCCCTGGTAGTGAAACAATTCTCATTGAATATAAGTAAAAACTCCTCCAAAAGAAAGAATTGGTTCAGTACCACTTTATGTTACCTCACAAGCATTTTTCACACTTGCTAATGAAAGCTCAGGTTGGCAGCAGAGATCAAAAATGATTGGTGGAACTGTTAGGGAAATATTCACAAAGGCTAAGAACTATCTTGCTTGACAGGCAGAAACAATGACTACTTAAGTGGGTTGGGGACTGGGAGTGGCCTAAAAAAACTAACTTACAGGAATATCAATCTTTCCACAGATTCTCTGACTTCACAATCTTTTTGCTAGTACAAAGAAAGAGGGGAATTCTGCATCCCCCCTTAGTTGAGTTGTAAATCAGTACTAAATGTTTAAATCCTGAAAAATTAAATTGATTTATTTGTTTTTATTTTCAATTAACAGGAAAATATTTGTTGTTTTGAACCTGAGGGTAGAAAGGAGAGTAGAAAGGATGACTTAGTATACTGATAATTCTCATACTAACTGAAAAATAGACAAAAAGCATGATTAGAAAAATAATTATAGTAGAAAATTATAAAAATAATTCTTCAAATTTGTATAATAGACTAATTTTTCTCAGTATATGTTTTTTGATTTTTGTGTCTGCATTTCATAAAATCTAGGATATTTTATTGCCAGAGGAAACTGTATATATATATTTAAAGATTGTGGTAATTTAAAAATATAATAGTGTACCAGAATGTAAATATTCCCAGTAATGACACATTTTGTATATTATATTAATATCCTATGTAGTACTAGGCTCCCCTAGCAATCTGTTTTCTTTTCTTGAAAACTACAAGATATTGATGAATGAAACTGAGGAAATTACAAATAAATGCAAGTATATCCCATGCTCATGATGGAAAGAATTAATATTTTTATAATATCCCTATACCCAAAACTATATACAGATTCAGTGCAATCCCTATCAAAACTCAAATGACACTTTTTTGTATATTTTACTGATTATACTATTACAGTTGTCCTCCAAATGGTATTTTTTACAGAAATAGTCCAAACGATCATGAAATTTGTAGGGAACCACAAAGTACCCTGAACAACCAAAGCAACCTTGGGAAAAAAGAACCTAGTGGGAAGTATTATGCACTCTGATTTCAAACTATATTACAAAACTACAGTAATTAAAATGGTATTGTGTTAGCATACAAATAGATTCATATCAGTGAAACAGAATAGAGAGCTTCAAAATAAACAAAATATGGTAAAGTTATTTATGATGAAGGAGCCAAGAATAGACCATTGGGAAAGACAATCTCTTCAATAAATGGTGGTAGAAAAACTGGAAAGCAGCATTGAAAAGAATAAAACTAGATTTTCATCTCACATCATATACAAAATGATCTCAAAATGAATTAGACTTAAATGTAACACCAGAAACCACAAAACTCCTAGAGGAAAACATAGATGCTAAACTTCTTGACATTGGTCTCATTGGCAATGATTTTTCTTTTTGGATTTGACAACAACAGCAAAGGCAACAAAAGCAAAATTAAACAGGACAACATCAAACTAAAAGACTTGTGTACAGCAAAGGAAACCATCAACAAGATGAAAAGGAAACCTACTGAATGAGATAAAATATTTGTAAATCATATTACTGATGAGGAGTTAATATTCAAAATATATAAAAAAACCATATGGTTCAATTAAAAAAACCCCAATGTTGATGTAGTAAAATCCAAATCTGTAGAGAATTTTTATGAAAACAATTTTGAGCCAAACAGCATGTGCACCAAGAAGATCTCAATGGATTGATATAAGTGCTTCAAAGAAATTCCAGTTTGCAGCATCTTCTGTGCACTTGAAATTAAGGAGGCAATGTAAAGAAGATTACATAGAGGTGGCGGAGAGCAAATTATTTTTTAAAAATTATGTATTTATTCTTATATGTTTAAACTTCAGTCACTTTCATAGTACTCTCCATTTGATAGAATACACCTATTGAGATGTTTTTTCCACTCCCAAAGCAGTTTTTGAACTCATCGATTTTGATGCCTTTTAGCACTTCTGCCAGTTTTTTTGTTCCACCTTTTCTGCATCAGCAAAAGGTTTCCCTTTGAGGACTTTCTTCATCGGGGAAAAGAGTTACTCAGCACAAGATCATGTGAATAAGGAGGGTAGGGCATGGGGGTCATGTCATTTTGGTCAAAAACTGCTGAACACAGCGTGGTGTGGGAGAGTGCACTCATAAATCACCCATCATGAAATGGGTAAACTTGTTGGAAGAGTCTTCGAAAAAAAAAAATTCACTGAAGCCAAGCAGTCTGTCACATCAACATCAGCTACTACACTGATACTTACAGGTTCCTAGAACGCTCACCCAGCGGAGGGAAACCTGTGCTACAAGGGGCCTTCTATCCAGAAGATAATTCCAGTTTTGAGGGACCTCCTTCATGTATTTTTTCATATGAGTTTTTTGGTTTCTTTGTCTAGATACCTATAAGTGGAATTGCTGGCCCATAAGGCAATTTTATTTTAATTTTTTGAGGAAGCTCCATACTGCTTTCCACAGTGGCTGCACCAGTCTGTTTTGCCACCAATAGTGCACAAGTGTTCCCTTTTCTCCACATCCTCACCAGCACTTGTTGTTAGTTGATTTATTGATGATGGTCATTCTGACAGGTATGAGGTGATATCTCATTGCAGTTTTGATTTGTATTTCTTTAATGACTGGTGATTTTCATATGTCTGCTGGTCATATGTATGTCCCCTTTAGAGAAGTGTCTATTCAGGTCTTTTATCCACTTTTTAATTAGGCTGTTTGTTTTTCTGGTGTTGAGTTATTTGAGTGCTTTATAAAGTGACCCCTTATTAGAGATATTGTTGGTGAATATCTTATTCCATTTAATAGGCTGTCTTTTCATTTTGTTGATGGTTTCCCTTGCTGTGCAAAACCTTTTTACTTTGATGTAGCCCTATTTGTTTATTTATTTTTTGTTTCCCTTGCCTGAGGAGATAAGTCAGAAAAAAAATGTTGCTATGAGAAATGTCAGAGATTTTACTGCCTATGTTTTCTTCTAGGATTTTTATGGTTTTAGGCCTAACATTTGAATCTTTAATTCATTTTGAGTTTATTCTTATATATGGTATTAGAAGGTGGTCTCGTTTCATTTTTTTCATGTATCTGTTCAATTTTCCAAACATCAGTTATTGACTACACTGTCTTTACTCCATTGTATGTTCTTGCTTCTTTTGTCAGAGATTAATTGACCATATTGTTGTCCGTTTATTTCTGTGCTCTCTATTCTATTCCATTGAACTTTCTGTTTGTTTTTATGCTAGTAGGTTGCTGTTTAAATTACGATAGCTTTGTAGTATGCTTTGATGTCTTGTAGTGTGATACCTACTACATTGTTTTTCTTCTTCAAAATTGCTGTCTCTATTTGTGTCCTATATTTTCTTAATTGAAATGTTATAATAAAATAAAATGTATAAATAAAATAAAAGATTGCCATGAATCTTGCAAGAAAAATTCACTTTCAGGTAGATTTTTATATTCTATAAGGTAAGGATTAATGATTTTTTCCCATATTGATATCCACTTTTTCTAGTGCCATTCATTGAAAATATTGCCTTTATCCCATTAAATTACCTTGTAAACTTTGTCAAAATCAATTAACCACACATGTGCAGGTCTACTCAGTACTCAGTATTTTGTTCCTTTGATCTATAGCTTGATTCTTATACCAGTGACAAATTGTCTTGATTTTCATAGCTGTAATTGTCTTGAAATTAATGCATGTTCTTCAACTTTGTGTTTTAAAGAAAACTATTTTGGTTAATTTTGTTTTATTTTGCATTTTCACATTATTTATTTATTTATGGTATATTTTATTGATTATGCTATTATAGTCCTTTAATTTTTTTCTCCCCTATATCCCCTCTACCCTGCACCCCATGCCATCATCCCCACGCCTATTAGTTCATATCTATGGGTTGTATATATCAGTTCTTTGACCTCTCAATTGCCTGTACTATTCTTAGCCTTTCCCTGTCTATTTTTTTTGGTCAAAATTTTCCTGCCACCACTTTCCCTTATTTTTTATTTAAAAAATTTTTTTAAAGATTTTATTTATTTATTTTTAGAGAGAGGAGAAGGGAGGGAGAAAGAAAGAGTGTGAGAAAAACAATGTGTGCTTGCCTCTTGCCTGCCCCCAGCTGGAGACCAGGCCCACAACCCAGCCATGTGCCCTGCTGGGAATTGAACCGACAACTCTTGCTTCACAGCCTGGTACTCAGTACACTGAGCCACACCAGCCAGGGCCGCATTTCCATATAATTTTAGAATGAACTTAATAATTATCACAAAAAGCCAGATTCTTTTAGTGGAATTGTATTGAAGCTATGGATAACATGTGGAGACTTATCTAAATAATATGGAACCTATGAGTTCATGAACATAGCATATTTCTCCATTTCTTTAGAGATTTTAAAACTTTGCCCAGCAATGTTTTGAAGTCTTTTATATACAGATTTTCCATATATTCAACCAAAGTATCAAGGATCACTGTGCATATTTCTGGAGCTTTTATTCTATGTAGACCCTCATCTGTAGAATGCTGTCTTGCAATTTCTAACCACCAAATCTCCTTAAATCTAGATTTTCACTTATTCATTCAATAAAATTATTGTGTTCTCTTTGGAATCTTCTCCATGAACTAAGCTCTAGACAGGGATTACAGACAAAAATCCAGGGCGATAAAAGGTTCACTGTTGTGTTTCTTGTCTCTCAGTTGTTTCATGTATTTTTGTCCAGTTTTCTGGTGTTGATGGTGAAAGAGCTAGTTGGGTATTTGTTACTCTACTTTGTTCAGAAGCAGAACTCTTAAAAATCATTTGAAGTTAAGGTATGAGATAAAGATTTAAGTTCTTCAATTTCTAAGTAGGAAAAGGATTCTCAAAGTGCTGTTTAAAAGCTTTGCTCATTGATATGAAATATTAATTTTATCATAAAGTTAATTCTCCAGTATACTTATATCTTTCTCTGGAATTGCTATTTTTTTCTTATCTGTATGTTTTCTTATACTTAAGAAAGTATCTAATAGTTTATGGGCAACAAATTGAAATATATTTTAGAATCTTATAGTGCTATACCCACTAATTACTTTTCTTGTATTTGATTGTGTATGATACTTTTTGATGACAGTATAAGGTTGTGTATATTTTTAATGTCATTAATCCACAGAATTTTTCTTCCTTTATTTAAAAATGTAATATAAAATATATATTATTCTGAATTTAGTTATTTAGTAGTGTTTGGATTTGGTGAAGGATAAGAAATATTAGTGTGAGGAAATTTTATTTCTTATTAAAACAGTTTTATTTTCTCTATGCTATGTTGTAGATGAATAGATGAGTTTGTATATCTGAGCTATTAGTAAGAAAACTTGTACAAATTCAAAGTAATATTAATAACTGTAAACTTATAAATATTAAAAATACAATCTAATGGTTTAAGATGAAAATTCTGCATAATAATTGAGAATGGCCCTCCTGAGCCCCGCTTTCACTGAGGTGGAAGCACGAGATGGTGCTGAGGACTTGATCTGATCCAATAGTATAGCAATAAAAGTATATATCTGAAGACCAGTAACTTATGTAGGATATTGAACTGAACTAAGTAAATAAAAGAAAATTCCAATAAAAGTATGAACTTTTGAAACTGAATATAATATTACATAGAGATATAAGAAACTCATATATGGAAGCTGCAGTTAAAATTAAGTTCATAGAAAGAAATATAAATATTGAAAACCTTACGTACATGCAGGAGACATGAGGGAAAGATAAATGGTTCTTTTGGCTCTAGAAGGATTTGTTGAACTTTGATCATTTATTCAATCTACAAATATTTATTTAGCATCTATAGCATAATACATTGCTCTGTGCTCATAGAGTTATTTAAGACCTTTAACTTTATTGAAACCACATGTTCATAAAGATCAAAATTAATTTTGATACAGTGTTAAAAGTGATAATATAGATATACAGCATGTATGCTCTTAATAAATAAATATATGATCTATAAATTTTATGACATTAATAATAACCGTGCTACTATTGTGAATTATGTTAGCATAATATTAACATTTTCCAGCTTTAAAATATTGCTTTATTATATTTATATATTTTATATCAAGCAAACAGCATATCAAGGCTAACAACAGAAAAATGTTTTCACTAAGGTTACCGCAGTTTCAATCATTGAGAAAACAGAACTGTGGTTTTTCCCCCTGAATTTGTTCCTTTCCCTTGGGCTTTCCTTAAATATGAGAAAACTAATATTTTACCTAGTTAAGAGTTTTAAAGAGAAAAGTTCCTGGGGTAGCAAAAGAGATTATGAAAAGGGGGGTAGACTGAAGAGTGTCAAAGGTCCTTTTCTAAAATCATGGCTGTTGTCTAGCTCAGGAGCTCAAACCAGAACTATTGCTCCACACTCCATGTCACCTCTATTGCCCTTTTACCTCTTTCTTGCCCTAAGCATTCACATCCTCCTTTTTTAACCTCATATCATCTCATGTTTCCTCTTCAGGGAGAGCGGGAAGCAAGAGTGCCATTCCAGAATATTTGAAAACACAAAAGCATTGTGTCCCCTGGTTCTGCACTGCACACAGTCAAGGTAGCTGCCTAAAACTCTAACAGATTATGAGAAATTATCATTGAGGATTATGTGCAACAAGGATCACATTTATAGGTAACGTGGATGTTACAAGTCCTCATTATCAGCAGGTTTGAATTGTCTTTGTGCGTAAGCATTGGTAGAAACAAACAAGTACCTCACTGTTTTATTTTAGATAGTCACTGCTGGTCTGGAACCTGGGTTATTTATTCCTTGAGACTGTTTAACTTACTCTCATATTTAAATGTGTCACTCTGAAGGAACTTGACTTTCCCCTTTTCCCTCCCAAACTTTAGCATTACTGTCCCCACTTTCTGAAATATAACATCATGACCCTTCTCTTTGTCCTTTCTGGAGATGATAGAGCTCATTCCAGTTCCAGTGATCTTGAGTACTCTCTTTATAACAAACTACAGCTTTCCTGATGCCTTTGAAACAAATATGTGAACAAACAAACATTTAAGTTTCTAATGCTGGCTTCCTGGAATTATGCCTTTTCCCAATTTCTAAGTCAACTCACATATATTCTTCATGTGAAGGACATTATAAAGGCACAATGTTGGTGCCATGCATAAAATTCTTCCACTTTCAAACTTTAGAAATTTAATATGAATGGGAATTGACCATAAAGGAATAATAAAACTGATTTTTATGGAATAAATGTTTATACCTTGAGCAACATTTTCCAAAACAAGCCCCCAGAATATCCTGTGGGATGATTCATAAAACACAAAGGGTTTTATGGCCTTATAAATGCAGTATAATAAACTATATCTCATGTTTTGATTCAGTACACTTTAACGTAATGCTCTCTCATATGTCCTGTTGAAGAAATCTGCTTGATATAACATTTCCTAAGTTTATTTTAAAGGTGGTTTTGTGTATTAGTTAGGAGTGCAAGATCTATAGTCAGATCACATCCTGGCTCTGCCATTTTCTAGCTATGTGACCTTGGGCCAATTTTTAAGCTGTTTCTTAGTTACATAATTTACAAGATAGGGATAATAATAATAATTACTACCTCATAGATTTCTTGTAAGGACTGAATAAATTAATATATGTAGAGCACTTTTAATAATACTTGATGTAAATGCTCCAAAAACAATCTGTGATTATGAATTGACTTTGATATTCTTTTTTCATGTAGCATGTACTAATAAGTTGTTATTAATAATATGTTTATTACTAATTCCCAAGTACTGTTTATGCATTAGCTGTTGTTTTGTCCGTTTTGAGCTGCTGTAACAAAATAACATAGATTGAGTGGCTTAAATAACAAACATTTATTTCTCACCGTTATGGATGGTAGGAAGTCCAAGATCAAGGTGCTGGCAGATTCTGTGTCTGGTGAGGACTCATTTTCTGGCTTGTAGATAACTGTATTCTCCTTCTATCCTCACATGATAGGGGACAGAGAGTGAGTAGGCAAGATTCTGTCTTTCTTCTTATAAGGGTACTAATCACATTCAGGAAGGCACCACTTTCATGAACTACTTGGTCCTCAAAGGCCTCACCTCCTAACAGCATCATATTAGAGGTTAGAATTTTAACATGTGAATTTTAGGGGGCACAAACATTTAGTCTATAACAGCTATACTACTACTGTTTGTTTTTATTCTAAAAATAAACAAACAGACATAGATTAAGTCATTTCACTCAATCAACCAACATTTATATAGCAGGACATAAATATCGGACATATATTTTGTAAGTAGGAGGTACACACAGGGTCGAAACCTTGGTCTGTCTGACTATGGGGTTTGTGCTAGCGATGGGCTTAAAAGTCTTCATGTACTTACTTAAGGCATTGTACTTGAGACAGTAAACAGGACCATCAGCTATCAGATCTCAATTGCATGAAGGCAGGCAAAGAGGGGCAAATGAGGACATCTGTAATACTGTCAACAATAAAAATAAAGAGAAGAATATCTCAATTGCAGAAGACTCTGTTGTGTTCTGGGACCCTGGCACATTTCAGAGTACTGCCTGATCACATCGGGGTAATAATGCCTGACCCAAGGATGGACGGTCAGCTGTCTGTTGTGTTCTTTCAAACTGGAGCAATAGTGGTGAAACGAACACTTCCCAACTTTCTCTTAGGACATCTGACTATCAGCCATGCCAAGAAGGAATCGTAAATCTCATGAATTCGGGGTGGAGAATCAGAATGTTGTTAGTTCATGATAACAGTTAAGCCATAGGCTGAAAACATTTCTGATAGAACAGAAAGAATCAGGTGCATCTGATCCTCACTGGAGATACTACAATTCTGCAATTTCCGTAAGGCCTGGCTTGTTGCTGTTCTTATTTTTCCTTCTTCCTATGTGTCCTTTTGGAGGAGGAAAACTTTGACGAGGTGAGGTGGTTCAGAGAAGCTGCTGTGTACTTTCTCTAATCCTACCTATAACAAGTATCAGTATTCACAGGAGTATCTTTGTTTTGTCACCAGAGAAGAAGGAAAGAATTTTAATTATGGGTAGGAATTTTTTTAACAGAAAGAGAATAGAGAAAATGCTTTAATTTTGAACTCATTACCCTTTAACAGGGAATTAAACTCAGCAACAGGGGTTAGAAAGACATAATTTTCTCCATAACTGTGTAGGTGCTGTGAGTCAAGGGGTCCCACAGTGCAGGGCCTACGCTCACAGAAATATAGCCCACGGTTAGTGAAGAGGCTATTTTCTCAGGTCTACATTCAACATAACATCCTTCTAGTCCTTTGCAGTCAGTCCTACAGCTTGCGGCATTGAAGTCACATGGCTAGAAGCAGTGACCCTTTTCCAAGGCTTTCCTCGGGCAGGGGATATGAACATTAGGAGCCCAAAAGGAGAGCTGAAGGCTAGTATAAATGTGATGTGACGGCTGCAGCTGACAGCCTGCTTTCTGTCACAATGAAATGCCCGTTGAGCACCCCCAAAAAACTGTTCGAAACCTAGAGAACCAGTAGAGGGGAGATTTCTTCTGCTTAGACAGAAGGGAGAGAAGATGATGACTCATAATTAAATAACTGTGCATTTTTAAAATCACGGTCTGTTAAGCTTGGGAATACTCGTTTTAATTAAAATAAATCCCTATCAACTGAAATAATATCAGCATATCCTAAAAGATTACTTCCAACCTGAAAGAGCTTAACTAGCCCAGTTATGTCATACGCTACCCACAGGAAGTACTGACAACAGTATTAAGAGTATTTTTCTACGAAATTAATTGGGGATGTAAAAAACTGAGAGTTTGTTTGTTTGTTTATTTATTTATTGTCATTTAAACCAGAAAAGGTTGCAGTCAGGAAATAACAAAGAATCACATGGTAGAAATTCTGTCATAGAAATAGACAAGTTGCATTAATTTATACAATTTAACAAATTTTTAACAATTGCTGTAAAAGTATATGTACTTTTTCTTATTCACCTTTTCATTTTGAAAAAAAGTTATAGACTGACTACAAGTTACAAAAATACAGAGAGGGTCCAGGTGCCCATCACCCAGCTTCTGTCAGCAGTGGCATCTTAATAACACATTATCACCAGGGGACAGATGCTCCCAAACTACAGTGAACCGAACCAATTCCTCAAGTACCACAAACCACTCAAACTCACCAAAGATTAAAATGATACTTTGAATGTTTCTGTGAATATCAGAGAAATGTATCTGTAATTTAAAAGCTTCTGGAAGACAAATTTCCAGATTATTTTACTGAAGAACTCTACCAAGTGCTTAAAGATTATCAGTTCTACAAAATATCTTCCAGGAGAGGGAAAGTTTCCAACACTTTTTACTGAGGTTAGCTTTATTGTAATACCAGAACAGAAGAAGGTATACAGAAAAAGAAAACCACATTCTTATGAACATAGACATAAACATTATCAGAAAATATTAGCAAGCCGAATCAGCAATATACTTAAAAATTATACATTATGATCAATTGTATTTCATTCTACCTATGCAAGGTTAGTTCACACCACTCAAAAATTTATTGCTTTGTCTGTGAGCTAAAAACTACAAATCTATGATGAAAGAAATAAAGATGACCTAAATAAATGGAGAGGGAAACTTGGTATATTGGAAAGCTTGGTATAATAAAGATGTCAAATTAAGAATAAACACAATTCCCATCGAAGTGTCAACAAGATTTTTTTTTTTTGTAGACATAGGCAAATATATCTTAAAATGCGTATGGAAAGACAACAGAACTAGAATAACCCAGGCAGTTTTGAAAGAGAAGAATAAAGTTAGAGGAATTTTAGCATTACCCAATTTTAATACACTAACATATATATTTTTATATGTATTATAAAATACAGATGTGGGCAAAAGTATGTTTACAGTTGTTTCTATGAAAAATAATACAATAATTAATAATAATATGAGTGAACTGTTTTGCATACTCACAACCTTAAACCTACTTTAGTTCATCCCTGTATATATATTTTAATATGCTATAAATATATACATACACTTTCTATGCTCTACTTAACATGCTCAATCTTTCTGTCTTTTAAATATATAAAAATACAATTATAATCATGAAAGTGTTTCATGTTGTATTTGCTCATTTCAACATCTATTCCAGTTATGGGTCAGTTATAATTGATTGATTTTTCTCTTAACATAATTTCCTGCTTCTTTGAGGGCTTTTTGATTTTTTTTTTAATTGAGCGACAGGAAATGTAAATATTACTTGGAAATGTGCATGTTACTTGGCCATATGCTTTTGTGTTTTTAGAAATTTTCTTGCTTTTTAACTGCATTCTCAATGCAGTTAAGTTACTTGGAAACCGTTTGATTTGTTCTGGTCTTATTTTTAAAATTTGTTTTTCAAGACAAGAGCAGCACTTAATCTATGATTGATTTTTCTCCATTGCTGAGTCAAAACTCTTCTTAGTACTTTTGCACAGTGATCTTTGAGCTATGACGTTTTCCAGTCTGGCTGGTGGGAGCCGGTGCTATTTCTGGTCCTGGGTGAGCACCAGGTACTGGTCCCTCTAATTTTATCAGTTTTTTTTTTCCCCTGGGCCTTGGCCATCTCCTCACATCCCTGCACCAAGGAGCACTTGTCAGTGTACAATACTAGAGGTGAACTTTCCATAGTTCTCTGGGGTTCACTTTCCATGAAGTCATCTTCTCACTGGTACATTTTCCTTTGACTCTATGTCATCTTGGTCTTTCTGGATTTTCAGCTCAGTTTTCTCCTCTACCCAGGAAGTCTGCCAGTGTCCTACTGTGTAAACCCTCCATGCACAGAAGCCTGGAAGGTCTTTCAGGGTAGTATACTGGGGCAGTAGGACTAATCTCATTTTACATCTCTCAGGGATCACTGTCCCTCATTTGGTGTATTGAAAATATTGTTTCATGTATTTTATATGCTTTTTTTAGTTGTTTCAAGTAGGAGGGTGAATTCTATCCCTGTTATTTCTTGTCCAGATGGAAAAGTCCCACATTCTATTTTTCACTTAGACATTTTTAATGTTTCCTACATCCATTCCCTCCCTCTATTTTCACTCTGTTCTAATAAATTCCCTTTTCTTCAACCAAAGTAATACTTCTAAAATACATAGTTGACCAAGAATTCTGCTAAAAACACCTTCATGGCTTCTCAGAGCATTTAGCATGAAGAATAAGTTCTAAAAAAGTTTAATATAGTTTTGAGGCCTTTCATCCAAATCTGGTCTTAATCCCTCCAATCCAATATCTTCCAAGTCCTTCTTTTATATCCTGTCCTCCAACCACTTAACTGGGAGTTCTTCAAAGGTGTGAGGCAACCTTGTGTTGTTGGATGTTCACACATCTTTGTCCCTTTCTCTTACCTATCCCCTGCTTACTCTTCACTTCTTTATTTAAAGTATACTTTCTCTAGGTTAACTCAGTACTTAGCACATAACAGGCACATAATAAATATTTTACTACAGCATATTATTATTTGGGGTTGGTGGGAGAGGATGGAGTTGAAAACGGAGACTAATTCTGGATATTTTTGATATTTTACTTTTAAAATTAAATAAATTCTGAGTAAAATTATGTTACCACAGCTTATATTCTGAATATCTTTTTATTTCCACCAAGTAGTTATTAGTATAGCTATTTTCAACAACTCAAGTTTGCAGCAGACTTTAGCTGCCTACTCCTTTCTCATCACTCCCACTGAGTCACCGGGGCTTCCTATTTAGTGCCAAAATTCACCCAATTTAAGGTTGGCATAATTATTCATTTTTTGTTTCAGGAAAGGCCCTTCTATTCCTTTCCCCAGCCAGCTGGCATTTTCTTAAAATCCTTTCCAATACTCCTGGCCTACCGCATGTTCCAGTTTCCTCTTTCCTTGGCTTTTTCCCATAATGCACCAGACTCTCTAATGAGGCAAAGGTTATTTGTCCTGACTGGCAGTGGGCGGGATTCCGAGTCTTATCACAAACCGCCAAGCAGAAATTATTTAACAAGGAAGAAAAGATGACATTTAAAATTTAATAAAATCAAAGGATCAAAATTTTAAGAAAGCATCTTATTTCTTACTTTAGGCAAAGAATATTCTCATAAAAACCATAATGTTATTAATTATTGACATATAAAACTGCACTTTGTCACATGTTTCAAAGGTATAATCTTTTATATAAATGATTTTAAAGTATGTGTGATTTTTTTGGAAGATAACTTATTTTTCTCTGTGATAAATGTTTGGGGCATTCTTGAATATAATCTGGATTAATATTAGAATCAAATATCAACCTGTCATAAGATATTTATTAAGTAAAGCTATGTGCAAAAGAAAGTACTGTGCTTAATTTTGGGGATATGAAGGATAAATAATGAATCAACAATGGTCTCTGCCTTATGTATTTATGTGTGAATTGATCACAAGAGGGCACATTATTGGTACAGAGCTGAACTACAGAATTTTAGGACATCTATCATATCTAGTTGTATTGCATACAGATTATTTTTTTGTGCCTTTAAAAAAATTATTGACTGTTTTTTTTTAGAGAGAGAGAATGGAGGGATCAGCAACACTGATTTGTGGTTCAAGTCATTTATGCATTCATTGCTTGTTTCTTGTTTCTCCCCTGAACAGAGATCAAACCTGCCACCTTGGCATATGGAGACAGTGCTCTAACCACTTGAGCTACCTGACCAAGGCACTTTTTGTATTTTAAGAAACTGATATATTAATTAAAATTGGTCTTCCTTTTTATCCTATTGTTTCTTTGTATCCCAGGGCTACAGAATTGGATTAATATTTATCTTTTTTATCATGTACTCTTATCCCTGGTTCTTGCATTAACTTACTTGTTTGTTTTTGTTTTCAAGCAACAACATAACAGGTCCCAGTTAAACTAATGCCCGGTTTAGAAACTAGAACATCTAATGATCTGGTCTTTGCCATTGCTAACCCCTACCTAATTCTCATCACCTTTAGTCACTATTATCTTGGATCATATATGGGCATTATCTTGCTATTAAAAAGGTGTTTTAGTCATTAGTAAATATCCTTAGTAAGTAGATTTTTGGCTTAATTTTTTAACTTTACAAAAATACATTCTATACTATTTTAGCTTTTGGACTTTTCCCACTTATATTTAGATTGCTTATATTCATTAGTGTTGTTTTACACAATATTTATTTATTCGTTATTTGACATTGTTGTATTTTGTGAATATATAATTTAGTAATCCATTTGCCTGTCAGTGTACTTTAGATTGTTCAAAAAAATTAGTAATTTTTGCTAATACAAACATTCCGTATATATGTCTGGTTTACCTTTGCAATAGATACCCTTTGATATAAAATTATCTTGAGTTAAGCACAAATTTCCTAAAAGTTATCAGGAAAAATAAGAATGTTTTAGACAGAATTTCATTATTATAAAAAATAATGTATATCATACAAATTTTATTTATTGTATTGTACATGTGTGTATACATGTAATATTAAAATTTCTTTTTGAAAGTTAATTTTATCATTAATATCAAATTTGCTGTCTAAGGATTAAACTTAACCTGCAAATTTTTTTGTTGTCTTATTTTCAGAGGTGCATGCAGTGTTCTTTTTTCCGAATTAAAAAACAAAAGCTAAACATTATGTTGTGTCTCGATTGTATCAGTTACTGTGAATACAACATCCATTTCTGCATGAGACAAAGATCTCACTTTTTCAGCTAAAAACAGTAAGGCAAAAGTTGTGACTAGATTTGACACTGAGAGAAACGAGGAAGCACTGTCCAAATACCATTTTCTCATATGATAAGCCATAGGAGGTTGAACAAGCAAATTGGAGTAAATGAATGCAGTGATATCTATTCAACAATGATAGCATTTTCAATGGCCTGTCTTACAAATTTAATCTGAGATTATTTTTTTGTCCTAAACTTTTATATTCAGATCACTTACCTTGTATCTCCTTTCACAAAACAACACTGAAACTAAATTTCTTTTTTTGTTGTCAGGTTGAATGATCCTGGTGTTTCCTGAAAGTACTGAACAGGTGACTCACAGTTGCTTCTTTTAGGGCTAACTCTATGCTCTGAAACCTGTAAGGTTGCATTTGTAACTTATTTCTTTACCACAAGGGTGCACTAAGAAGCCCTCAAAAACACAAGAATCAGCTATTTAATTTCTATAACTCATATATCCATAGCAGTAAAAAATTTCAATTGGATTCACATGCAGGTATTCATACTCAAAGGGTTTCCCTGCGTTGTTAGAGATACTGTGCATAGGAAGCAAAAAATGAATTCCCCTCACAAATAAAACACAATAGAAAAGAATTTATTTACAATAATTAATTGCTGTTTTAAAAGCTGTTCCATATATTGTTTTATGCATGAAAATGGATTTAGTCAGGGATTTTTAAAAATCGCTTTGACACTTAAAAAATAATTTTTCTCTCTAAAAAGAATTATTAATTATTTGGGAGAAATAGTGATGGGCTTTAAGCATATATTCTGATTAAGAATTATGAAGTTTTAATATGTTATGTTAATGTTATTATTTAATTTTTCTTCATTACTTACATCAAGTAAACTCGTATATTGGGTTTTTATGAGCCTTACATTTATCAAGAGACAGTTTACATACTACACACACCAGCCTGGACTATTGGAATTGAGTTTTGTTATGTTTCTCAAAGCTAACAAACAAAAACAAAGAAAAAGTTACACCAATAACAGTGCCCCAAACCTAATTATGTCTATATATTAGAAACACATCACATCACCTATGTCATCTCATTGACAAAATTTGGCATTTTGATAAAGCTTTGCAATTGCTGACATATTGATCTGCCTCATCCTTCCTTTATTCTCCAGTGAGCGTTAATGAACTGTATACTGTATGTCAGACACTGTGATAGAGCTTGGGAAATGATCAAGATTAATGACAATAGCAGATACAAAGGCTCCTTTAAGGCAGTCACCGGGTGTTAGGACAGCAGTGGAGTTGTAGTTATTAGAAGGGAATGTGATGGAACTGGAGAACATTATGCTAAGTGAAATAAGCCAGGTGGTGGAAGACAAAAATACTATACGATCTCACCTATAAGTGAAACCTAATCAACAAGACAAATAAGCAAGCAGAGTATACCCAGCGACATTGATATAAGAACAAACTGACAATAACCAGAGAGGAGGGGGGAGGAGGATAATGGGGGAAAGCAGGGGAAGGGTCATCAAGGAACATGTATAAAGGACCCATGGACAAGCAAAGAGGGGTTTAGGACCGAGGGTGGGAGGTGGGGGTGGGTAAGGTGGGGAAACGTGGTTGGGGGAAAATGGAGACAACTGTACTTGAACAACAATAAAATAAGGAAGGAAGGAAAGAAGGAAGGAAGGAAGGAAGGAAGGAAGGAAGGAAGGAAGGAAGGAAGGAAGGAAGGAAGAAGGGAATGTGAGAAATCAATGCTTTCTTCAGTATTCGTTGGAGAGTTTTCATTATTAATGATCAGCATGGGTTTAATTGAAAGGTACCCTATCTTGTTGCATGATTTTTGGTTGGGTAGTAAAAGAAACACTAAGTTGAGAGGGAGAAGCTCTGGGTTGTATTCTGAACTTCGCAGTTCAGACCTGAGTCTCAGCTCAATCGATAATACTTTGGAAACTTCAAAATATTCTCTTTCCTCATTTGTTCAATGAAAAAGTTAAATGAACTTTCATTTTCAAAAAATTTTAACATGCTGTGATTCTACTACTTGACTGCATAATTAAGAGATTTTTCTCTACTGAAATGCAAAAAAACTGGATTGCAAACTGAACCTTTTGTAGTAACAAGACAATTAATATATTGTACGCTTTTCATTTTGAAGATAAAGACATTATTCATTTTTACAGTTAGTTCAGCAGTAGGCACCCTTCCAATGTGATAGGCACAAAATGACCCTTTATATACAAAACAGTCCTTTGAACACCACAGCATTCCAGGCCATTGCTATTCATCCCTGTAAATTTCTTGATAGGCTAATTAGCTTGATGACATAAAAATGTGGAATATCATTTTAAGAAACTATATCTCATGTAGAAGATCGAATATTGTGGGATTTCACCAACAACTTCATTATTTCCTGCCACACCAGTTATTATTTTTCATTTACAATTAAAAATGTTTGCTAATTATGGAAAATGTTAAACGTTAAATCAGAGAGAAAGATATAATAACTTCCCATGTATTCATCATACAATTTAACAATTATTAATCCATGAACATCTTTATTGTTATATATTATCTACTCATGGTTATTTTTAAGGAAGTTACAATGTTGCATCGTCATCTATATAACTCAAGAAAATAAGGACCTTATTAGTATTTAATAGAGTTTACTTTAAATTTCTAAATTAATTTAGAGAGTGCTGATCGACATGTTTATGGCACTGAGTCTTCCTGTCCAAGTTTACTTTTGTGTCTTGCATGATTTCCGTGTATAGGTTTTGGATATCTTTTGGTACATATACTCCCTGATGTCTACATGTATGCTCATATGCTTAAGTGTTTACTATATCTACATATGTAATTTGTTAATCTGAAGGCATACATTTTCTATCATAAATGGGGTTAGCCAGTTTTTGTTTGTTTTGTAATGTTTTCCTTATACATGTAAATGGCCATGTAATTTTTCTCCTAAACTCAAAATATATAGGGATTATATAAAGATTTTTCTGACATAGAATTTGAAATTAAGCTCACTTTCTTATGCTGTATTATTTTTAAATATGTCATGTTCTTTTTGATAATATTGTAATTGATTTTTGCTTCAATATTTGTCATTGAGACTAGGTTGTAGTTTGCTTTTGCTTGTTTTTAATCATTGCCAATTTGGGGAATCAATGCTATACTTCTTTCAAAAAATAAATTTAGAATCTTTTTTTCTGTGCTCTGAAATAGTTGTAATATAATAATTTAATTTTTTAAAGAATTGGTAGAAATCCCTGTTTCTTTTAGTTCATTTTTTTAATGGGTTCCAGGTGAACTCTAACCATTTTCTCTTTTGTATTTGACAAATGACATATTTAAGCTTTCTATTGGAGCCAATTTTGCTAAGTTGCACTTTTGGGGTATTATTTCTTTTCATCTAGAATAAATACATTGGCTGAGAATTGTGCAAAGTAATCATTTATTTTACTTTTTAACATTCCTAGTTTTCATGGTATTTCCTCTCTTGTGTATCTGTCATTTCCTTCTCTCTCTCTTTTCTTTGATTATTTCAGCTAGAGTTGTATCTACTTTGTTTATAATTTCAAAGGTCCAGGCTTTCAATTGGGTCTACTATTTTTCTTTTTTATCACTTCTTTTTTCTTTATTAAATTATCTTTATTAATTTATTTCTTCTGCTTACTTTTGATTTAAGTTATGGCTCTTTAATGTTTTTAAATTAAATGTTCAATTTGTTTATTTTCATGGTCCTTTTTATTGATGCAATTATTTATGCCATTAATTAGTCTATGATAAATGTTTTAACTATGTCACATATATTCTGATATATCATGTGTTTACTATTGTCATTTCCAAATTTTTAAATAATTTTGTTTCATATTTCTCTTTAATAGTATGTATGTAATTTATAATTGGATAAAACTTTTACTTTTAAAAGGATTATATTTAACTTTACTGCATTGTGATACAATAATGATTATTTTATTATATCTAATTTTCTATTTTGTCTATTTCTGCAATTCATTGAGTTTTTCATGGCATATATCTTTCAATCTTTACCAATTTTTTCTACTTAATTTGTCTTGAATGATAGAAGTATATTAACATTTCTTACTTTAGTTTATTTTCTTTCTTCTAAAATCTTCTGAAGTTTCTTCTTCATGAAAAGTTTTCTTGTGTTAATGTTTTCATCAATATTAATGTTTCATTTTTTCATTGTAAAATTCATCTTCATAAACTGTTCTACTTTGTCTCCTTCAGTGATTTTTGGTTTAAATTCTACTTCATCAAAAATAAAGATTGATATCCCTTGCTTTCTTATAATTTCATTTTCCTGGTATAAGTTCGTCTATTTTTTTTTATTTTTAACTTTCTGAGACTCTTTAAATGATTCTGAATGTGGCATAGTGTTGAGTTTTGCTTTGTTAGCAAACCTGCGTACCATTCTTCCAATAGAGAAATTAAGCCTACTTATTTTTATCAATATAACTAATATGATAGTCTTTAATTCCATAATATTATTTTTGTTATATTTATACTTAAGCATGTCATACACTAAAACATAAAATTCTATTTTATCTACTTTATTTGCTCTCTCTTAAACTCTTTTTCTTTTTGGCATTTGATAAATACCAATATCCTTTGGTATTTATAAATATGTACATTTATGTTCTAATGGTTATCTTTATACTAATAGTTTCATAAAATATCCTTATTCCAAAAACCCTTGTGCCTTTCCTTTTTTGTCGTTACTGTTCATTGGTGTTCTACTCAGAGCCCGAGTGTTAATTAATTTAGTGCATTTGTTTCCTATGGCTACAAAAACAAATGACCACAAACTTAGTCTCTTAAGACAATGACAGAAATTTACTCTCTCACAGTTCTGGAGGCCAGAAGTCCAAACAGACTGTCAGCAAGCCCTCCCTCACTCCACAAGGTCTACGGAAAATCTCACTCCTTGCCTTTTCCAGCTCCTGGTGGTATTTGGCTTTTCTTTGTGGCAAAACACCAATGTCTGCCTCCCTGCCACACTATCTCCTGCTCTTCAGCCTGTTCTCCTTTGTGTGTATTTTATATTGTTGTCAGTTTTGGATTTAGGGGACACTCATATAACCCAGGAAAATCTCATCTCGAGGTCCTTTCTTTAATTAAATCTGCAAATGTCCTTTTTCCAAATAAGGTAGCATTTGCATGTTCCATGGACTTGACATGGATATCTTTTGAGTGCCATTAAAAAACAAATTTATTATGAGTAATTATCCATCACCCAGCTTTAACAACCATCAACATTTTGACATTCTTGCTCCTTCTATCCTTTAATTATTTCTACTAAAGTATTTCAAAGTAAATCCCAGAATCATATCATTTCAACTTAAATATAAGAATATTCATCTCACAAAAGGAGGAGGCATTTTTCTTACATAACCACAGTACCATCATCATACTTTGTATAATTATAATTGTATTATGACCTAATTAATATTCAATTTACATTAAAATTTTCCCAATTATCTAAAAATATCTTTTGCAACTGGTTTGAATTTTGATCCAAGAACAGGACTCTCACTGTATTTGGTTACTGTGTTTCTTAAGTTACTTTCAAGGTAGAATGGTCCTCTCCCCTTTAGTGTTTTTATTCCATTGACTTGTTCAAGAAATTTGGTCGGGTGTCCTTAGGAATTCTGAAATTTGGCACATTTCTTTCTGTGGTGTCATTAAACCTTTTTCTGTATCTGTAGCTTTTCCTATAGACTGGAGCTAGGATATAGGAGCTCAGAATAAAGTTCAAATTATTTTGGGGTGCCATATTTTGGACTACCTCATTTATCTGTTGTTACTTCCCATATTTAGTGTAAAATAATTGTAGTATATCTATACTTTTAGAGAATGTCGTTTTTGTGACTATATTATTTTCTTTATAGCCATCATTTAGTTTTAGGTCTAAAAGCAAATATATACTTTAAGCTTCTTTGAGACATCATGTTGATGGTTCACAATTTATTTAAGTTGTTTGAAAATTGTTCTCTAATAGATTTCTCCAGAAGTGCTCATGGAAGCAATACTGTCTAGTTCTTGACCTTCCTAACAGCTGCAGGCTTTTATCCTTATATGTGTTGTTGTATATATGTATAGGAGTTTGTCTAAATATAAAAATCATTGGCTTATATTCTTTTTCATAGTGTTTGTCACATGTTTCTTTATTGTCTTCTTGTATAAAGTAATGATGTCAGAAAGTCTAACAATAATCCAATTTCCTTTCTCTTTTAGGTATTTGATAGTTTTGCCTAAATGCTCAAACTCTTTCCTGCCTTTTTTCCTTTTTAAAAAAAAAATAATTGTTTTTCTAAACTTGCCTGGGTGTTTTCTCTTCTGGATCTTTTATCACTGTATACCAGGTGTCTTATAGCATGTACTTTCAACTTCTCTTTTTCTCAGGGAAGCTTTGTTGAACCCTGTTTTTAGCATGTGTTCTGTTTTGTGACCTTGGTTTTCAGATGTTGAATATTACCTATCTTTCAGTGATATCTTCTATTTTCTTTTGAATCCCCTTTTATCTCTTTCTTCATTTTATTTTGATTTTTAAACATTACCTCCTTTCTATATTTTCTCTCTCTTAAGTCATTATTCATGCTGGGTGTGTGTGTGAGTGTGTAACCATTTCTAGTTTAGTCTTCATTTATAAAACAATTTTTTCTTAATTTATGATTCTAAGTTTTGTCAGCAGTCTTTTCAAATCATGTATGTCCAGCAATCACATTTATAAATTTCTATAATTGTTATTAAATTTGTTCATTCATAGCATGTAACAATTTCTTAATTTCTTTGGACTAATTTTTAATTATTTAACTATTTTGTGGAAATGTCTTTTTAGTTCATCTTCATCTTTGTAGAATATTCTATGGACCCTAGATAAATCTACTATAACTAATAAGTGAATTTAGTCATACAATAGCATATTTGAGTAGTTGAGACTGGAGACTGCATGGCACACAAAAGCCTAAAATGTTTACCACCTGGCCCTTACCAGAAGGTTGCTCAACACTTGCTCTATTTTATTTTCCATACAGGCCCTAACTCTTCCACTTTGCACTCTTGTACTCTTCCCACCCTGACCTCCTTACAGGTTGTGTAGCGCACCATAGTGTCTTGTATTTGTGGCTGTGTACATGTTGTACTTGCAATACTCGTTAACTATCCTATCTCTTATTTGATTGGGTCACTCTTTTTTTAATCTTTCAAACCCCAGTTTAAGATATTGCTACCTTTAGAAAGCCTCACCAAGCCCTGAAATCTTATAGAGTTGCTTTGACCATGTGTTCTTACGGAGCTTTGTACATTTTCTAAAGTAAGAATTAAAACACTGTGTAAGTAATTGCTTCTGTCCTCTCTAAAAGATTGTAAGTTGCATGAGAAAGGAATTTTGTCTAAATTTTTATTGGGAACTGGCACATAATATCTCCTGAATAAATAATTTTTGAATGAATTAATAAATAAATGATAACATAGGGCCAAGATAACTTTGAAGTTAGGAAAGCTTTCATGAGATCCCAGTGACAAGAAATATTTTCCTTTTCCAAAAGAACTCCATGCCATTTTTCCTGGTTAGTTTACATTCTATTTTGAGACACAAAGTTACAGTTTGCTGACTCTAAAATTTCAAAAAAAATTATGGAATCATATTACAAAGAATTCTTCTATAAACATTTGTGAAATTAATCTTTCTTCTGGCATAGCACTGATAGGATTCTGCCTAGGACATATCTAACACTAAGCTCTTCCAGACCTATGATTTTATCTTAAATGAAAATAAAAATGATTCTATTGACTGATATGCTAACATAGGAGGCAAATTCTCTAGGCTCCTTTCCCAGATCAGCTTCAGACTTATTTGTATAAAAAAGTGCACACTTTTAGTTGCAGCTCAGCTTCTTCCATTTAAAGTGTAAGACAATTACTTTCCCCATAATTTTTTTTTAATTTTATTTTTTAAAAATTATATAATCCCTATTATATTTTTCCATTACCATTTAGTCCCCTTATATCCTCCTCCCCTCAGCAATCACCACTCTGTTGTCCATGTCCAAGAGCCCTTTTCCTTTTTGCTCAATCCCCTCATCTCCTAATCTCCCTGCCCCACTAGCTGTCATCTGTTCACCATCTATGAGTCTGTCCCTGTTTTGTTTGTTAGTTCAGTTTGTTTGTTAGGTTCCACATATAAGTGTAATCATATGGTATTTGTCATTCTCTGATTGGCTCATTTCACTTAGCATAAGGTTCTCTGGGTCCATCCATACTGTTGCGAAGGGGAAAATTTTCTTCTTTTTGACAGCTGGGTAGAATTCCATTATGTAAATGTCCCATGTTGTTTTATCCACTCATCTACTGAGGGACATTTGGGCTGCTTCCACATCTTGGCAATTGTAAATAACACTGCAATGAACACAGGGGTCTTCTGTTCTTTTGAATTAGTGTTTTGGGTTCCTTCAGATATATTCCCAGAGGTGGGATCACTGGGTCAAAAGGCAGATCCATTTTTAATTTTTTGAGGTATCCCTATACTGCTTTCCACAGCACTGCACCAGTCTGCATTCCCACCGACAGTGCAAAAGGGTTCCCCTTTCTTTCTCTACGTCCTTGCAAGCACCATATGGTTGTTGAGAGGACTGGCACCCTGCGATATTTTCAAATAAAAAGTTAAGAATGTTTCTGAGTGCATCCTCCCATTAGATGCAGAAAGAACAAGCACTGCCAGCCTGGCTGGTGAAAATGATAGTTCACAGCAGCTGGGTAAGAGAGAGGACAAAAACTTCAGTTCTGTGAGGTAAAGAAGTACTATATTGATATTCAAAGTAAAAAAAATGAAGTTGCTTGAAGTAAAAGCAAAATTTGAAACTAGTTTGTGATGGAGACAACCACAGTGTATTGACAAGTAAAAATGATTTGCCAAAGTTTACTAGTAAAAGTTACAAGTGGAATTTTGAATGTGAATTATGAGTTCAAATAGACAGTTACCAAGTTTAACAATTAGAGAATTTGACCCAGGACAGCTGCGTTTTGACTGGAGGTAGGGGGAGGGGTAATATGGCTCAAATACTAAATGTTCGGTAGCTCAGATTAAATACAGCAGGAGCAACACTGGAAAATTAAATGGCACAGCGTGATACACAGTATAAACAACACGGGAGTGATATTTGAGAAGGAAATACAGGCCCATTATTGAGATTTTAAAAAGTTAAAAGTGGTGTTAGAAGTGCCTATTTTTCGTTAAAGATGTATGTTATAATTATATATCAAAACACAAAGAAATAGCAAATGCATTCCAATATACAGATTGTAAGTGGACTAGAAAGAATACAAAGTAACATATCATGTTGCCCCAGAAAAATAATGTCCCAAAATCTCTATTTCTGGCACATTTGCCCCCAACCTGTGCAAGGGAAAGGGTGATGAGCAGAAGCTGCTATCATCCCTGCAGAACATTTTTGACTCAGCAGCTGAAAGTGACAGATTAAGTTACAGAAAATAGGTGGCTACACAACTGCATAAACAAAAATAATTTATTCTTTCAAAACTTAGAGCATATAAACTAAGAAAAAAAAGTTTGCAAAGCCTAAATATCCCAACCATAGAGAAGAGATAAGCAGAAACTGTTGACTTAGAGTAAAAAAAATTAAAGAAGGGCCTAATTTGTTTGTGGGTAGCAGGGGAAGTGACTGAAAGTGGGGCGAGAGCCAAGCAAGTGGCATTTTGCCCTCTCTGACCCCTCCCCCACATACAGGGCCACAAGGCAGCCAAGTGAGTTATTCCGTCCTGGTGAACACTAAGGCTCCACCTCTTACAACATAACAGGTGCTCTGAGGTAAGGAGATATGGCTCAAATGAAAGAAGAGATCAAAACTTCAGAAAAAAAACTAAGCAATGAAGAGATAACCAACCTGTCAGATACAGAGTTCAAGGCACAGGTAATCAGGATGCTCACAGAAATGACTGCATATGGACACAAAATAGAGGAAGAAGTGAATGCTACACAAAGTGAAATAAAGAAAAATATACAGGGAACCAACATGGAAGGGAAGGAATCTCAGATTTAGATCAATGATTTGGAACAGAAGGGAGAAATAAACATTCAATCAGAACAGAATGTAGAAACATGAATTCAAAAAAATGAGGATAGGCTGAGGAACCTCTGGGACAACTTTAAGCCTTCCAAAATCCAAATCATAGGGGTGCCAGAAGGAGAAGAGGAAGAGCAAGAAAGTGAAGATTTATTTGAAAAAATAATGAAGGAAAACTTCCCCACTATGGCAAACAAAATAGATTTCCAGGAAGTCCAGGAAGCTCAGAGAGCCCCAAAGAAATTGGACTCAAGGAGAACACCAAGATGCATCATAATTAAATTACCCAAGATTAAAGATAAGGAGAGAATCTTAAAAGCAGCAAAAGAAAAGGAGATAGTTACATACAAAGGAGTTCCCATAAGACTGTCAGCTGATTTCTCTAAAGAAACCTTACAGGTTAGAAGGGGCTGGAAACAAGTATTCAAAGTCATGAAAGCCAAGGACCTACATCCAAGATTACTCTATCCAGCAACGCTATCTTTTAGTATGGAAGGGCGGATACAGTGCTTCCCAGGTAAAGTAAAGTTAAAGGAGTTCATCATCACCAGGCCCTGATTATTGAAATGTTCTAGGGACTAATCTAAGAAAAAGAAGATCTAAACTATGAATAGTGAAATGACAACAAACTCACAACTATCAACAGCTGAGCCTAAAAAAAACCCCTCAAAACAAAAACAAAGTGAACAACTAGAACACGAATAGATTAACAGAAACAGAGATCACATGAAGGGTTATCAGCGGGGAGGGGGAAGAGGAGGGAATGGGGGAAAAGGGAATAAGAAGCACAATTGGTAAGCAAAAGATAGACAGGGGGAGGTTGAGAATTGTACAGGAAATGGAGAAACCAAAGAACTTATAGGTACGACCCATGGACATGAACTAAGGGGGAGGAATGATGGTGGGAGGGGTGGCACAAGGCAGAGGGGGATAAAGGGGAGAAAAAAATGTAACAACTGTAATAGCATAATCAATAAAATATACTTAAAAAAGAATGAACATATAATATGATTACTAATGTTCTTTACTCTCTTGGGGTCATTTCTTAGCTTCCAGAGATGAAGGACTCAAGTGTTAGAAAGCAAGAAAAACAACAGTAGCAAGTGGAAAACTACCACCACCAACACACACACACACACACACACACACACACGCAACAAAACAGTAAACTTGATATGATTCTATATAAAGAAAAATACTTGAAAAACACTTGAGAAGGAAGACAGAATTAAATATAAATTAAGAAATCACTTCACAAAAGATTTATGATATTTATATAATTAATAAAATATTTATAGAGGGAATGTGTCCTTAGAAGAAAAATAATAAACTCTTTAGTGCTGTGTTTTAAGAATGGTTTATCATTCACATTTGGAAAATGACAAGAGCTGGCCTTTGAAAATATAGTATCATAAATAATAATAATAGCTTTTAGGTATGTGGCAAAGTTAATTTATTAAACACTGACTGATGACAGTACTGCCCTTGGGCACTGAATATCAGAATTATGTTCCAAGCACTGTGCTAGGCACTAGAGATCCTCAGGTGACAGTCACAGTACCTGCTATTAAGTTGCTTATAATATAGTGAGAGACATGGAAACCAAAAAGTATCTGTGATGGGATGACCATGAAATATTGACATAAGAACTGTTATGTTGCAAGTTCTTTGAATGAATGTTCAATTTGTAGAGCAGAGAGATACCTTCCTTGTTTTGTTCAGCACCGTATTTTAAGTTCTTAGAATAGTGATTGGCACAGGGGAATCCTCAGATTTTTTTTAAAGAACAAAAGAAGTATACCTTTCAATGTTAGGACAAATTTCGTAGTGGAGGTGATGCATGAGCTGACTCTTTACCAAAGAGAGGGAAACTGCATAACAATACGCCCGAAGGCACAAAAAGATAAAGCAGCTTGGTTGTTTGGTGAACAGCCAATAGGGGCTGCCAGCCTTGAAGGAGGAGATGAAGTCTCTAATGACTGAAAAACCTGGAGAGGTGGGCAGAAGTCAATTTAGATGGATCAGAAATTTGGAGGATCCTCATTAGTACAGTGGTAAGAGAAAAAAAAAGTTTGGAGGATATTGAAGAGTTGCTGAGATAATGAAAGAAAATCACTAGTTTGGAATTTTCAGCTGAAGGAAGTGTTTCAATACTCTCTTAAATCTCCTTTAGACAGGGTTTGAGTGGGTACTTAAACCAGGGCAGAGAAATTTCTGAGACTTGGAGATGCCAGGAGAGTTCCTGAGGGTGGAGTCTAGGTTACCTCGGGACTTGGAGAGGTAGGTCCTTAGGTCTTGGGCTATTCTGTATCATAGCATAAGTCTTTGATCGAATATTCTCTTCCATTATCACCCAGTCTTTAGTGGGAGTTATGTCCAAAGTTACAGCCTGGTCTCTGTTGACTGTGGAATATGAAGACAATCCCCTAGGAAACTATCAGGAATATCTGGAAGACACTGTGCTGAAGCTAATGATGCCTAGTGCAGTTGTATATTGGTAAGACACTTAGCACGTTGCTTGGGCATAAGACTTGTATATAAACATTAATTGCTTTATCTCCACTGCTCTATATTATTGAATACATCCATCATCACAAGTATTCATTTGTCCCTCACTGCTCATATTTAGTGTTTGATCTTTCTCTTTTCCTCTGTAGACAACATTTATTCCTCTCCTAAAGCACCCACACTCTCTTCAATAAGTCCTGTTAATCAATTCCATTAAAAATCTGAGGATTTCTCTCTAGCAGGATACCTAACATCAACCTAATCCTGTGTGTTCATTTCCTGAGCTTAAAATGGCTTTTCCTTTAGTCTCACAGAATCTTAGAAAATCCTTCAGTCCCACCACGAACCATACTTAGTCATAGAGATACCCCCAGCCTTACTGAGTTTGTTTGACTTCAAAGTACTGTTGCCTTTAGATCAGTAGCACTATTGGGTCTTGATGATTTTGTGTGTCAGCTTAGCTATGGCATTGTGGATAGGCTGTAAGCTCCTTGGCCATCAGATCTTTATGTGCAGTGGTAACCCTCATAGTGTAAATCCAAAGCTAAGAACATGACAGATACTCACTAAGTGCTTGTACTTGCTAGAGAGACCAGGAGTGGGTGGGGGAAGGATTCTCGAATCTGGATAGTACTAATACATGGAGCTTTCCTAACAGTAAGTAGTTAGTATTCATTGTTGGGAAGTGCCCCTTCTACTTCTCTTTCCTGTCAGACATCTTTATGACCTTTCTTTTGTCATTCCACATTTTCTTTCTGTCATCAAGGATTTGTTTGGCTCTGCATCTATGGGATCTTTATGATTATAAAATGACATGAAGTAAGCATGGAAAGAATGTGATGCATATCACTAAATAAGAGGTGTTATTCATCATGAGGTAATGTGATATGGCAAACCCCTAATCACTGGAATTTTCTAGATGTATTATTGAACACAACAAAAATGGAACAGTTACACCATGCGCACATGACTGCACAAATTTATTCTCAGAATTGGTGAAGCAGTCACCATAAATAGCTGCTCATATTTTGCTCTGTTATATATAAATGTAACAACTAAGTATAGACTTCTCTCTCATGTCTGGGTTAGTCAGCTGGTTATCAAATATCTAAGGATCTTTGTTATTATATAAATACAAAATGGAATAGTGCTTGGCTGTACTTTTTATGCTCTATAAAGATAGAAAAAATAAGCATGAGCATTAGTTTGTGATATAAATATTGTAAAAATGAATCTGTATAGTAAATGGCACTGTTGATATACAATTGTTATTCCTCTCAATAATTTTATTATACAGATTTCTGAATACATAATTTTCTATTATTCTAAACAGCAAATAGGTATCATGTACACAATTAATTGACAATTAACTCAATTATGATACTATTTTTCCAATGAGTAACCTGGAATATTAGAAAAGTTAAGATGGTGTGCTTTCTGCATGTGTTCTTCAGGTAGAGCTGTATTTTTACTTTTAAAGTCCACAACAAAAGTTTGCTTCCTGAGTTGTGACAGGGAAGAGACGACAGTCTTTTTTCTCTAAGAATGCCTGTGGTTGTTATTCCCAAGAGAAATTGCCTAAAGACGCTCTTCCCCAGTTATAAGCTTTCTCAAAGACAAAAAAACAAAACAAAACACCAAAAAAACTCCACCAGTCTCTCCAAAGCCATTGGGAGTTGTGCGCAAAATGAGGCCTTTCTCATGGGCTTTGCCACAGCCTCAGGTCTAATGCCTCAGCTATGCCCCTCAATACCTTTCGGCTATTCTTATTTTCAAATTGAATAAGTTAGAAATTGTTAATATTGGACAGACTATTTGGAAATACTTGGCAAAATCATTTTAAGAATGACCAGTATGCAGTCATATGCGCTCTAAATGCCACTTAAAGTTGATTAAGTAAGATAAAGTGAGGCAGAACTCTAAAAGGAAAATGATTCATTATGATAGGCATATATCTTGTGCTGGTTTTGAATGGCTGTTGGTTTTTTACAACGGCAAATTGTGTGAAGTGAGGTTGATACGAAGACTCTGTGTGGTGCACTTACACATGCTTTATAACTGTTAACAGTTAGCTCTTCAATTAATTACAAACAGATCCTTTTATTTTTCAAGCACAATCACACCACTTTTCTAATGCCTGACTTCCTGTTTGTGGACATATTCAAAGAAGCAAGAAAATAGCCTTTTTTGAAATGAGGGCCACAGTCTGTGAGAAACATAAATTGTGCTTATAATTCAATGCTAGGCCACGGGGGATTCATTCCAAGACTCCAGCGGATACCTGAAACGCTGGTTAGTACTAAACCCTACATATACTATATTTTTTCCTATACATACATACCTATGATAAAGTTTAACTTATACATTAGGCACAATAAGAGATTAACAACAACAAATAAAATAGACAATTATAAGTTAATGTGAACATGGCTTCTTTCTCTCAATAAACTAGCAAAGATTTATTTTTCCTTCTTCATAATTTCACAATTTCTTAGCAGCCTCGGCATATGATTATTTTTATTTTTTTTCTAAGTCAAGGACCTTCACTTTTTTTCCCCTTAAGGGAAGCCCTTCATGTTTTCTTTCTGGCATAGCCGAACTGCTGGTATCACTACTCTCGCGCTTCGGGGCCGGGGTAAGTGGGTGTGAGGTTTGGCAAAGAGGTGCCCAATACACCTTCCCCCGAAGCTTCCTGACCAATTAAGCTAGGTTAAATTTCTCCTGTCTTAAGGGCTTCTGACAATTTTCCATCTTTAAGCATCTGTTTATTAAAGAAATCCTGAAGTCAATAAAATGATAAAGGATGGTATAATAGAGCCACACAGATCCAGCTTTAAGAACTACTGATATTCTGCTATCCTTATTTCATTATTTCTGCCCTTCACATTTACCTGGTGTAAATTAAAGCAAATCGAAGGTAACACGTGGCTTTTCATCCACAATCACTTCATTATATATCTCTACTAGATAAGAATTTCTAAACTTAATCACAATATCATTGTTATACTTAAGAAAATAAATTTAATTGAATCCTGTTTAAGTTCATTTTTACCTGATAGCTTCCAAATCCATTTTAAAGTTGATTTGTTTGAACTGGGATCTTAATATTGCAAATATTGCATTTGGTTGAAAATCTCTTAAGTTTTAAACAAATTTGTTACAGACCATATATTTTTTGAAGTTACTGGGGCATATGTCCTGTGAAATTTTCCACACTCTTTCCTTGACTGATAATAACTTCATGGGTTGTATAATATTCCTGCATAACAGAGTTCTTCACTGGGGCGTCCCTGATCCATGTAATTCAGAAAGTCTGTGAATGTGGGCTGGGAAAAAAAGGATATCTTTACATTCTCTAATACCTAACAGAAATTTTTCATTCCCTTCATGCTGAATATAAGCAACAAATCACAGAAATATTGAATTACTATGTAGATTTTTATTTCTGTTGATCACAAACAGAAATCTTTATGTTAATACCATATTACAACTACAGAAACCTTGAAAAAACATTTTTCTTCATCATTGCTCTAAAATTTTACTGTGATTAATAGGTATTCTATTAAACTCCAAGTAATCACTGTATTTTTGTCCACAAATCTGGCTGGGCAATTAGGGGGCAAACCTGGGACTGATAATACTCAGGGACTGAGTGACTTACAAAAAGGTGGTAGCCTTTTGTAATGCAAAGGGTACACTGGCTATGACTGCAGACCAGCCAAGTTTAAAATATCTTACTGTTGAGGTAAATGTAGTATTTGCTGTTTAATATAGTTTATCTTGACTATAATAAGCAGATTGTATAGTAGATTATTCATTGGTTCTAAATTCTGTAATAGAGATTCTTTTGTTTTTATTTTTTTCTACTGCCCTTTGAACGCTGTCTATATTATGAAATAAGAACATTCACATACTGAAAAGTTAGTAGTGCAATGATTACAGGAGAGCTGTTTATATACATGAAAGAATTCTTAAAAGCATATGTGTTGAAGTGGGTTCTGGTATCTTTTTTTTGACAAGTCTAAGTCAGTTAAAATCAGGGCTCCCGTCTCCATACCTTTGAGTTGAAGAAAATAATGAACAGTGAAAAATTATTGTCTTTGTTAGAGATAATTTTACGTTATTATTTTGTTTGAAGGTTAATAAAAGTTCTTAAGTTGTTGAGGATTGTTCTTCAAATTACAGGTGACAAAAAAATGAGAAATTCTTATTGTATTTAAGTCTTTATGTAATTATGAGGTGGGTAATTTTGGATGAACTAGGATTACAGTTAATATTTTATAAATTATACACTGTATTAACTGTGACATATTGCCTTGTATATCTTTTGAAAGATCATCCTAAATATTATAGATGTTCCTTAAAAATTAGATTTTTAAGTAGTTATAATTTATTAATGTATTGTCTATATTTCAGTACTATGATATTAATACATTTTTGTTGGCAATACTGTAACATTTAGAATCCAAATAATAATTAATGAAACATTTTTCATTTTGATAAATATCATTTTTTAATAAAATATTACTTGGAGGAAATAATTCAATTTATTTCTGAGAGAGTGAACTTCTCTCTTGCATCACAATCATCTCATGGCCTTTAAAACTCAGGTTGCAGGGCCCCACAGTTTATGATTCAGGAAGTCTGGAGTTTCATTCAAGGATATGACCTTCTAAGCTCTTAGATGATGTTGATACTGACAGTCCAGCAACCACGCTTTAAGAACGCACTGTTGTACAATATAGGAATGTATTCAATCATCACTTCAACCATCTATAAAACTATGAGTACCTACTATGAGCCAAAATCTGGAAAAAGAACAGGGAAATTATATTATCTTTACTGGAGGAAATTATTCTGAATGAGCATCTAGCTCTACTTTGTATCGCTACAGTGTTTACAGTGTCTACAATGTTTAGCTTCTACCTGCAATCTCATGTTTCTGGGATCTTATGTCACACAAAAGTTTATGTTACTCAAAATTTTTCCATTAGAAATAAATCAGTATTTATTTATAAGTTAAAGAGATTAGGCTTAAAAATATGATATTATTTTGCTAAGAAACCTATTACAAAATATCACAAACTGGATGGCTTCAACAACAGAAATATGTTTCTCACTGTTCTGCAGGATGCAAGTCCAAGATCAAGGGACTGGGAGCATTGATTTCTGGTGAAAAACCCTTTTTGGCTTGTAGATGGCTGTCTCCTTCCTGTGTCCTCACACAGCCTTATCTTAGTCCCTATGCATTCCTGGTGTGTTTCTCTTCTTATAAGGACTCCAGTCATATTGAATTAGGGCCTCACCCTATCAGCCTCTTTTAACAAAAATCACCTCTTTGAAGGCCCTATCACCAAATACAGTCACATGGATTAGGTTTCATCCATCCTACCTCATTTGACCTTACTTTTCTCTTTAAAGGCCTCATCCAAATTGGTTACATTCCAAGGTACTGGGATATGGGATTTTATAATAATTTTAAAAAGAGAAATACTAAGTCTTTAAAATATTTAATTAACTATTATTCTAAGGAATATCATACACTGAATTATGTAACCATGTCATTTTATAAAGTATAAGAATGTGGAATATTATATTATAATTGATAATATTAAATTATATGAACCTCAAGGAGTGTGATACTTATAAACAACTAAATACTATCATTGTTTAGATATTTTAAGTATCTATAAGAATGTGGAATATTATATTATAATTGATAATATTAAATTATATGAACCTCAAGGAGTGTGATACTTATAAACAACTAAATACTATCATTGTTTAGATATTTTAAGTATCTATAATATGAGCTATATATGCTACTACTCACAATAGTAATTTAAATTTTTCATTTGGGGACTAATTCATGCATTCTTCATAAGAATTTTTACGTGCAGATATGGTTTTTATTCCTCATTTTACAGATACAGAAACTAAGGTTTATACAATTTCAGTAACTTCGTGAAAGTAAAAACGAGTGAAAAACCATTTATACTCCAAATCCATAGGATACAACTTCAGCCCTATAGGCTTGATCACTGTGTGATTCTTCCCAGCATATACAACCTTTCCCAACTTAAAATTTAGTATAACGTCTCTGTCCAGGTTGCCCAGTTGTAAGAGTGTCATCCCAATAAGCCAAGGTTGCTGTTTGATCTCTTGTCAGGGCACGTACAAGAAGCAACCAATGAATGCATAAATAAGTGAAGCTACAAATTGATCTCTTTCTCTCTCCATCAAAAATCAATAAAATTAAAAAACCCTTTAAAATAAAATTTAATAAAATAAAAATTTAAAATTAATATAAATATATGGGAGACATGATAAATAGTCAGTGAACAGAATTAATTCCAGTAGTGATGTATAGTTTGTGCAAATAATACACACAAAAAAATGAGTTAACGAGTTTATATGTTTGCATAGATTGAACTTAGAAATATTTGTCTGAAAAGATAAAGTTTTAGAATCTATTTAAAAGGTGAATTTTCTAGTCAATCATAATATGTTGCATTTAAAAATATAGCCAATAAACTATACAGAGATGGGAGTAAATTGATCAGATGTTAGATTTCTTATTTATAATTATTCTAATTATTTTGGTAAATGATATAAAATATTTCATAATACTATTTATAGTTTTTGCTGTTTTGGATACATAAATACCTGGTGATTTTCTATCACCAAGGTCCATTTACGCTATCACTTAATATATTTCACGCTCACACAATGTCCTGAAAATACTATCCAATTATATTAAATCCAAGTACCACCCAGCTACCTTCGCAGTTTCTGAAATTGTACAACTCTTTCCAAAGATAGAATGACTTTGTCACCCTGGGAATACTTCCAAGATCTTCCTGTCAAAAGCTGCACAAAGAAGTAGATTCCAGTAAGGCATAGCTACTGCAGGGATTGGAAAACCTTGCATGGCCACGGAATTGCCGTGACACTGAGCACAAGTTCAGGGAAAAATAATTAGGCTACCATTAAATAAATTGGTCAGTTGTTCATGTCACACGTAAACTAATTACTAAAATTCTGTGGCCCACCAAAAATATATTTTTCTCTGACCTGACCCAAAAAATATAGGTATAATTTTGATTCATTCACACCGGATGGCTATTGTTGTGTTGGTTGTTGTCATTTTTTAATTTGACGATCTAAGGGAAAAGAGGTCAGTGCCCCCGACTAAATAGTCAGGTACTGCATGTTCAAAAAATTCTTGTGGCGCTCCAGTTGAAAATGGCTGTTATAGCACTCAGTGTCACAATTAGCAAATAGACAAATTTACAAATAAATATTTAGAAATAACCTTTAAAATTAAAGGCAAAGTAAGCTTCCTTAATTTTCTTTCTTCCTACTGTAGTCTGGGAAATGTCGTAGTCTCTAAATATATTGTTATAGAGGGAGTGATAGTGAGAAAAAAGTTTTAGATACAATTTTAGAGGAAACAATTTTAAAGTTGTATTCTCAAAGGTATATTTGTAACAACCGTGAGTATTTGTTATGAGATGAAATGATGAACTGTGTCCACCCAAAATTTATATGTTAAAGTTAAATATTTTAAAAACTTAGTATTTCTCTTTTTAAAAGTATTGGTCTTTTAAAATAATTTATTATTGATGACTTTTGATAAATAAGGTTTTAATATTAAGTAACTCATTTCTTTATCAAAACACATAATAACAATAGTTTGGGTTAGATTTTGGAGAAAAAATATCCCTAAATGTTTGGAGTTGTGTCTAGTGAAATTCTAAGATATTCTAACCTATGAATATCTCCATCTGTTCTTTCCATCATTAGTGAAACAGATAGTATATGTAACCTCAAGGTAAAGCAAAAATCATGTGGGCTTTCAACAATTCTGATATGAGTTTAAAAGAAATTATTACCATCTCCTTTTATAGAAATATTTTAAAAATATAAGATAAAATTAGAATAACTGATATATTATGTGTCATATAAAATGGCAGAAGACTAAAGCCATTTTTGCCCAATAGCATATTTTAAAATAGAACCTTCAGGGAGGGAATTATATAGAGATCAGAAATCCCCATCCCTCGCGGACATGCCTTGGCTCGCCTGCTGTACTGTATGGTATTTTTGTTGCCTTTATGGGGTAGGTAACAAAGAAGTCCAAGTAAAAACGGTTTAAACATTAAAGAGTACTTATTGGCTTTTGCAGAAATATAAATCTGGAAGCATGCTGAGTTCGTTTTGATTCAACAACTTAATGGTATCTTTAAAAACCCAGTTCTTTCATTTTTCCGTCAAGTTCATTTTAAAGCTTTTCTCATATTGACAAAACAGCTGCAGCAGTCCCAGTCTTTGTAAGCACACATCATTCAGAAATAAGAGTGTTTCTTTCTCAGAGTTCTAAGCAAGAGTCTTAAAAGTTACTTCCTAAAAATCAATTTCTGTTGGATAGGCTAAGGCCACATCCATCCAAACAGTCACAGAGCAGGAGAATGGAAATGTGCCAATGGCCTTAGGTCAATTGGATGCCACTTTCCCAAATTTTACTTTCCCCAGAACACATAGGCTGCAAGGTGGAATTATGGATACCCAAATTGAAATCAATGCCTTTTGGAGGGAGGAAGGAGCCAACAGGTGATCAAAAAATCCACTAAAGGCACTTTTTACCAAAGTCATCAAAAGAATCTCCCAAATAATGGCAACTGATCCTGGAGATTTTAGAAATATAACCATACATCTTAAATTACATGTATAAATTTTTTGAAAAGTACATGTAAAGACCCTATCTACAGATATTAGAGTAATTGCTTGACATTTTTTTCTGAGAGATAACCTCTATTCCCAGAGGTTTAATCTGTTTTTGTCTGTAGATTTTACTGAAGCATATGGATCTGAAATCCAAAAGTCTTAAATGACTGGCTGTGTGTATTGGATTATGTGTCCCAAACAAAAACACCATCAGTTACAGGAATTGAAAGCTTGTTTTGAAAATATACCTCTTACTGGATGAAAGATGGAGAAGGGATTAATCAAAGAATGTTTGTGCATGACCCATGGTCACGAACAACGTTGGGCGGATGTACTAAAGGAGGCGGCAGGGTGGGGCTGGGTAGAGGTGAGAGTGGGGAGAAAAAGTGGGAACAACTGTAATAGCACAAAAAAATTAAAAAATAATAAAAGCTGATTAAAGACCAGAAGTACACTGTTCTAGATATATTTTCCTCATAGATTTTAGAAACTTTTAGATTACACATCATGTAATAGACTTTGCATGCATTTCTTAGTTTGAATATGTGTCTCTATTTGAAAGAATATATTACTGAATAAAGTGGGCAAAAGGCTTGTTCTTTGTCAAAAATAAAAATAAACATAAAAGATAATACACGTCTTAGTAACTTAACTCTTCTAAATTTTTTATTATTTATTTATTTCTATTGAATTTATTAGGGGTGACATTAATTAATAAAATTGCTAACTTAGTTCTTGATAGCATCTGGAAGACACTTGTCATGTGGTTCCATCATGCTCAGTTTAGGCACATTTTCATCTGGACACAGAAATAATATTGCATCTTTAGACCTGGTTGAATACCAAAAGATTTAAGAATGCTAGAGGACAGTATATATTAAAGTTGTAGATGGTTTTATCTCTCTAATTTCTGTGATTCTAGCAAAAACCACACTTTCTTATTTCAAAGAGACTTCCAGAACTGACAACTGTGTCTGAAGAGAGAAAGAAGGGTTAATGTTTCTCTTCTGTCTGTTGGTTTTAGCAAATCACTTTGAATGAGCTGAGGCAAAACTCCAATTAGAATAAACTTGAGAAAACTACACTAAATATTACAATACAAGCTCAGAATTGTTTGTGTTAACAGTTGACAGTTTAAGTTCTTTAGGGACTGAAAAAGCAATTCTATTTACAGTTCAAATAAATAAGATACAAGAATTTGCTCCAAACCTTTAAGGTCTTAGAGCCAAAATTTATCATTTTTTATACATTTTTATTCACATGTAACAACTACACAGAACAAATGAAGGAAAAATTCTTGGAGGAAATGTCTTGGAGGAAAAATTGGAAGGATTAGGAATATAGGAAACACTATTTAGCTTACATAAGATTTTAGGAAGATTGAGAAAAGGACACCTCAATGATGTACATATCTTAAGGTCAAACCATGCTTAAAATTTTATAAAAGGATTGTGGTTCTAATGTTTCTTAAAATCCTCCCAAAAAACAGGGCCAGCCAACAATTGGATAGCCAAGATACTATATATCATATGTTAAAGGAGTTACTACTTGGGCCATTCATTAGCTGATTTACGCGAAGTAGAGAGAAGTTAAAGTGGTTTGTATTTGGTTGGGGTGGGAATGTGGAGAGGCGCAGAGAGAAACATATGGCTTCTTTTTTAAAGGATTCCATGAACACAGGGAGGCTCAAGCGACGTCAGTTCAGTGGTCTGTTTTAAAATGTGGCAGAGAGACTTGTGCATTCCACTTGTTTATTTTTTTCTGAGTAACACCGCATGATGCAGACATAGTGAAGACTAGAGGAAATTTAGTGTCATTTTGTTCTCTAGGGAGTTAGTTGCTTTGAAACCAATAAGAGAAGCTACCCTGGTCCTGAAATCATATTTTCATGAAGGGCACAGACAGCAAGCAGCAGCTGGGGGGCTGCGCTCGGAGCGCCTTGGGAGATAGCAGACTTCAGACAAATGTGAGACTAAGAACAGAAAACTGCCCGTGCGCACATGGAAGCTAAATAAGAGGGCGTGGAGAACTGGGTGGGGGGTGCTGATTATTTCTCAGGCAGATGGCATACTAATCCAGTAGTATTTGAAGTATCCCTGTTAATAAGATTATTCATATTGGTAAGGGTTGCAGACAATAGCCCTTTTATTAGCTCTATGATCTTAGAACTAAGCAAACAAAAAAGAAGCGAACAAAAAAGATGATTAATGAATACCAAGGCAAAGAGTAGTATATTCCACATATGCTTTGTATTTCAAAACCTGTTTCCCTCCTACATTGTTTGCATGTTAGTTACTTCTAAGCTCAGTTGTGTAAGTGATAGGTTTCTTACTCTAAGTTTAGAGGTTAGTTTGATCAACTGGGGAATGGATAATTAAGTGAATAAAGAAAGACTTGCGTGTCTCTTTTATATTGTGGAAGACTAGCATGACATTTGGAAATCTTTAGAGAGTAATTCCTCAGGTTGTTTAAAGTTAATAGACTTCAGACGTATTTACTTATGAGAAAAATATGGAATGTCTGATGGGTTAGTGTAAATGATTTCTCTACAATTGCCCTCATTCTAAAGTTTTTGATGGTTTTTAGTAGAAATTTTTTTTGGTAAAGTAAATTTCAAGTATGTGAGTTATACAATGGCTTTTCAATATATTCCTTATTCTGTTTATAATAGAAATGTTAGTTTCAGATATTCAATCAAGAACCTTGCCTGGCCCTGGTTTGTGTGGCACAGTGGATTGAGTGCTGACCTGTGAAGCAAGGGGTCGCTGGTTCGATTCCCAGTCAGGACATGTACCTGGGCTGTGGGCCAGGTCCCCAGTTGGGGGCCCACAAGAGGCAACCACACGTTGATGTTTCTCTCTCTTTCTCCCTCCCTTCCCCTCTAAAAATAAAGAAATAAAACCTTAAAAAAATAGAACCTTGTCTTTAACAAAGGACATGGATGTAAAATGATGTATTCTAAGGAATTCTAAAAGGCATAAACAGCTTTAACAATATTATTTTAAAGTGTTGAACTGGATGTCAGAGCTGGATTGTTTCTCCAGACTCTGCATTGCTTCTTCTCACAATCATTGCCTCCATCAGTTTGTTCTAGAACTGATTTAAACACAAGGGAAGAAAGAGTGAGTATCACTTATTCAGTTGATTGAGGCTCAGTATCATTTCTATGACCCCTCCTCCAGCTCTTACCTTCATCTTTCTGAAAACTGGGATTCTGCCTTACTCATGTTAGTAGTATGTATGTGTTGATAAAATGAACTCATTATTTTTATGGATACAAACATGTTCTTTCTAAATCTTCTACCTCCGAACATCACAAACATGGATATACAAGTAAGGAAGTTTGAAGCTGTCTTTATTCTTGCCTCAACCTCATACCCTACGTACAGCTCTACGAGCTGTATCATTTTCACCTCAAAAGCTATTCATCCCAACTCTTGTTTTCTTAGTCGAAGAATTCCATCATCTTTTGCCTGGTCATTTGATATTGCCTTTCACAAATTTCTATTGCTATTGGGTTTCCATTGATACTTCATCTTTCAAACCACTCCCAGAAGATTCGGAGTTAATATGTGCAGTGGCAAAGAGTCTTGATCCAGGTATAGACCACATGGTTAAAATTCTAGCACTATCCTGGCAACCTGAACTTGGGTGAGTTGCTTAGCCATTCTGTGCCTCAGTTTCCCATTCTATAAATGGGGCTAGAAGTACCTAGCTGTGAGGAAAAGGAGACAAAATATGTGTGAGACACTTAGAAGAAAGCATGAAATGATGCTGACCATCATAAAATATGGTTCTGATCGGAACCCCATGATGATTCTCCTTTAAACTGCTGAGTGTATCTGTACCATGGCATACAAGAATTTTCATGATGACTCCAGGTTACCTTTGCAGGCTTGTCCTCATAAAGATTGCCTGTCTACTCTAAAGTCTGTTATTTTGTAGATGCAAACTCTATGTTCCAACTACAGATTTCTTCATTTTCTCTTCCTAGAATGATCACCCGTTGCTTATTGCCTGGAAAACTTCCCTTCCTATTTCAAAGCCAAATTCACCTTGGTTTGTAGCTTTTTGAGCCCTTTCTTTTTGTAGTGAATGTCGTTGGTGTTTTATCCATATAGTTCTGCCATTTCTTTCCATGTATAATGGCCTGATTTACAATGGCCGCTTTTGTCTAATGGTGGCCTTTGGGGTGTTGAACCAACTTCATCATCCTGCTACTGAATCTACATCTCAAAATAAGATTTGGGATGAAGAGATGAAGTACAGAGATACTTGGGAATTAATACCCATCTGTGAGCACCCTTATTTACTAAGTATCATATGAATGCTATGCAGTGCGGGTATGTGTTTTTCTGGGTTAATCTTGAGGTATGTGTTTTACTTTGTTTCCTGCATTTTTTTTTCATAGTGATATCTTAACACTCTACACTTTAACGGCTATTTTTCCTTCCTGCAAAAGCTATTTGCATTTGAATTCCTGGCTCAGGGTCTTCTTTCAGGGAAGCTCAAAGTAATTACATTCCTTCGTATGCTTTCCCATAGCACTTTATACATTTCTCTCTTTGCTTTTAAAAGATTTTGTTATAGAACATTATTAGTTTTTATCTGGTTTGCCACCTCTTTGGGACTGTGAGATGCTCCATTCAAGGGCAATACTTTTTTGTTTTTGTATTTTCATGCTCTTGGGACAATTTTACCCATAATGGCCCTACAATAAATTCTTGGCTACTGAAATAGACAGAGATTATCTTTTCTGTCATCAAATTCCTTAATCACCCTTTTTAGTCCCCTGGCTCCTTTAGAATCATGGAGTATCTGACCTTGCTGTTATCTTAAGCTTCTCCTTCAGAGAAAGGAATCTTGTCCCTGAAACCCAAACACATGGCTCTGACTTCCAATTTATCACCATTTTTTCCCTGAATCTGCTCCCTTAGCTGGTCTTTCCTGAAGAAAAAAAAAGGAAGGAAGAAGGAAGAGGAGAAGGGAGCGAAAGAGAGAAAATGAAAGGGAGACAGAAGGAACAAAATGAAAGAAGAGGAGGAGGAGGAAGACATTAAAATGGAAACGGAAGAATATTGAGAGTTCATGTTAGATGTTCTTCCTGTTTTCAATAAACTGTAAGAAGAAATCTCTGCTGAGATAAAGAGGCAAGAAAATGCAGGTTTGAGTGGAGTAGAAAAGAGGCTTGAAAAACCTGGTAAGAATAGTGTAGATAGAGGATCAGGGATGAGTCAAATTACTGAAATTTCCTCAATCAATAAACAATTACAGAACACCTAGTATGTTTCATGTCCCTTACTGAGAAGGATTGAGACCATTATATCTGACAAATAATACAAATCTATTACCTTATATAGGTCTTTTCATTATTTTCTTTTTTTGCCTAGGCTATTTCAAAATGCATATAAACAATACTATTAACCAAAAATGTAAAAATACTCACAAATGAAGGAAAATTTATGTGAAATAAATTATTTAAGCATTCAAGGTAAGTATTACTCCACAACATAGCTGCTGTCAATGTCAGAATTTATATTTTTTGCTACTGTATTGTCCAGTAAAGAGAGAATTACCTCTGGCAATGTCACTTTCTTTATTATCTTTGTCAATGTTATCCAGAAAGCAGGATATTGAGTCATTGTTCCAAAGTAGAAAAAAATGTTTACCGAGGTCTACTCAGAGGTTTACAATATATTCTAAAATAAAGTAGACCCTGGCCAGTGTAGCTCAGCAGATTATGTGTCAGCCTGCAAACCAAAGGGTTGCCGGTTCGATTCCTCCATCAGGGCACATGTCTGGGTTGTAGGTCAGGTCCCCAGAAGGGGGCACGCAAGAGGCAACAATACATTGATGTTTCTCTCCATCTCTTTCTCCCTCCCTTCTCCTCTGTCTAAAAATAAAATAAATAAAATCTTAAAAAAATAAAAATAAAATAAAGTAGAATTTTATAATTACAGTTTTCTGATCCAGTTTTACAATCTTAAGAAATTTTAGGCCCATGGCAAAAGTTTTTATCCAGTGAGTCAAGTTTTAAATTCAATCAAAATTTTACATTCTTCCTTCAAATGACATTTCTTTAGTACTTTATAAGTTTCTCCAAAAGATAAACAATATTATATATCAAAATTACTATGTACTTTGGACTTTGTTAGAAGTTGATTGTGGAATTATAAACAGTGCTGACAATAGGTAAGTGGGTGGATTTGTCTTCTGACAGACCTGAAATAGAATATTTTCTGTCACTTGGTAGCTGTGACCTCAGAGAAGCTATTTAACCTCACTGTATTTCAAACTTCTCTTCAAAAATGGAAAAAATGAAGTAGTGGAAGAACTAAATTAATTTAAAGATAGAAAGCTCACAACAGTGCCTGGAAGTACAAGAACTTGATAAATAGTAACAATTAATACTGACTACTTACCTTTACACTTATTGTTAGTTTAAGCTGTTCATCATATAGGTCATCTTCCTATGCACAGGGAATTCCCCACCTAAAAATTCTTGGGAATTCTTGGGAACCAGAGTTGAACCTGTCTTATATAGAAGCTTAAATGGCAAGTATTCAGGATGCTTGCATGTATAGCTTCTTGTGGACCATAGTCTTGGAAACCAAATGCATGTGGCCAGCACTTGGAATTATGAGGTAATGATGTTTATGTTTATATTTATATTTATATTTATATTTATATTTATATTTATATTTATATAGAAGTGAATCTGTTTGAGGCAGGACAGAGACAACGAGAGCAGCACAACCACCTTCCTGGGGCCGCAATAGCAGCAGCCCTGGCAGTAATGTCGAGGATTGTTAGCGGTACTTCCTGTGGCTTTGAATACTGAGCAGCAGCAACAGAGGCCCAAGGAGTGGCAAGTCGGGAGGACATAATTCAGCTGCCGCTCCGGCTGTGAGGCCTCTGAGTGTGGTTGTCCAAGTCATTCGGAATTTCTTTCAAAACATTATTTTATGTGGATTCATCCAGTGTCAGTGTCTGTTGCTTTCAGTGACGATCTCGGACTAATAAAAATTAGGACCAGAAATGTTTGCAACCAACAAGCCTAAGGGAAAATGGGAGTGTGAAGAGAGCACATGAATACACACATGTTGAGAAGCCTGGGATTTGTTAACTTGCCTAAAAGCAAAAAATTCTAGCAAGTGTTAAAGAACTGATCTTTGGTAGCCAATAGCATGTGGTGCCCAAGTCACTAATTAAATTATCCCCTAAGGTCATCTACTATAAAACAACAAACCAAAGCAAGGCTGTGAGTGACCAGTTGCTGTTTGAGAGGCGTGTAATGGACAATTCAAGGAGTATGAGAGCTTTTTCTTCCTAAGTGCACGAACATCTTTTAAAAAATGGCACAGACTGTAAATTAGATAATGTCTGTGTTCACATAAAAGTAAAACAAACCAGAGCTAAGATGCCAAAAACCTAATATAAGTATGAATCTGGTCATTTCTAAATTATGTTGGGTGAATTCATTGCCCCACTGACTTTCTTAGATGAAAACTAGGGTACTTATTGGGGAGAGAAGTACCCACAATTTAAGTTGAGATACATGGAAAATTCAGAGAAGCCTGAACTTACCTTCTGAGCCCCTTTGCCTCCTTAAAGCTGCCACTCATCCCTTTTGATGTAATTGCCCATCTTGTTTGGTTCACCCAAGGGAGTTACTTGCAGGAGGAAGCCAATTCCACTCATGTCCTATTCTCACAGTTTCCTCATGTCTAAATCAATAAGAAGTGAGTTTATAGCCTGCTTTCAGGGCACAATCGCAAAGTCAAAACTGGCAAAACTACATGTATATATGCACACACACACATGAATTGCAAGGACTTACAAATTTATATGAGTAAATATCTGATGAATATATGTAAGATTGTTTGAGCAACTAAATCAGAGGTAGCCTGTGGACAAAATCTGCTCAACCAACTGTTTATAAATAAAATTTTATTGGGACACAATTCTGCCCATTTGATCACATCTTGTTTATGACTGCTTTATCATTATAATGGCAGAGTTTAATTGTTGTGACACAGACTGTCCCACATTGAAAGCCAAAAATATTTCCTATCAGACTTTTACAGAAGAAGCCTGCTCCCCCAGTCTAGGCCAAGGAAGAGAGAACGGAGTTTTGAATCGGCTGTAACTTACCGATTTGGGTTGAACATACGGCAATGTGTTGCTTGAGCTGGTAAAAGTGTTTGAAATTTTTTACTTTTATTTTGCATTAGACTCAGTATTGTCATTACATTAAGTGAGGTGCAAGAAATTCCCTAGTATGATATAGAAAAAAATATCTCAATATAGAGGTTAGACATTTTGTAGTACATTTAGTGTATATGAAGCACTTATGTCCCTCCTAATTTGTCACATCCTCCACTCTTTAACTTACAGGAGCCAACAGGAGTATTTCATTTTCAGAAGCAAACTAGGGCTGGTTACCATAAAATCATTAGGACTAAATTGGAAATTATATGGTCACACACAGAAGTGTTTTGGTGTTGTAATTATTGTTGTTTTACAGTGTCTAACTGACCATAGAATTTCTAGCACTGAAAAAAGATGGACAATCTTTTAAGGACCTACTTCATATACATATACCAAAAACTCTGGGTCTGGACAACAGATGCCTGAGTTGAACTTATAAGACCTTAGTCTCTTCCTAGGTCCTCAGCTCCTGGAATAAATGTTGTTAGACCCCCAGGAAGAAGGACTTCTCAGAAAAAGCACAAATATACAAGGTACCTTTAAACCAGAGAAATGTGCCATATGATGAAAGAAATTCCCTCAAGAATCATCAGGAGCAGTTGGACAATAGCCCGAATGAACGAACACTTGTTTTAAGGTAAGGGCATAAGCACACTGATGAGCCACGGGGAAGAGCCAGGACTTAAGGAAGTTAGGTGACAAATGGCATTCTGACCTATGTAAACCTTTCTTTAGGTCCAGATGAACCCACCTGTATTCATTAGTATTGTATATGCCTGGCAGTAATAGAAAGTCCAACTAGCGTGGTGAAAATAAGCAAGCATTCCTGTTGCACCTGTACCCAGAGGTGCAGAGGTAAGCAGGTGTCAACGAGTTCAGCAGACCTGCGGTGCCAGAGGCTGGGCTCGGTTTCTCTTTGCCGATCCTTCGTGTTAAAGAATGGCCACTGCAGTTCCTCTCCCTACATTCACTTTCAAGGCAGAGTCAGGGATGGTAAAAAGGCTAAATTTGCTGCCTATTTCTTCTTTTATAAAGCCATCACTTTTACAAGAAATAACATCAATCTGACACACTGTACTAAGATATCATTGCTAGGATTGTGTAGTGCATGTCCGCCCCGATAACAAGAAAGTATGGGAAAAACAAGGAAGGTTTGTCATGATGCATTCACTTGGGCTCTGCACATTGCTCCCCTGAATTAAAGTGAGAATGTTAGCAAGAAAGAGGAGAAGGGGGTGGTTGTTAAGCTGCACATCATCTCCTATTTACTCTATCAGCGCTGGAGTGTATGATTAGCATACAGAGACTGAATAACTAGTAATAACTCCTATTTACTCATCTGAACTGTGGAATATGAGTATAGGTTACTGCGAGAGAAAGGGCCAAATGGAAGGGAGGGCCCTCCTTTCCTAGCAAGATAACTTAAAACCAACATTCTCTCCCAGGGGAAAAGCTATACCATCATTAAAGATTTGAACAAACCCCAAGAGGCTCAACAACCACTGTGCTTCCTTCTGAATGTTGGGAGGTATAAGATACAATGTCCTTTCAAAGGGGTATACTGGCATGTCCCAGACCAATGACCCCTTAAATGTAACTAATATAGTAGACCACTGAATTTTCATAGTTTATTTTTCTTCTTCTGGGGCTTATTTACCTTACCAAGGTTTCTGATGTAGTTGTGTCTTATTGCTTATGTGGCCCCTTTAGCATGATGTCATTGGTATAGAGGGGACCATTATGCTGTTCTGTGGAATGTCCAGATGCTTCAGATCCCCTCAAGTTATATCGTGATAGAGTGTATGTGAGAGAATTAATATAGATGAGGGGCATACTTATAAAGGTACGTGCCAAGAATTAGATTGGTGTCCTTAACTGTTTTTTAGGTCTGAGAGCCTAATGGACCATGGCACTGTGTGTGTGTATAAAGACAACCCCAATACAGGAACAGATTTATTTCTAACAATTCATTTACAAACTGGTTATTTGGGATTTGGATTATTTCTAAAGAGAAACATATTGTAGTCTTAATTAAGTTGGTTACTAAGCCAACCCACACAGGCCAACTTAGTCCTATTACAGGATGAAAGTACAATGTGAATTTTAGGTCCCATGGAAAGACAGCTATGAATGAAATGCAGCAGGAAATTAAAGAGAGAGAGAGAGAAAGAGAGAGAGAGTTCTCTTGTCTTGAGGACTTAAAAACAAAACAAACTTTCTCATCCTACTTACTGATCTTTTGGCACTTCTACTTCCTTGCCTAAAATTAATTTACTAACCTAGTTATTGAAGTATAGCACTGACCTAACTTCATTACAAGATCTAAAGGGATCCGTGTTCTTATATTATCTGCCTCTTTTTAATTAGTTTACACTAACATCTATACCAGTGCATTTGCATGTAATTGTGGGAAGGCCTTGAATTTGGGTTGATGAAAGACCGTGCTGGTGGGACGGCTCTGCCTGTGAGCCCGATGCCAGGGCCAGCGCTACATTCTCTGACTCTGTCTTTGCTCCATGTCTAAATACAATGATACCTCAAAAAAGAAAATCTTTAAGGTTTTAATTGTAAATTCATTTTGGTGGTCCAGGTTGACTTCTGAGAATGGAAAGACTAGGTAAAGGTAGGTCATTACATGTTGGGATCATCTGTAAAGTGAGTTTAAGTTAAAATGAGGCCTATAAAGTAAACATTATCTTTTTATTAAGTAGGTATTGTCATCAGGAAGTTTGATTAGTTTTATTTAGGAATCCTTGACTTACTAGGGGTCCAAAACAGAGTGTTGGAGATGACTCCTAGGGAAAGAGAAGGAAAAGTACAAAGAGCTCTTGATGGGCGGGGTTCCGGGTCTTTTCCGTCCTACCGCGGCCCTTTCTCCCAGGCCCAGCACATCCCGTTACATTCAGACTCTGCGATCCGAACACCTTACTGGTTCCATATATTCAATTTTTATCTCAGCCTTTATTTGAAAAAAGGGTTCCATTGTTCAAAGACCTTTGGCAAGTGCTAGTAAAGATGATGTTTAATGTCCATTCTAAATATAAAATTCAATGGCTTGGTACTTAAAAGCTCACCACTTATAAAATCTACCAATTTTTAAAATATGTAAGATAGTTTGGTTTTATAAAAATTTTTGGTGAATTTGAGAGAAATTAAATAAAAATATTTTAAGTTTGATTATAAGTAAAAATTTAAAGTTTAATAATAGGTAAATACTTTAAACTTTAGAGTAAATTAATTTTTTCCCAAGGTTTGATATTTTACAACAGCATTGAATCCTTATTCTACCGTTTCCTGGCAATGTGACCTGGATAACTTTCTTGAACTCCTTAGTCTTCAATTTCCTAAGTTGTAAAATGGAGATAAATGGAGATAGTTAGTGGTTATTAAAAAAAATAGTAAGACTTTAAAAGCTTTAGGAGAGTGACTGGAATCTAGTAAGCACACAATATAAATTTGTAATTATTATTGCTTATATTGAAGTCATCAACTCTATATTACTAGTTTTACCACTAAAAATTTGAGTAAATAATTTATAAAGCCACAAAAAAAAGAAGGAAAGAAGAAAAATTAGGATGTTTAGAGTACTTTAATTTCAAAATGCAAAAAGGGAAACAGATGGGCAATATCCAGAAAGAAAATTTAGCTCAGTATTTCCCATCTGCTACTCTTTGCCTGCATGCTTTGCAGTAATATAAATTTTCAAACAGCCAAGCAGTATAATCCTCAATCTAGTTAATTTGTGCCTGTACCCCATTGGCTGCTGGCAAGGGAACCATTAGATTCAGATTTGATGATAAAACCACGCAGTCCTCATGTTTATCCCATGAGAGGCAAAATTGTACAAAAGATTAAAATTAGCAGGAGGCAATTATTCTTATTATTAATCAATTCCAGACATATTGGGCAGCTTTTCTCTTGCAACAGAAGTACGATTCAAATAAAGGTGGTGAGACTGTTTTTAATAGTGTTATTTTAATTGAAAGCATTGAGCTCTCTTTAGTAGGCCATAAACTTCGTTGCCTAAGAAAGCATTAAGATTAGTGTTTTTCATTTAAAAATTACATAGTTTTCTAAAAACACCATCATTATTCATTCTTTTATTAATTTAAAATATGCTTGTTCACAGTAAAAATAAATAGAAGCTTCTTTGATTCAGGAATCAGAGAATAATGCATTTTTCTCCTAGTGGGAAAAAATGAGCATTATTTTGTTTTATTTTAATAAATGGTTATTCACATTCACATATCCATCAGATATCAGATGGTGGGTATTTTTTTTAAGACAAGACTAAAAGGAAGCTTTTATATTTAGCAAGCAATTACCAGTTTTTACAGAAACAACAATGGGAAGGCATTAAGCCTAGAGATTACTAAATGAGATGATCATTTTTCTATTTTAATCAGTCAATTCAAACACTTAAAAATGATTTCTTTTTACTTACATTTAACTCAGAGGAAGAAAGTAGATGGAAGGCTGTTTTTCCCCTGGGGTTCTTGGTACCTGTAGGGATAGGTATACTCTGATGCGATCAGCAGCAACTTCAAACTCTCAAGGTTTTATTACATCAATATTTATATTTTACTTACACTACACATCACTCGGAGGCCCAGGCCCATGGTACTGAGTTACCTGGAACATTGCCAGTCCTCATGACAGAGTCAGGGAAGAGCAAGGTGAATGACAAATATCAAATACTGCATTTCTTGTTTCACTTGGCCAAAGCAAGTCACATGGCAAGCTTGAGTTCAACGCAGTGGGGAGATGATTTGCCCACTGGTTAGGGTCAGTAAATAATCTTTTCAAGCACTCATCACTCATACAACTGAAAGAGGTGTTGTCAGACCTTCCAGCCTGCATCTGGATTTTAATGTGCTGGGAGAGAAGAATTTTAGCCATATTAAGTGGGCTATTTCTCTAGTGTGGGAACAGGGAGAAAAGATCAAATAAGTAAAAAAGTTAAAATTGATCTTTTTTCCTGAGTATCACCTCTAGCCATTCCCCGAATTACTGCCGTTAGAGTGTTTTAAGAGTATGTATTCTGAAAAGAACAGGGTGTTTGAATTAGGTAAGGGCATTTTGCTCACTAACTGAAAATTAAGAGTCTGTCAAATCATTTTTTCTCAATACCTCTTTTGATGTAAGTGTTCCTTCAGTTGAAAATTTCCATAGTACTATACTACTTATAATGAATCTAGAAGTACTTTTTCATTCTTTATATATTCCCTTTTATAATTTTTGCCTTCATTTAGATTATGGAAACATTTTGATCTATTAAATTATGATATAATGTAAGGCAAAATAGGTCGGTGGAATATTTGGATTCTAAAGAACATTATTTGACACTTAACGATATAAATTTCAACCCTGGTTTTCTCCTTCAGAAGAGTGCTGATTCGGGGAACATTTTATATTCTTAAAACTTAAGTCGTGATTAATGGTGCATTTTATGTTTCATATAAAGGTTTTAAGTTTATCTACTGTGGAAGTTATGTAAGATAGTCTTAAAGGAACACATTTCCTTTAAAGTGGTAAAAACTTTCTTACAGTATGCTTTATAACTTGTATTAATAACAGCAAATTAATTATTCTCTGAATTTTTTTATCTCTTCTGTGGTAGGCTGACCCTAAAGACACATTTAAATCTCCACTTTCTTTTCTAGCTGCTGTAAGAAGGGGTGGCTCCCTCCTTTTGCTCACCTTCTTGTTCCATGTGACAGACATGGATTAACACTCCTGCTTCTCTCAGTCTCCTCTCTCTCTTTTCGCCATGGCGGAAGGTGTGAATTTTCTAGCCGATAATTTGGGGAAGAGGAATTGGGCGCATGAAGTTAAGGCTTTTCTATTTTGGGACTTGTCTGCCTGCTTATGTTCTCTATCCTGTAAGTAAGCTTTATTTGGGTGGGCTCTGTGGAGATGCTGGTGCTTATAGTTCCCCCAAGTTGACTATAAGCAGGTGGATCAATGTCTGACTCTGGGTTTGGGAACCGAGAAGTTCTAATGGATACATGATTATGTAGTAATATGCTGTATTCTCCAGGAGTACTGTCATATGCAGTAGGTCCTCATTCAATGCCATTGATAGAAATGAGGTATAACAAGACCAGTTTTACCATAGGCTCATGGTACAGAGTTAAGCTCCTATAGCATCTCATCAATGCTGTAACAAAATAACATTGAACAAAATGATGTTACCTAAGGACCTGCTGTTCAGTGGGAACACGTGAGTGACAATGCTTAACAGTCTCGTTTTCATCAGCTTCCAACAAGCCATTTGTCTTCTTATTGGTAGATAAGGCTCCTTCTACCACAAATCAAATAATGGCTGGGTTCCCAAATGGACAAGCCAAAAAACAAAAAACAAAAAATCAATATTTTCTTTTTTAATTCTATTTTTTTTAAATACTTTATTTATTTATTTTTAGACAGAGGGGAAGGGAGGGAGAAAGAGAGGTAGAGAAACATCAATCTGTGGTTGCCTCTCACGCACCCCTTGTGGGGTACCTGGCCCACAGCTCATGCACATGCCGTGCCTGGGAATTGAACCAGCAGCCCTTTGGTTTGCAGGCCACCACTCAATCCACTGAGTCACACCAGCCAGGGCAATGTTTTTTTATTTATAAGTAATATATATAATCTGGGATCACATTAATTTTACAAATTAATTTGGAGGGACTCTTTATAATGTTTAGTATTTTTATCCAAGAGTGTGGTAAAGCCCTCTATTTAGGTCTCATTTTTCAATTATTCAGATTTTTAGAAATATTGTTTTCCATATCAGCCTTGTGGATTTATTTTTATATTAACTTCTAGATAGAATTTTTCAAAGCAAATATGACTAAGCTGTCATTTTCTAACTGACTTTTTTGGTGTATACCACAAATATTGTTTTCTATTTCTACAGTAATTTTATTAATATTTTCCTTGCTGTAGTCATTTGTCAGTTCTTAAAATAATTTGTCTTTTTGTATATATAATCATTAAATTTATTTGTAATTTTATGTATGGTGTTTAGTAAAGATCTAACTAAATTTTATTTTTTTTCCAAATGCTAAGCTAATTGTGTTAGCCTTAATAGTTGAATATTCCTTTTCTTTTTCATTAGTTTATGGTACAAATGAGCATATTAATTTGTATGCTTCCACTTGTTTGCAGCTCTCTATGTCTTATTACTCCTTTACACCCATTCTTCAACTGTATACAGAAATCTATTTCCTTGACTTTGTCATCTGTTCATGGAGTGACTGTGACATGTCTTTAGAAGAACTGGAAATAACCAACTGGACATCTCCAATGTCAATTACCTCAACATATCTAACTTACACCTGGCGGTCTTCCTGTATTTCTTATCTCAGTTATTAATGCTACCAGACAGCCAGTTGCTCCAACCTGAAACTTTAGAATAATCCTTAAAGCCCCATATCCGGTTCGTTAGCAAGTCTTGCTAATTCACTCTCTCAAGCATCTCCAAAATATTTTCTCTGCATTCATTTGAGCCTTATTCTCTGTCATACCTCAGCTTAAGTGTCACCTCCTCAAATAGCGTTTCCTGACACCCTATTTATAGAGCCTTCACCTCACAATTACTGTTATATCACCTTGTTCGTTTCCTTCATAAGTGTTATAACCATTTCTAATGACTCATTTAAAATTTTATTACTTTATTTGTTTCGCCACTGGAATGTAAGTGCTATGCAGCAGGATCTTGTCTGTTTTGTTTTTTGTAGTAGCCAGTGTCTAACTTCTAGCTCATAGCAGGCACTCTGTAATGATTTGTTATAAGAAAAAAAGATAAATGACACAATGCTCTCTTACTAGGTTCATTTGCTTCCACTTCCCTTACTCTCTTTTCCAATCAACTGTCTACACTAATAAAATTGTTATCAAAAAACAGAGACCTGATCATGTTACTTCTCGGCTTAAAAACTTTGCCTTCTTAAGTATAAGATAGACAACAATTTCCTCAACCTATTGTACAAAAATGATAGAACTACTTTTAATAAACTTTAAATGAGATTTTTAGTAGAATGTAATGTACAATATTAGGTCAAAATCTTAAAATTAGTATTTGGTTTTAAATTCATCATTTTAAAAAACTGAGTCTTTATAGAGTTACAGAAGTTTAAAAACCCCATAAATTTGTATAGATTATATTTATCCTTTTTTCATGGGTGTTTTTGATTTAACTTTTCCCATATATTAAAATCTTTTTCTCTTTTCCATGTTTCTTTTGCTTTTTTATTTTACATTTTAATTTTTAATCTTTTTATATTTTAAAATCTTGTTAAATGCTATCCTTTTCTAGATAGAATTATAAAACATCCACATAAAATTATTGTATTTTGTTATTAGTCTGTGGGGTTGATTTCTCTCATGTCATTTACTCTTCCAAAGATCATGTTTTTGGGTGACAGTATCCAGGAACTTACATTTTAATATTTTTTCCTCTTTAAATGAAAGTAATTTAGAAAGTGTACATAATTGACATTACAATTATGTATTGAACATGTAATTCATTTAAAATTGATTCCTGTATTATATTTGCCCTACAATATACTGAAAGTTTTTTTTTAACTACTACATTTTCCCATACAGTTTAATGACATAATTTAGTTATTTCCTTGTAAGGTAAAATATAAAACAATACTTTGAAGTTTTTACTTTTTTTAGAATATTTTTAAAATGTTATTTTATTATCCTTTTCAGACATAAACTGTTTTTATTTGTACATTTTCCTATTAAGTCAGTTTTTAAAATTATATATGCTTTTTATAAAAAGACAAGATACGGTTTTGAGGGATTTACTACTTTGTAAATCAACTCTTTAATTTTCTCCTATTTAATGATACTTGTTAAAATAAAATTTCTGCATATTTATTGCCAACTTGAAATTCTGTGATTAATTACTTAGAGAATGTATTTTAGTAAATAAGTCCCTAGCTTATTAATAAATAGCATTATGACTTACTCATTATTAATAATGTAAATAATAAATTAAATAATCTGACATATCTGTGTAGGTTTGTGAAACTGTTAACTGGGTTAACAAAAATTATTTTTCTTGTTCTTGATTTCCTCATATTTTTTTAAAGTACAGTTTGTGAAGAACTATTAAAATATAATTTGAAAAAATTTATAAAACCTTGTGATCCATTTCAAAGGTGACATTGTTAATATGAAGAGTAATGGAATAGTCTCAGGCTATGATTCTTAACTGTTCTAGTTCATTACATTTCTTAGATCATTAAGAAGAATTATCATTATATCTGTATTTAGTGGGGTTTTTTTATTACTTAAAATATGTAACTTTGAGACTTTTCCTCCAAGCCATGATGGACTAATTGGTACTCAGTGTTTTTTATATATATATAAACTGCCAGAACACTGGAAAAAATATAAAAATGCTGCTTTAAGATAATGGATAACAGGCAATACAAAACTGCATGCCTTGGACAAAGAGAAACACCGTAGATGAACCCAGAGACTGACCCCACTTTCTGCCTGGATACTGCTTATGGACTCAGTGCAAGGAGAGAAAACCCGAGCAGTACACGGCGAAGGAGGAGGGTAGTTATGATGGCTAACGTTCCAGAGACCTATGTGCGTTTTCCCTTGTATTTGTAACTGAACATCAAACTTCTTCTGTGAAAGTTAAAACTCTGTGAAGTCATGCAAAAAAAACTATGAGGAAGTTGAAGTTGAACAAAAGGACTGGGAGGCAAGTCATTTCCAACCACCCTCAGTGAAGAAATATTATTATATTATTATTATCACCATCCTGGAGGAGTCATTAATTACATGTCATTCTTATAGAAGAACTAAATTATACCTAGAGTAAAGGCTACTCTAGTGATACCCTAACAAAGTTTTAAAACTAACACTGACATAATCATGCTGATTTACAAAACAAGATCATCATTCTTCAAAGGAAAATAAGAGTCTAGACACTCAACATTTAAAATTTATAATGCTTACTATTCAGTCCATAATTACTAGACACACACAAAAAAAGCAGAAAAATGTGACCACCAGTCAGAACAAAATATGTCCATAGAAACAACCAGAAATGATGAGATGTTTGAATAAGCAGGTAAGAACTTCAAAACATCCATTTCAAAACTCTTTAGTACTTTCAAAGAATTAAAATTTAAGTTGAAGGTAAGAAGAAGAGACAAGGAAACCAAAAAAATTAAAAGTAATAGAATTTCTAGACTGAGAAAATGAAATACAAAAATAAAAAATTTACTGGATGGGCTTGAAAGCAGATTAGTTGCTTTCAAAGGAAAAATAAATATACATAATGATAACCAGGCATGTCCAAACTTTTGGCACCTCTGGGCCACACTGAACAAAGAAGAGTTATCTTGGGCCACACATTAAATACATTGCAACATGTAATCACACACACACACACACACACACACACATCTCATAATGTTTTAAGTAAATTTACAATTTTGTGTTGGGCCACATTAAACACCCCTGCTTAGACTGAAGGTTTATGTTCCCCCAACATTCATATGTTGAAATGTAAGTCTTTTTTTTAAAGATTTTATTTGTACTTATTTTTAGAAAGAGAGGGAAACTTTGCAGTATGAGAGAAACATCAATTGGTTGCCTTAAGAACCAGCAACTGTTTAATTCGCACGCTGGCACTCGATCCACTGAGCCACACTGGCCAGGGCTAAAATTCAAATCTTAATGTGATGGTACTTGGAGGTGGGGTCTTTGGGAAGTGCTTAGGGCAAACCCCTCATGAATGGGATTAGTGTCCTTACAAGAGACCTTAGAAAGCTCTCTTGCCTTTTCATCATGTGAGGACAGTGAGAGGAAGTCAATCTATAACTGAATAAGACAGTTCCCAGCAGACATTCAATCTGCCAGTACCTGGATTTCAGACTTTCAGCCTCTGGAACTGTGAGAAATAACTTTATATTGTTTATCAGCCACCCAGTCTATGGTAATTTGTTGTATGTAAGATACAGAAATACATCAGTAGAAACTAAAATTAAAGCACAGATAGGAAAAGGAATTTAAAAAATGAATGGAATAAAAACTGATCTCAAAAAAAAGGGAGGAAGACATAAAAGACTGTTGAAAAAAATGACTTAAATTTTCCCAAATTTAAAAAAAACTAATAAGCTTACAGATCTAAGAAGCTCAATGATTTCTAAGCAAGATAAATATAAAAGAAATCCACACCAAGGCATACAGTGATAAAATTTCTAAAAATCAGGAATTACACAATAATCTTAAAATTAGAATAAAAACAGAAAAACAAAGATTTTTTGCAGACCACTTTCGAAAAATTATGCAATCCAGAAGATAATAAAAGATCTTTAAAATAGTAAAGAAAAATATCATGTGAAATTTTTCTTTCAGCTGACACAAAATAATTTTCATCAAATTATAATTAATTATTATAGAAAATAAGAAATATCATAGGGATTATAACATGTAGAAGAATTATATAATAGCAATAGCAGTAAGGGCAGAAAGGGAAAATAAAAACATACTGTTTAATATTGAATATGAATATATATGAAGTAATATAATATAATATGAAGATATAAGTTAAAGATGCATATTGTATGACAAACGTTATGTATATATGACATATATACACTTAGTATATGTATATAATATTAATAATGATATTTGGTATGATGTATAACAATGTTATTTATATCAATGTATATATGTACAAAAATGTGTGTATATATTATGTATGTATAATAGTGCAGGGAAGAGTAGAATACCGAAGCCCCGACTGGCGTGGCTCAGTGGGTTGGGCATTGTCCCACAAACTGAGGGACCACAGTTTGATCCCGGTCAGGGCACACGCCCGGGCTGCAGGCCAGGTCCCCAGTTAAGGGCTTTCAAGAGGCAACCGACTGATGCTCCCCTTGCACATTGATGTTTCTCTTCCCCTGTCCCTCCTTTCCCCCCTCTTTAAAAGATCAAATCTTTTTTAAAAAGTAGAATATTAAAAAGTAACTATTCAAAAAGAAAGCAGAAAAAGAATAAAGAACAGATGGGACAAATAGAGGAAGTAAAAAAAGAAAGTAGATTTAAACCCAAAACACTACTTGAAAATAATATATGCACCGCTATGTTTATGGGAGCATTATATACAACACCCAATATATGAAAGCTACCCAAGCACCCCTTAATAGGTGAGTGGATACAAAAGTTGTAGCTCATATAGACAATGGAAAATTACTTGGCCATAAAAAGAATGAAACCTTACCATTTGTGACAGCAACGATGGACCTGGAGGTTATAATGCTAAGTGAAGTAAATAAGTCAGACGAAGACAAATACCATATGATTTCACTTACATGTTGGATCTAAAGAACAACAACAACAAAAGAACAGACTCATAGACACAGAGAAGCAACTAATGGTTGCCAGAGGGGCGGGTGTTTGGGGGAATAGATGAGAAAGCGAAGGGATTGAGAAGTACAAACTGGTAGTTACAAAATAGTCATGGGGATATAAAGTACAGCATAAAGAATATAGTCAATAATATTGTAATAAATATATATAGTACTCTAGTTATTGAAATAGCGGGGGAGCACTTTGTAAAGTATATAATTATCTAACCACTATACTGTATACCTAAAATTAATACAGATTCATATTAAACGTAACTGTAATTTAAAAGTAAAATTAAAAATAAATTTAATGTGAAAACAATAGATACAAACCAATCACATCAATCATTTTATTAAGTGTAAAGTGTGTAAACCAGAACTGTAAAATAGAACTTGCAGTGACAAGGGAAATGCCTCCTTGTAGACTATATGTCTACATATAGTCTCTGCTCTCTAGATGAACATTTAAACTGTTGCTAGGGTAACTGAAGATTCAAATTTAAAATTGTATTTGATTTTAATACATTGAAATTGAAATTTAAATAGCCATTTGCGATTAGTGGTTACTGCGTCAGACATGGTAGGTCTAAATACTCCAAAAAGATAGTAAAAATTATCAGTCTAGATGAAAAAATCAAGACTGAAATATATGTGTCTATAAGAGGCACTTTATACATAAAAACTCAGATTGTAATGTAAAAGATAAAAAGAACGTATACCAAGCACACATTAATTATCAGAAATACATGTTGGGTATATAAATAATAGGAAAATAGATTTTAGCAAAGAAAATATTAACAGAGACAAAAGAGAGACATTCCATAGTGATAAAAGATTATATTTTGAAGAAGACAGCAATATTAATGTACTGTATATGCACTGATGATAGAAGCTGGTTATTATATGAAGTAAAGTCTTGCATGACTATAGTGGTTTTAAAATATACCCACTAATTTTTAATACTCCTCCCTTTAAAAAGCAAAGGGTAATTCTTCATCCTTTTTGTGTGCACTACACTTATTAACTTGCTTCTAATGAATAAACTTTGACAGAAGTGATGGTGTGTGACTTCTATGACTAGGTGTAAATGGCATTGTAGATTCCTCCTTCCTTTCTTCCTCTCCCAGATCACATGCTTTAGGATCAACTGCCATGTCATAAGTCCTCTCAAGCAGCACTGTGGTGAAATACTTGTGACAAAAAGCTGAAGCCTCCTGCCAACAACCGCCTTAGGAGTGGATCCCTCAGTCCCATGAGAGCCCGAAGATGACTCCAGCCCTGACTAACATCTTGATTGCAGACTCATGAGAGATCCACCCAAGTGAAGAGAGCCACCGAGTAAACTGTTCTGAGTTCCGATCCACAATAACTTTAATATAATAAATGTTTACTATATTAAGCTTCTAAATTTGGTGTTAATTTTTTATGAAACAATAGGTGACTAATATAAGGCCTGCAAGGTGAAATAGAAATGCTTACAATTGTAGTTGAAGATCTCAACATTTATCTCTTAGCACATGGTGGAACAAATAAAGAGCGAATGAGTAACTATAAAGCGCAACACTATCAAACAACTTGACTTAATTAAACTTTGCAGAATATTCTACCTAAGAACAGAAGAATATCATTGTTTTTAATTGAATATAGACATTCACTAAGATAGAGCATATGTTAGAATTTAAAAAAAGTCTCAATAAGTTTAAAAGTATACTGTTTACAACAGCATCCAAAACAATGAAACATTGAGAGATAAGTTTTAGAAAGTATGTTGAAGACATGTACATTGAAAACTACAGAGCACTGATTAAAATATTGAAGAGGTAAACAAATGGATATGTGATATATTCATGTATTAGAAAGCTAAATATTGCTAAAATATCAGTTCTCCAAAAATTTATCTATAGATTCAATCAAATTGCAATCAAACTTCCTGATACTTTTTTTTGGTAGAAATTGACAAGCTGATTTAAAAAAAACTGTATGACAATGCAAAGGACCTAGAATAATCCAAAAATTTTTGTGAAACAAAATTGTATGCTTTACATGATATAACTTCGAGACTAGTAAAAAGCTAAAGTAATAAAGACCATGATATTAGCATAATAATATATATCAATAAAAAGAGAGTCTAAAAATAGACTCACATATCATCAATTGACTTCAGAAAAAAGCACTAAGGTAGGTTATTAGATGGGGAAATGATATCCTTCTCAATAAATCGTGCTGAAATAAATGGGTAGCTGCATGGAAAAAATGGATAGCTCCATGGGAAGTAAGTCCTTTTACTTCACAGAAAACATGATTTACTGAAATAAATCATAAACTTATATAGCCAAGACTATAAAATCTCTAGGTAAAAAATGGGAAAGATAATATTCACAACTTTGGGATAAGCAAACATTTCTGAAATGGGGCACAAAAGTATTAAGTATAAATGAGAAATGTTGATAAACCAGACTTAATCAAAATTAAACACTTCTGTTCTTCTAAAGCAGCCATTGGTTCACAAAGTGGCCCCTGTACATGGAGGCCATTGAGAGACCAAAGAAAGAGGCAGACCACTCCAGACGGTAGGTGGTAGATTTAATAAGCAAGGAAACTTACAGAGGAGGTCACATGGGTGGCCGCAATATGAGTAAATCTCTGCACCTGCCCACCAGAATCTTGAAGTTTATATCAAAGCATTCACTGGGTTCAGTCGCAAACGCTGTCCAGATGATCTCAATAATACATCACTATCTCAAGGCTGTGTCCTTGAAGCAGCGTGGAGTGCAGGGGAAGCAGGCAGAATTCATGGTCCAAGGACAGCGGAAAGCAGCATGGGGAGGGGCCCGGCTCGCATATCAACCTGCAGTCGGGTCCTCTCAGTGACCTCCTCTGACGGCCATCAAGAATTGAAGAGTCAAGCCCCAGATTGAGAACAATATGCACTATACTAAGTATATTTGACAAAGGACTTTTCTCCAGGATATATGTATTTAAACCTTCCAACTTAATAATAATATGACAAATAAAACAATTATAGAAATGAGCAAATGATATGAACAAACATTTCACAAAATAAGTAATAGAAATGTCCAGTAAGATCATGAAAATCTTTTTTAGCATCTTTGGAAAACGCAAATAACAATACCAGTAGATACCCCTGTGCAACCACTAGAATTGCTAAAATTAAATAATATTAGGTATTGGTAAAGATGTGAAGCATCTAGAACTCTCATATCACAGAGGGAATTTAAAATTATATAACTATGTTGAAAAATGGTTTAATAGTTTCTTATAATTATGCATCTACCAAAAAACCCAATAATATCATTCTTAGGAACAGAGGAATATACGTATATGTCCACGCACGCACGGTATTCATATACTCAGAGTAGCTTTCTTCATAATAGCTCAAAACTGATACAATACAAATGTACCCATATACGTACATGTATAAACAAACTGTGATATACCCACACAATAGAATACTATCCAGTAATGGAAAGGAATGTGCTACTGATGTAAAGCAACAACTTGGCTCTACCTGAAAAACACTGAGCTGTGTGAAACCAAGTGAACCAAACGCAAAAGACTATTATTTTACTCGCATGAAATTTGTGAATAGTTAAAATAATCGATAGCTAGAGAAATCAGATCAGTGGTTGCCTGTGTCTAGGGATGAAGTTTGGGGGCATTCCTATAAAGGATAGAACAGAACATTTTGGGGAATAATAGAAATAGGTTATATATTAGTTGGGGGGTAATTGTCAAATGGGAGTTTACACTTTTAAAACACATCCAATGAGTACATTTATTTCGTGTATACTGTACTTCCATTAGGTTTATTTGAAAAATATAGCACTGACAATCCTGGTTCTGTATCTTAATTTTGGATAAATAATTTTGTGTTTTTCCCCTGTGTTAACTCAGATGAGGAGAGTTGACATTAGAGATTATAGTCTTACTCTCGAGGTTTGTGCCAGATTTCAATTTGCAATTTTCACAGAAAAGAAAAAATGATTATAAATTTTCCTAGTACTAACAGAACTAAAGAAGATGGAAAATAATAAGGGATATTTCATCACTTCAGCATCATCTTGCTAGTGGTTCACAATCAATTCTATAATGAATTTCCTTTCAATAAAATAAAGAAGTTATTTTATATAATCACTTAACTTCAATATAATATTTTTAAAAATCAATATTATGCCTTACATAGAAAATAAAAAGGAAATAAATCATCTACATAAAACTATGTATTTCAATATGTAAATACTTGGGTAAAACCACCTTAATAGACAAATGAAGCAAAAACCCAAACCTATTCCCAGAGGCATCATTAATGTGACAGATGGGACATAGATAGTGTCCTGCAGATAATACCATGAGCAGAGTTGTTATCAGTGATGTGGTTTTCTGAAATGGTAAACAAGATTTGGTAAAGTTAAAAAAAACACCAAGTATATTATTTCCTCAGTGTACATAGTAGATGCATCCTAGAAAATAAAATCCATGCAAAATTTTTTATGTGCAAAATAAACATAAATATAATGTGTGCTGCTTAAAAACAAAAAACAAAACAAAACTTACCTAAATGAATGCTAAGTGGTCCATTCAGAAGTCCGTGCAGTACAATTTATGTTGTGGGACTGTCCCACCCATTGTGAGACAAGTAGCAGTCTGACCTCACAGCACACCAATGCCAGTGGCGTTGCCAATCACCGAGTAAACGGAAAAGACAGTCTGCAAGTCTCATAAAAACCCAGTAAGGAGATGTTGTAAACCTTATGTGAATCAGACCATAACGAACGAACAAACAACTAGTAAGGAACGATCATTTGAACCTTGAGTGGCAAAACATACCACCAAAAAGTCTGTTGATTAAAGGAAAGAAATAGGGATTGGAAGAAAGAAAATTTTTAGTCTGAAAAGAAACACGTGCAAAGGCCTTTTTATCTGTAAATAACTGTCCGGTGACTGAACAGAAAACCTTAATTCCATCCTTTACGTTGATCATAAACATTGTAGTGGAGCAACAGGTTTTATTTTATTTTGTTCTCCCCTTGCTGCCCCCGTCAGCATTCTACCAGAAGAAAGCCTCATGGCCTGATTCGCAGCCTCCCAGGGACCACCTTCCGCCCTCCAGTAACTTTGATGTCCTCTGGGCCTTTGGGAAGGTCTTGTCACCAACGTGAATTACCTGGATACAAGGTGCCAGCACACAGCTTTGCCAGGCCTTTCTCAGGAGGTACATCTACCCAGCTTCGGTAAGGTTCCTAGCTGTGCACATTTCCCACAAACCATGCTTCCCATGAGCAGTGGTTTTACAGATCACGAAGTGCTTCCACATCGATTACTTCCTTTTACTTAGAAGTTCAGCAAACAGATGAAACAAGGCACAATCACTTCTCAGAGGGCAGGACAGCTATAGGAAAGGCCTTTTTCACCGAGGACCCTTTAAGGGCCTGAGTCTGGACATCCCTGGGGCGAGGGCGTGCGAAGGGGAGGGTGGAGGAGTGTCCTCTTTGTCCCCCCACCCTCCGCCCTCGGCGGCTGAGCCAAAGCCAGTGGGGGCTGTCTCCTCCTCTTAGCCAGCAGCTGCTGCTCACTCAGCTCACAAGCCAGGGCAGGGGACCGAGGAGCGGCAGCGATTCCTCCTCCGGCTCCTGAGAAGTGGATCCGCTCTGGGCCACAGCGATGCCAGGAGCCGCCGGGGTCCTTCTGGTCCTGCTGCTCAGCGGGGGCCTCGGGGGCGGCCAGGAGGAGCGGCCGCAGCAGCTGCCACAGGCGCATCAGCAAAGAGGTACAGTCGAGGCATGGACTCTAGACCACATACTTTGTTGGCCCGAGGCTGCACACTGGTCCCTTCTTCCCACAGTTGCTGGCAGAGGACCGCTTTGCTGCTCCGCCCTTGGGGTGCGCTTTGGGGCGAGAGGGTTTAAGCTTGAAGCGAGTTCACTTTCAACTCCCTGAGCTGGGTAGAGGGAGTTGCCTGTCTTTTCCCAAAGAACTTGAAGTGCTTTTCATTGTTCATTCGTTTCTGAGAGAACTTGCTATCAGTATACATCCTGCAAATTGATTTCCAAAATCTTTCCAAGAGGCAAACTTTTAACCAATTGAAAAAGTTTCTCCAAATCAGGTTCCTTCCCTGCAGAGAAGTTTCCCAGACGGCTCATCTTGAGGCTTTATGGAAGGCAGCTGATTTTTTTTTTTTTTAAGGGACTTTGTAACTATTTGAACAGGGTTTGTAAAGTAGTTAAGTATGTGGATTTTTTGTTTCCTGGCAACGGCCCTTCCAGCTTCATATTTTCTTTACCCACATCCTATCTCAGGTATCCTATTATAGTGAAATTTCTTCTTGCTTAAAATACAGACGAGACAGCTATGTCATCCGTATTTTAATTAAGACCGCAATGACCAGATATAAACTGCCTGGGAATTTGGAAAACAGTTGTGTTTAATGTAACTCAAATTATTCCCTTCAGAGAGCTTTAATGTTTATATGCATATCATTTCCGAAACTCTGGGGAACCTTTGAAGAGTTATTTTATGATCATGAATTTTAAAAGAAGCACATGTGCAGTGTTTTAAAAACACAATTTATAGTACATAATTTCAGCAAATATTTCTGTAAGTTGAAAAACATGCATCAAAGTTAAAAAATTAAGAAATATTTAAGGCTTGTTCTCAGATATCATAAAATTTACCCTAAGAGGACCAAACATGGAGGTTAGCAGCTTTTGAAAGTTTCTATGAGGTTGAATCTGCCAAATTTTTGAAATATACTTCTCTTTCAGTTAATTGAAATAAAGCTATGTTTAATAGTTCTGATGGTTTTTCCTCCTATATTCTAGAATTTCTAGCATTACTATTTTATTTAAAAAGGAATTTTAAAATGCTCTAAGCTTTTTGCTACAATGATAACTCCCTGATTAAAATTCTGAGAATAAAAATGATCTAAATTCACTATCTGATTTTTCCTTCTATTTTTGCTTTGCCTTCTCTGAGAGGTAAAATGAGGTCAATGTGGCTTAATTAATAGCATTTATGAGACACTGATTTTGAGAATAGATCTGACAGCTGATTTATAAACACACTGCTTTTAGATATTAACCTTGCTCAGTTATAAACTGTGCTTTAACAATACACAATACTTTAATACTGTCAGGCAGCTGGGAGTGAAGAGAAGCCAGGAGCACCAGTCCTTCAGTTCCCTTGAGTGGAGCAGAAGCTCAAAGCATGCGGAGCAGGGACCAAATGGGTTCCTCAGAATTTTCCCTAGCATGTTCTCCCTCCTCTTTACCTCCCATCTCTTCCTTTCCCCTCCTCTCTTCTTCCTTCCCCATTCCCCATCCCTTTCATTCTTCTTTTCTTCCTCACTTCCTTCCACTCCCCACTTTTCCACCGCTCCTCTGTCTCTCTTCATCTCCTCTCTTTCCCCCTCCTCCTCATCCCTCTCCTCCCCTCCCTCCCCTCCCCTTCCCTCCTCTTCTCTTCTCTCTTCTCTATACTCCCATCAAATAAAATTAGCCCTGATTTTTATGGTCTAGGTACACATTGAGGTGAATGCAGAAGGAAACTTTTATATTGCCATTCTGTTGACAGAAAACTTGGACACTATAAACAATAAGGAATTTTATGTAAAATAACTGTAACATTGAGTGTACTGTATAGGCTGCTATATTATACAATCTAGAATATATTGTATATTTTATGGATCCTGTATAGTATATTTAGGATTGGTTCAAGCATAAAGGTTGAAATCTGCTAATGGTAAAAGTATATATAATATATTTCATAATACCTTAAGTTTGTCTGCTGCTTTATAATTTAAAAATGCCTTACATGTCTTATCTTATTTAACCTTTAGCCATTATGATTCTTACTGTCCAAATTTAAAACCTGAGGTTTGGAGTAGCTGTGACTTAAGTTGATGCAACTGATAATAACCTTATTCTTCGGAACTGAAAGAAGTTAGTTTTGTTCATGCTAAAATTCTCTCTTTATGATACCAAGACATCTTTCTATTTATTTTTTGAGGCCTGTTTCCTTTTCAGTGTTGTGTTAAATCAAGCTCTCAGTGAAGATCATTGGATAGAGTTTGATAGAAGTGTTTTCTTGGCTATCATCACTTTTTTTTCTTTTTGATTATACTAGTTCTGACATTCTTAGCCAAACACTAATTGTATAGGATGGGTTCCATTTTTTGGTTTAGTACAGTGTCAATTTATTAAGAATGTTGTTACAAAGCAATCATTTTTAAATGTTGAATTGAGTTAGAAGCTTAACCAGACATTTTGTTTGTTTTTTAAAATCTTGTGTAGTTTCTATAGAATACAGAATTTTAGTATGAATAACATTGATTCAAAAAGAATTGTATTTCAAGGAAATCTTTTAACCAGATTTAAGCGACAAAATAGGAAAATGATAGCCAAGGTGGTTGCACATTTCAATAGGACAGTAGTTACAGTCTTTTCCTGATATTCTTGTGAATAATATGTGGAAATGGTAATGTAATGGTACGTAAATCACAACTGATTGAAAACAGTTACCCAAGAATAGTGCATAGTAGGTCACAGTTAATCTGGAAAGAAGTGTCTAGACGTGTGAAAGACATTTTATTATGTTTATTTGTGCTGATAATGGCTTGATGGAAAAGATAAAATCCAAGCTTATCAGAATTGCAGGTGGTCCAAAATTGATTTGGGTAGCTAAGCTGGTAAAAACAGATTCAGGAACTTTAAAGGATTCTGTAGTGTGGACCATGAACGGGACATACATGAAGCTGCTTCTATTATTTGTATCTAGATGTCAAATAATTTCATTTGCCCTGGAAATTTGTAGTTTCCTGTATATGTATAGGAATGAGTACTAAGACAGGATGATAAAGGATAAGTGTGAATTTCAGTAAGCTGAATGTGAACGTATAGTGTGACAGAAATGTTAACCAACTCACTTTTATAAAACCTCATAGAAGCAAATTGGTCTCTTTGTTAAAATACATTTAGGTGCTTCATTGACAAATGGATGTAAATTCAGAGGAGCTGGAGCACAATACTTAGGAGTCTGAAAACATTTTCAGAGGAGGACTATTCCAAGTATAGTTTGTTAATTTAGAGAAAGAAAGTTTGAAGAAATCCTAAGAGATATCCTCAAAGTTTTGGAAAGGTTGTTCTATGCAAAAGAGGCTAAATGCCCTTCTTAAAGCCTGAACTCAGATTCATGGAAGTATATGACCAAGAGGACTGTTTGAGTTCAATAAAATGGGAGAGATCTTGCTCCCTCTTCCCATTCTGAGCTGTTCAGAAATAACTGGGGAGCACCTAGTTTCTGGAAATGTCCGTGCAGTGAATAGATGTGCAATTTTTCAGGGATGATTTGGCATGAAATGTCTCCACAGAGAAGTTATGACTCATTTAGTCTCCAGTCCTTTTCCGAGTCCAATATTCTAGTATTGCATTCTATTGGTTTTGGAATGCAAACTTGTATTTAAACTTCTGAATTCTTTAAAATATCAAGAAAATATTAAATGGACATAAACGTGTTTTCAGATGCCTTTTGGGATTTAAAATAAAAACATGTTTGAGACAGTCCTCACATATTGTTGGCAATCATACTTCAAAATTTAATATGGAATTTCCACTTCGCCATCAATTGCGGTTCTAAAACATCCTGTGCTGTAAAATATTAGAGCACTTTATAAATTACCAGAGAACTTTTTCAGAGGATTTACAGTGGCTTTAAACCTGAAGTTAATTTTTTTGGAGTGTCTTCTTTTGTTTCATATGTAACTTACTGGCTCATTCACTATATACTGGTCTAATAATAGCTTAGTAAAAATGAATCATAACAGATAAATTTATGACTGAGAATAAGAACATTCAACATTGACTATTATAGGTATGGTAGAATTTTTTTAAATGACAAATTTTATATTATAATTTTTATTCTCCCATACCAGTGTATACAGCAAGGGTATTCTCACACACCCTTATTCAGTGAAAAAGACCAGAAAGTGTTATAAACGCCCAGACAAACTATAAAACAGAAGATTGAGCTTTAGGATTTGTGTGCAGTCACAACTTTTAACTGGGTAGCTAAACAGGATCTTAGGCAGAAGCCCAGTTGTAGTGAACGAGAAAATAAGGTAGAGGTGAGAGAACGACAGAACTCAATTGCACGCGGCTCCCAGGATGCATGCCAGGCTCAGTGTGGACAAGGCAGACAGTAAAAAAGGATTAATTCTCTGTTGAACCAATTGGTGAGACGCAGTTCAAAGGAAAATCTGGGCAGGAATTGGTGGGGCTGTGCCCACGTGTATTGAAATGTGGTTAATAGATGAATGTGTTCAGTAAATAAAAGACAAAAAAATCCTTGCTCTTATGGAGTTTATATTCTAGTTGAGAAATCAGAAAATATGATGAATCTATAATAAATCAGGAATATAATGAATATCTATATTTTATGGAATGCAGTGGGTGATGTGTTTCCTGGACAATCAAATACAGGAGGCTATGAAGAGTCAGGAGTTCTAGGAGTGGAGGGAGGGTTGGCTGCTATTTTAAATAGAGTGATAAAAGTTGACCTCATTGAGAAGGTCACACTTGAGCAAACACTTGAAGGTGATGTGGGAGTGATCTGCAGAGATATCAGGTGGAAGAGGAAGTAGCTCCACATAGGGAACAGGTTTGTACAGGCCTAAGTTGGCACACAGCGAGAAGGTCAGAGAAGTAATGGATCACCTCTCAGTCCGAGTGAGGTGGTGGTATCAGAGAGTTTTGAGCAACGTTAACGAATGAGTGAAATTTTATTTACTATTTACTGTTTATTTTTTCAAGCAGTCTCTAATTCATTGGGCTAGACCAATAGTCCAAAAGTAGGATTACTTTAGATTTGTCTCCTGGCCCAAACCTCCTATTTATACAGTGTAATCCAGTGACTCCATTGTGGAGTATTCTGTATTCTACTTCAAGTATCTTAGGGAGCTCAAATGTATCTTTGTAAAACTTTTTTTTTTTTGGCTTTTGGCTTTTGGCATCTCAATTCTATTACACAATTAAAATATTATCAAAACCTTAAAATCAGTTGGGGAACTTCTGCATATCTTTTTATTTTGCCTCAGTGTTCTTAGAACTATGCCATAGGTTTCGCAGAGAGATTTTAACTAATGTGCATATTAAAAATAAATGTTTCATAATCCCACATGAATATGTGTGTATGTTGAAATTCTCTTTCTTATTGTTCATTTCAAAGGTAAAGTTTAGATACTATAGCTGAAAATGACACAGGGGTGTATTGATCTGATGACTTCTTTAATGAAGTGAGCTTTGAAATGGTACCTGTTTTCACAATCAGAAACTTTTTCTTTGCCCTGTTTTGATGTCTATAACTTCTTTATAAGCATCACTGTAGGTCTTGTAGTCACCTTTGGAATAAAGTAATGCAATTTTGACCTGACTAAATTCTATTTAGAACAAACTTAGGTAAAGAAAATTACTTAACTTCTCTCTCTCTCTCTCTCTACTGTCTCTCCCTTCCTCCCTCCCTCCTTTCCTCCCCTTTGTTATTTCCTTCTTTCATCTTCCCTTCATTTCTACTTTCCTTCTTTTTTTTCTATTTCCTTTGGTATCTTTCTTGTGAATACAGTATGGTTGTCAAAGATTTAATTCTAACAAATATAACTTTTAAGACTTACGTAAGGCAAACTTCACTTAAATCTTCTTATTAGACACTGCTGATAATAACTATCTGAAGATAGTTTTGAGGAATCATCTAAACTTACACAGTGAGTTAAAGTTAGATGTTTACTTGTCTATATGTGTGTGTATGTGTGTGTGTATGCATATATATAGTGTGTTATTATATGCTGAATTCTTTGGGAAAAAAGTCAATGCATATACCAGTGAATGAAGAGAACAAGACCCAAACAGATATCCCTAAGAATCAGAGAAGAATTAATCTCAAAATTCCTTTTGAAAAAGTGTAAAACACTGACAGAGTCATAAAAAGATTGGAAAAGTTCCATTTGAAGTTGACTTCTTTGTTAAGACAAATATTTAGCATACCTGCTCAACTTTGAGAGGGTATGTTTGTGGCTGTATATATGTTTGCATGTATGTATGTACTATTTATATGTTTAGAACTCATAGTACCTAACTATGAGTTACTATTTATACTAAATAGAAATATTTAGTATATTGCTATTTGATTTGTTTTTAAAAAATCATTAGATTTTCAGTTTTATCAAAAAAACCAAGAATATGGGGATTTAAAAATTGAAGTTGCAGAAAAGCCTCGTTGCCTTGATAAATGATTATGGACTGCAGAATAAATTGTAAATGGGATCATTATATTTTTAGCGTGGTAGCTGTGCCATTAAAACCCTAAGGCAGAATCTCTTAAGTTTCTGGTGACATTAGAGTTTGCCACATCAAATACAGTTTACCAAAAGCCTGTTTAACTACCACAATTTCCTGGCTAATTGTCTCCTCTGCCTTCTTCAGTTACTGAATGAGGCTGAAAGTACAAAGGAGAACATGAAGTAGTGCAATTGTCATTTTAGGTTGCTACTTTATCTCATTGGTTTGTTGTGAGGATTATGTAAAATAATGAGTATAAAGTATGCAACATCTGTTAAGGCCTCAATATACATATATTTTCAAAATGCCTCAAATAAATCAATTGAGCCTAAAAACTGTCTTGGTGTCAATAAATTCTCTGGCTTAAATCACACTTCTTCTCCAATGCTAGTATACCAGATTTAGCTGAGGACATTAATGAAAGAATTTGCTCATATACTTAAAAACACAAATGTATACATATAGTTTAAATTGGAATTTATTTATTAATAGTTTACTATTCTGAACTTTATGGCTTAGCTTACATAAAATACCCATTAACATATACCTCTTTATACTTCGAATTTCAATATACATTCTTCTGTTTTGGAGATAACCTTGAATAGTAGAAAAAGTAAAGACTTGGGAGATGGAAAGAATTGGATTCATAACCAAGTTACCACTCTTTTTCTTTTACTTGAGAGCAAAAACCTGAGTCAACAGAGTTTAAATTTCCTATTACAATTTTAAAATAAAATTAAATGAGATAACATATGTGAAAATACTTGGTAGCTAATCAGTAAATATTAACTCTTTTCTTCTTTCCCCTTTATTATTTGATCACAAAACTCAAAAGTGATATTTGCAATGCATACAATATCCCATTTGCTTAAGCAAAGCAAAACATTATAAAAGTTTATTTGAGTGGACCCTAAGAGATCATAGATGGCAAACTATGTTGCTGCAGAGAGATTGAAGAATTCCATCAAGGTCAAACAACAAGTCAGTAACAGAGACAGGAAAAAATACAAGGTCCTATAATTAGCTAATAGTTATGTTAGTAGCTCTATGTGAGAAGTGATTTAAACAGGCAACAGGATGGAAATTTTAGCAATAGTCCGTGGTTATTTATATTTCATATAATATAATAAACATTTTTCTAAGCATCTCATTTTGGACATGCATCTATTAGGGATTGATAAACTGTTTTTTAAAGAACTCTTTTGAATATGTAATGTGTTAGATAAATATATGACACATAGTAAGTGCTCCATAAAGATTTGTTATTATTTTCAGTCTAGTGGTTCTCAAGCTTTTTGTGTTAAGATTTCTTTATTCTTTTAAAAATAACAATCTAATTTATACTGTATTAGAAATTTAAATGAGGAAATCTAAATATATTTACTTATCAATTCATTTAAAAGAAAAGTAATAAAAATAATTACATGTTGACAAACAACATAGTTTCATGAAAAATAATTTTATATTCCAAAATGAGAAAACATAGTGAGAAGAATGATATTGTTTTTAGATTTTTAAACTCCTTTAATGTCTGGCTTAATAGACAAGAACTAGATTCTCATTTCTGCTTCTCTAAATTATTATAATATGTTGTTTTGGTTCAAGTATGTGAAGAAATATACAACATACACAGATATGTTATTGGAAAAGGGAGAAGTATTTTGATGCCCTTCAAGACAGCTGTACGTGTTTTCCTTTGATTCTTCATCAATATGTGTTCATTTTTTAGAGATTGACTGCAGTATGGTATTTAGAACCACCAATTTTCCATTTTTACTCTTTAATATTAAATTCCACTGGTCTCTCGTGAGCTTAGAAAGAGTTTTACTTACCACTGATTGCTTCAGAAAGGTCTCTAAATATTAGAAGCTATTAATCTTATAGTGGTGGAAAGAGGTTTTCCAAATTTTTTTTTTTCATTTGCAAGTTCAAATGTAGTCATTAGCAACAGATTTTCTTCAGTTACTTCATTCCTTTTTGACAAGATGTCTATTAAGTCAGACATTTTTAAAACTCGAGAATTCATAGTTTGTTCAACTTTCTTTGGGGTAAAAAGGATATTTCATGAAAAAATGGCTGGTTTAGCGTGCAACTCAAATAATTGTACAGGGTAGGGCAAAAGTAGGTTTATAGTTGCTCGTATGGAAAATAATACAATAATTAATAAATAATGATATGAGAATAAACTCTGCATTTCATGTACCCACAACTGTAAACACGTTTACCCCACCTTGTATAAGTGTTTTTCCTCAAATTGATCATTACATTTCAGTTTACAGTAGATTTAAAAAGATGTGCCCATGGCTCAAAATTTAATAGAATCAATGATTGTTTCTTCCTCATCAAGGGTATTTTTCTGTCAAACTCCCCTTATATTTTCTTTTTGAGTGTGTGTTGGTAAACACTAAAATGACCGCTAACATAGTTTTCTTTTATGTATGCTAACATGTCATCGCTGTTACCCTCCAGTAGTTTTGTACCATTGATGCAAATGTCAATATTGTGAAAAAAGCAAATAATGACTAAGTCTTGTTATGAAAAGAATGTTTACCTTGAGTACTGACTCCCAGGGATCTATGGACCATACTTTGAACGCTACAGGGCAGACTATAGTTGATTTCTTTATTATATTTTCAAAGGCTATCACTATATAAAGATTAATTTTGGAACAGAAAGAGCCTAAAATATTTCAGTTTTTACTCTAGCTCTAGTCCAGGCCAGAGATATCATTTTCTTCCAAAGAGCACAAATCCGGAGAGCTTCTTTTGGGGGAAAAGCAGGGAATGGCTAAAACCAGTCACACACAGTTAATGGAAATTCAAAATGTCTGCACACCATCTTCCTGTTTTTCTTTTCTTTCATTTGCCCAATTAGAAATAGAAATAGTTTTCTTGCCCAAGGTGAGAAATGTGTTAATCTCCCATGGATTTTAAAAGTGAACTCATGACCAAGGTGTAACGCAAAGGAAGAATGCTAACATCTGGAATCCTGAATTAGCCGGGGAGTTGTTTGGGTCTTGCTGGGCTCCCAGAGTCACATTGGAACGGACTTCCATGGTTCTCAGGAAGAGAATCATTGCTGGAAGCAGTGTGTCTCATGCGTCTCTTGATATAATGAGTTCTCTTTCACTTTTTCCCCTACACTTTGAAAGTTTTGTGCTTTGAAAAACATTGGAAAGGTTTTATGATATCTGGGACCCAAAACTTGATCCTCTAAGCTGTGCCCTTCTCATCAAAATCATTATGTAGCTATCCAATGGTAGAACCAGTTTGTTTTCTTGATTCATTTTGAGACATTGTCCAGAGACTTAAAGATTCATCTTTTGACCCAAACTTTCCCACTGCCCTAATAAGTAAGAAATTTAGATTTATAAAGCATGGTTATCAAACACTGATGAGTTAAAACATACACAGTAGTAAGATTGTTACAGACTAAGTAAACAAACTGCTTAGAACCTTTTTAGCATCAGGATTTAAATGACTAAATATTTGAAGATCATGTGTTTCAAGCCCAGCCTACTGTCTCTCTTTCCAGTGTAATTTATCTCTAATCATTACACTGGTTTTTACAAGGGGGGACCCCCCAAAAAATCAAAATTTATTTTTTTAAAAACTGTGTATGTATTCTGACATGTTTAAACTTCTGTCACCTTCAAAATACTGTCCATTTGATGCAACACACCTATCGAGACTTTTTCCCACTGCTCACAGTGGTTTTTGAACTCAATTTTGGTGCCTTATCATGCTTCTGCCTTTTTTTGGTTGTTTGTTTGTTTCACCTCTTCCACATCTGGAAACTGTTTCCCTTTGAGGATTTTTTCATCTAGGGAAGCAAGAAAATAGTGTTGGGGCAAGATGAGATGACTAGGGAGTGTGGGGCACTGGGGACACGTTGTTTTTCACCAAAGATGGCTGAACATTCAGCATGGCATGGGCGGATACACTGGTAAATCGCCACCATGAAACGGGCAAATGCATTGAAAGAGTCTTCAAAAATGAAAAAAAAATTCGCTGAAGCCAAGCACAGCATCTCATAACTTATTCAGATGGTTTCCTAGAATATTCACTAGTCAGAGAAAGCCTGTACAAGGGGCCCACCCTCCAGAAGACAGTTTTGTTTTGTTATTTTTTGGGTACCCCCTCATGTATTCAGAATTTACATTTAATAGATTTGTCTTTTTTTCTATAAAAATCATGTACTATTAGACCAAGGTAATAGATAGTGTGGAATCCATGTCATTTGCCGAATAGCATGCTTTAATCCCCCTTCTCATAACCTTTTAAAAATTTTTCATATATAGATTTTGCCATATACCTCCCAGGAACATAGAAAACATTATTTGGTATGGCAGGGAAATATTTTAAAATACATATTATATTTTTATTTGCTTTGTAGACAATGATATGTTTAAAATTTTTCAAAAATACATTTACTATTTCTCTTTATTATATCTTCCTCAAGCTTCTACAAAATATTTTTCACTAAACTTTCAAGGACTGATTTTAACTCTGGTATCCCTGGCATGTTACCACCTAAAATGTGCTGAGTAAGCAAAGCTATCCTAAAGTTTCTTTTCTATCTAAGATTTGTAGATATTAATTCCTTTGGACAAAACATTTTCCTTGCAGGGTATTTTTCAAATTCTTGGAGACCCATAAAAATTTTTGAATTAACACATGACTGCGTTTAGGCTCTGCTAAATATAATTCCATGGATTAGGTCAAAATTGATTCACGTATATAATGAATCTGTTCTGTTTCTTATTTTCAATTATGTAATGAGTTGAAAACCAATCCATTCATCTTTTAGACAAATTTCAAGAGCTATTGCTATTGGAGAAAGCTAGAGGGGCATTTAATCAACTAGTTCCTCTTCCAAGATTTTTAGATATTTAACAGTTAGAAATTACTAAAGCAAATTTCAAAATAATAGGACTTTTATTTGTATCTACTACTATGTCTCTAGTCTCTATTCTGACTATGGTAGTTAATTTTTTTAAAAAAGTAAAATGAATAAAGAAGTCATTTTCTTTGACATACCAAAAGGTTTCCTTTTAAAAAAATTTACATGTCCTTTTTTCCTAATGCTCTTATAGCCTGAACGAATACTTTTATAATATGTAAATTTTCACAAGTACTGAAACTCTATGTGCACAGATATAAGATATTATTATAATATCACTTAAGTGATAAATAAAATATTTTAGAAAGTGAGGCTACTTTAAATTATCTTGCTTCCTGAGATACATTTTTTTCCCTTGAGGATATTCCAGGCAGAATTGAGTAGTTTTTAAGCTCTGGGTTAAGAATGAGCACTGGCTGGTGTGGCTCGGTGGATTGAGTGCCGGCCTGCAAACCGAAGGGTCACTGGTTCAATTTCCAGTAGGGACACGTGCCTGGGTTGCAGGCCAGGTCCCCAGTAGGGGGCACACGAGAGGCAACCACACATTGATGCTTCTCTCCCTTCCTCCCTTCCCTTCTCTCTAAAAATAAATAAATAAAATCTTTAAAAAAAAGAATACATAGTTATTGGCTGAGTCAGAGCTTTTCTATCTGTAAGGATGCTTTGGATGAGAATTATGATACATAAAATTAAAATGCCCATTTAAAATGTAAATTCTTGCAATAGAATATATGTAACTCAGATAGATGACCTTACTGGCATGTGTTTCCATTTTTCTGTGTTTCTTCTCTGACACTTCTGAAGTCCTTTTTATTTCAGGGGGAAAAAAACAAACGAAAAACTTTTCACCAGGCCTTCATAATATGTCAAATAACACATGCACTGTGCTTTTAGATGCTGCTTCTTCCTTGAAGTTATTATCAAAATGGTTACATACCTAGAATTAATAGAAGAGATTTGTAGTTTAAGAAACATGGTACATGTATTCTTATTTTAAGAATGGAGCTCTAATGCAAGGCGAGGCGGAGCTGATCCTTCAGCAAATAGGGTTTTTCGTTTGTTTGTTTCTAAATAGAAGTGAATTCGAGAGAAAGTGGAATGAGGTAAGACTTTTGGGAGCAGGGCCCAGGTCTTTTTTTGTTATTACTTTACCCTCTTTGCATAGTAGGGAGCCTGGCAGATAGAGCGGCTACACTAGTGAATGGCGAAATAAAGGAGAGGTAACTTCTAGGAAAGGACACATACTTATAGGTATTGAAAATTGTAGAGATAGTTAAAAGAAGTATGCCATTCAAAGTAGGCAGTTAAAATTTCTACTCAGGTTCAAAGGAAGAAAATCAGAAGTAGAATTAGCTAGGACATGAAGAAAAGTTGTGAGATCCTAGAATGCTAAAACATGATGTTCCCATTATATTTAAGTATGTGATGCTTTTAGGGGTTCGCCAGCTCTCATTTTAAATATATCATAGGAGCCAATATTCAAGATTCCCTACCGGTTTCCTTCCTAATGCCTCCATACTTTCCAAGTTTATTTCTTGGAAAGGATTCCCACTTTACTTTTTCCAAATTTACCTGCTTTCACTCACTTTTTTCCCAAAAAGACAGTCCTCTCCCTCTTTGCCTTTACTAAGCTACTTGAGTCATTACAGAACTTTCCTTTCCTTAGCATACCCTACTTTTGCACAGCATGCCTCCTCTTTTGCTTTTAAAATGGAGTTAAAAACTCATTTCTTCCATGTGCTCAGTGAGGAGCCCACTTGTATCTGGTCACATTGGTCACTTTAGTCCCACAGATCATTATGTATAGTATAAGTCTTCATAATATTATGTACTTGAATATTTATTTTTCTTCCTTGATTTATGTGTTTATGTGCTGAGAGTGTGAGAAAGGTAGGATTTGTGTTGAAACTGTATATGCTTTTTTTCTTTTTAAAATATCAACTGAGCACCTAGTGATTAATTCTGTGTGAACCCAAGAGGCCGTTACCACATTTTCAACTGGGCATTTACTTAAAGGGAATAGAAAAGTGGCATGGCACTTTAATTTTTATTCTCTTGGTGGGTATTCTTCATAGATAAAGAAAAGTAAAGTGATTGAAAAGACAGTGTGACTAAAATAAGGAAAATAATCTGCAGTTGACTATGGAATTATTACCATACTAGCAAATTTCTTTAAATATTCTACTAAAACTGGGAATATCAAACATTTAAAAAATTTCTGTTCAGTGATTAGCTAATGTAACTTTTAGATAGAGCAGGGTCTATAAACTAATTGTCTAAATTTAAATAACTACACAGCACAATTATCATGGTTTCCATGGAGAAGGAAAATCAAATCCTATCTGATAGTCTTAACTACAGCCTCCTTTTCCATCATGCTGCTATCATATGTTTTACATTTGTGTAGCATCTGGTATTTAGGGTGTTTTACCACAATTTCAATGCCTCGATGCAAAGCATTTGAGTATGGTGGCATAAAGCAACACAGTACACTCCCTACAGCTAGAGTGAAGGGAGATCAATGCTTGATATGAGTGGCTTACCCTGCTAAGAACAGGAAGGGATAAGAAGAGAATCCCAGGTTTTCTAAAGCCCAGACGTGAATTTCAGTTCTACATAAAATCTCTCTAATATGGAAAGTAGCAATTTTTATTAAAAAAGGAGAAAGCTAATATGAAAATGGCAGCATTATAACAGTATTTATTTAGACAGATAGTAGGGTTTTGATAGCTGAAATTTCAATCTATAAGTAATCTTTAACATGTTTTTTCATTTAGCCAAAGAATGATGATTTTTCATATTCTCTAGAGGGAAACATCCATATATACATCCATCCCATGTGTTTAAGATAATTCTTACTTCTTCCCCCATGTAATTGAAGTGTTTAATTCATTTTATGACATAGATATGACCAGACACAACTTAGAGTTTATATATTGTATTGTTTTGTATTTATACACACCTACTTCCTGTCTTTCTTGGCAGAATTGTGTATGGTTTCATATATTTGGGAATTATAAATTGCATTTATTGGAATTCAGTTAGTAAAGTATTGCTGTTAAATTCTAATGTTATTTTGAATACTCCCTTTGAGGGATCTGGGAGACTTACAATGAAATCATCATTTCACCAAGATTTCTTTCTAATAAGACATTCACCGTTACTGGAATTGTATTTTATATATTACATTCCATTGACGTAATTTAAAACTTCCATTATACTTCACTATAAATGGAATTTCATTATATCTGATTCCACAATAAGTGGGTTATAGTATTGTTGACATTTAGTAGAATTACAGGTCTTAGTATCTTGGTATACTCTGCATTAAAATGCATTATATATGCTTTTAATTCTCTTTCAAAGAAAGTACTATTGATTTACATAGTTGTATAGAAGAATTTTGTTAAATTCCATTGCTTGATTTCATGGTGGCTTTTTTTCTTTTCTGATATCATTTGAAATTTCTCAATGTATTTTATCTAATAGTTATTGGATAAAAATGAGGGAAAACTTATGGATTGTAAATATGTTTTTGTGAGTTATCTCTAAGTCTTTTTAAAAATAGATTTTATTAGTTTTAGAGGTAGAGGAAGGGAGGGAGAAAGAGGGAGAGAGAGAAACATTGAAATGTGAGAGAACAATAGATTGGTTGACTGTCGTATGCTCCCAGCTGAGGACCTGGCCCACAACCCAGGTATGTACACTGAGCAGGAACCACACCAACAATCTTTTGATTTGCAGTCTGGCACTCAACCCACTGAGCCACACCAGCCAGAGCTCTAAGACTTTATAAAGGCTTTGTGGTTCTTAAGCTGTAATTGTAGCTTTCTCTTGCAACTTTTATTCTATACTTTATTGTGAAGCTCTTCAACAAAATTAAGCATTTTAGGCAGTGCTTAGGACATCTTTCTGCTTTAAAGAGTGAAATTAATTTTTTGTTTGTTTGTCTGTTTCAAGTCCAGGGGATAAAGCTTGGTTAGAATAGGACCTCTTATCTGGGTTTATATTCCTGGGACTTATGGCTAAACTCCTGTCTTGGCGATGTGGGAGAGGAGGAGGGGCCTGGGTTAAAGGAGATGGCAAAGACACTGGACTTTGATTCTAAGAGACAGTGATCTCCTTATCTATCCCTAGAAGATCTCAGAAGTAAGTGCCTAGTCTCTGGGAATCCCTTTTTTGGCTTAGCAGGGCCCTTAAGGCACCAGACTCAGAGGAGAAATTGCCCTAGAATAGTCTTAAAGCTGTTAGTTCTAGGACCACTGTTTCCTTAAGGGTCTGAGAGTCAGCGCTGACCAATGTTTAGGCCACAACTGCTCAGTCTACTGTGATGGGAAGAACATATTAAATTCACCCAGGTCAAGATGTTATATGCTTAAACCTTACCATTTTTTCTCCTCTTCTTTCTACTTTTTCTTTCCTTTCCTATGGGATGGGAGGAAGGGTCACAGAGAGAGTAACTACCTCAAAAGACTTCTTTCTATTTCATCATTATACTACTCATAGTCTTAGTTTTTCAGCTTGGTTGGAAGCATGCCATTTGTAACATAGAGTAACATTTTTGGAATAGAAATGGCCTTCACAACAGCTTTAAGAAGCATTTTTAATTCAACAATAAGTTTCTGTATCTCAAGGTAAGAGTATCTGGGGGCTAGATTTCCTGCTAAGTTTCTTAGTATTATTACCAGGTCAGAAATGAGGCGTGTTAACATGAAACATGTTGCTCAGCATCTGGAAGCCAGAACACAATAAGCATTGTGAATTTATTGAAGAAAAAGACAGCTGTTTAAGATTAACCTTCTTGTGTATGTGTGGGAGTTAAGAGAATAATGTCTTTTTCCTAAGATGTGTATGTTTTTCTTTTGCTTATATGCAAATTTTAATTAATGAAGGAAGTCATGAACTAAATGAAATAATAAAGTGTTTCATAGTTTAGTTGGAAATTGGTTGACAAGTTTACTTCTGAGTAATGATTTAAAGTTCTAGAAACCAGATAACTTCCAAAATCTCTCTATACCAGTGATTTTCAACCAGTGTTCTGCAAGAATTTGTAAAACATGCAATACCTGACTTCTTAGTCAGGGGCACTGACCTCGTTTCCTTTGGATTGTCAAATGAAAAACATGACAATAGCTATTCAGTATGAATGAATCACAAGTATACCTATTTTTTATCAGATTGGCAAAAACTTAATTTTTGGTGTGTCACATAATTCTAGTAATTAGTTTATGTGTGCCATGAGATGAAAAGCATTGAAAATCACTGCCCTTGACTACGCATTATGATCTGGGTCACAGTTTCCTGGTGTATAACTTTGTTTTACAAGTCAACCTTCATGGGCCATTCTTTTGGGCCCTGGTCTCACTGATACCTTGCAGTTAAATCACTTTTATTCTCTGGTAAGTATTCTGATCATTATCTAGGTTTCACACATTTATGTAGATGTGTGTGGTAAGATTCCTTTGGAACATGTAGTTTACATGTTGAGTTTAACCTCTTATTTCCATTTAGCTTTCACAAGATTTAACTATTTTTCTGTGCTGTCATAGAGGTGGCACCAATTATATGTCAGGCATTTTATTCACTTTGTTTCAACTATTCCCGAGATCTCTGAGATCTGGTGTCCTTGTGGTCACCACTGCACAGCTGAGGAAACAAGGCTCCTCTGGACTGTAAGGTATTTACAGTTGGTCACACAGGCACAATCTCTTTGTTCCCACAACTTCTTTGAATTATAATTTTCATGCAATAGAATTAACACGTAAGTATACATTTAGATGACATTTAACAAAGGCATACACTCCTGTAACTACCACCCCAATGAAGAACTTTCACTTCCCTAGAAAGCCCCACCTCCTTGCTCTTTCCAGTCTCCTTCCACTCCCCACCTCTCACCTGATTAGTTGCATCTGTTCTAGAATTTCCTTTATATAAATCACCAACTATGTACTTTTTTGAGCCTGCCTTCTGTTGCTCAGCCTAATAGCTATAAAAACCATCCATATTTTTGTGCTTATCTATTTTTGCTCCTTTTAATTTCTAAGAGTTTCCAATGTAAGAATTTTTCAAATTTAACGTCTGTTGATGGCATTCAGACAGTTTCCAGTTTTTAGCTATTATGAATAAATTTACCATATACAAGTCATGTAAAATTCTTTCTATGAATGTGTTTTCATTTCTCATATTTATCTAGGAGTAGAATTCCTGGGTTGCATGGAAAACATGCATTTGCTATTATAATAAATGGGAAAATTGTTTTCCAAAGTGGTTGTTTTATTTTACTTTTCCAAAACGAAGGCATGATCTTAATCAAGTGATATTTACTTACTTTTAGCAACATAATTTTTTTTGTAAGCTAGCTTTTTGTACAAAGAATGATCATATAATTGCTCATTTTTTTCTCTAATCCATCCTTTTTCTGAATCTCTCTTTTAGAGAAGTAAGAAAATAATGATAAAAAGCTTGTTTTATATGGAATGATTTTATTCTTTAAGAGGCTTTCTGGTAAATTTTTCTGTTAAAATTCTACATATGCATATAAAACAGAATAAATACTTTGTTCAACTTTTAGAACAGCTTTTTAGTAACTTGTTAGCTAATTGTTCTGTGGTATTATCACATGGGTAAAGCAATAATATAATTATGAGAAAAGTTTCAGTTTATTCACTAGACAAAAATGTGTTGAACATGTACTGTAAGTAAGAAAGGGTTTTTTATACTGTACATACAAGGATAGCAAGAATTGTTTTCTCTACAAGAATTGTATAAGTGGAGAATAAAGTAAGTATATAGCCAGAAGTAACGCCTGCTTGAGTGTGGTTGGTAAAAATAATAATATGGGTGTAATAATTTATAGCTTTAATATCAACATTTCATGTAAAATGTCATATGATGTGTTTGAGTGTGCTATTGTTATGTTACAGAATTACATGCTTATGATTCTGTAATAAAAGATTTTATAATAAAAAAGGACGTTATTTGTGCCAGACCCTGTATGCAATGAGATTAATACTGGCAGTATGTATGTGGAAAGAGAGTTTTAATTTACCCAGGCTTCTTGTTATAATTTTTCATACTGGATAAACATCCACATGTACTTAAGCTATATCTTTATTTCAGTTATTTGGTGATATTCATAATTTAGTTTTACTTATTATTATTAACTAGATATACTTGAATGCAAAATTTCTTTTAAATTTGTGTACTTGTAGCTTGTTGTGACATAGTGACTAGAGCTATTATACTTTTACCCCTGGAATCTGATTTGTGGGCATTGTCTACAGGATATTTTATAACTGTAGTAATAAAGCAATCAGAGTTAAGCTCTCAGAGCAGACTAGATGTACTTATTAGCAATAAAATATAGTCAAAATATGCCAGGCATAAACATTTTTTAATGTGATGGAATTACTTCAGCACATAGTCAATCTAAATTAAATGAGTTTGTAATTGAGGTTTATGTGCAAGAAAAGAGAAAATTTATCTGTTATGTAGACTATATGTGCTTTTAATACCACAGCTGCCTTAGAGATCTGATAGTGTGGGTGCCATTAAATGCAGCTGCCCTCCTCTGCTGTGAGTACAAATATATAGCTAAAGTAGATCAAATTAAAAAAATAAAAAGGCACTGTAGGGAAATGGGAGAGGAAAACATTAAAAGAGGAGAGGAAAGCTAACTTCCTCATTCGTTCTTTTCTCAAGGTTGTTAACAAAAGTAATTATCAAACAACAGTTATGGAAACAAGGGAAGGGAATTTATTTCTATTTTTAAAATAGCTCGATGTGACTCAAGGTTTTTTTCAGTTGTTTAACTGTCACAACTCCCAAAAGCCACGTATTTTGGGGATGTAATGTTAATTTGATACTTCAAACAAACAGTTTGTACTCATTGGATTCCATGTGTAAATAGGAGATAAATAGCTGCTTAAATAGTATTTAGATGCATTTGATTTTGCACTTTAGGAAACATATCCATATGTATTACAAAAGTGAATGTTAAATTTAGCAAACAAAATATGAAATGAGCAACAAAGAAATACTAGTTATGGTAAGGGCTAACCTGTATAGTTTAACCACATAACCCTCCATAATATATATGCAATAACTTGTTTTAATTCGACATAGCCCCTGGGCCCTGCACATCCTTGTCCAGTCTAATAATTTTGAAATACAGGGCCTTGCAGAAGTAACGCCATTGAATATGGTTGGCAGGGTACACAAATGTCTCACACGAGATGGGCAGCACTTTGAACATTTCACCTAAAATGTCATATGGTGTGCTCGAGTGTGAGATAGTTGTGTTACAGGATTACATGCTTATGATTTTGTAATAAAAGATTTTTTTGTAATAAAACAGGGGCGTTATTTGTGCTGGACCCTGTAGCTATGTTCACTTCAAAATAAAAATTTATTTTTATTTTATTTCATTTGTTTTAGTTTTAAAGATATATACCTCCAAGGTAGATAGATAACAAAGTTAGTTTTACTTGAGCCTTGAGGTAAAGATAGCAAATTCTGTAAAGCAGACTGATAATTGAACATGGGTTAGTCATCCTTGAGCTCATTACTGTTGAACATAAATATGTTTTAATTTATAACATCTGAAATGTGTTCTTAAATTCAATAAGATATTCATATTGGATAGTACTTTAAAAATTTGTAAATTCAATAGAATATTCACAACATGAAATTATTCAGTTTTTAAATTTTATTAAAAACAATAAAAACACTTTCCCCCAAAATGTTCTCTACCAAACGTACATTGCTGACTTTGAGTAACAGGACATAACATGATTAGCCATATGCATCTATGAATAGATCTACTTGAAGCGGTTTGTTGCTAGACTCTATTAGGCCATAGAGATAAAGTTTAGATAGAGTAGTTGGTCTAATTTGAAATACTTTGCTTCACAGAGAACTCTACCTGAGTGCCAGTGCTATGTATTCGATATTTGGCCGAGTGCTGAAAATCAACCTATATTTACCTCTGTCAAAATATTTTATAAACACTCTAGTTAGACACATGATCAAGACAGAAAAGATGATGGAAAAAAATATTCTTAAAAAAATACCTGTGAAAAAACACATATACATACACACTCACATATTTTCTCCCTTTTAATGACTAATCTGTTTTTTAACTTAGTTTGTGGTTGAGGTGTGGGAGTAATGGGTAAGAGCAAAGGAAATAGCGTTTCTGATTCTCTTAGTATCTTCATGGAATAGCAGGAGAGATCTCTTCCAATTGTTTAGGGTAAGTACAGCACACTGAACACTGCTTAAGAGCTGTTTACCACAAGCCGGTTATAATGTCAAAAGCATCGGAACCTTTTCTTCTATATTTGAATAATGATGAATGCCTTCACACTCTGTGAGAACTATTAAAGTGTGTTTCTCTGCAGGTAAACTCAGCAGTGTCTTATATAACTCCACTCAATGGGAGCATTACTTAAACAGTGCGAAATACATTGTCTAACAAGAATTGTATCACAATTTGGAATGCCGTTTATGCAAGTGGATAGCCTGCCAGTTATTTGTAGTTTAAAAAATGGACTTCTGAGGCCATAATAGAAAACCTTAGTCTTTATTTGGATATTTGTAGTGAAAACTATAATTGTTCTTTGTGGGAGAATAACATAAACTCAATCATTGGCCATAGTCCACTAAGTATGCATGATGAGAGACAGCTTGCTTGCTCTTTATTTCTAAAATAAGATGTATAATATAATAATATTTCACCATTGTTAAATATAATTTTCATTGAAATCGAAATACTTAATTTCATATGTACCTGATGCCTAATTATGTGCTTTTTGGCTGTCATTATTTATTACCTAACTGCTCCGCCATTCCTCTTTGCTGCTAGTGTGTTACCATCCATCACCCTTGGTGATGATAGTTTTTCTTGTCGTGGAAAATTTCAGTAATGAACTCATGCTGTCCTTGCTGGGCAGCATAATAGCCAGATAACCAAAGAGCCTGTTTGGCTAAATGGGGATATGGAAATAGAAGCCAAACATTTCAAAGTCCTTGAAAGTCCTTGAAATTTTTGAAAGACCACAATTCTATTGATTCATGTTTCCATTTATTGAAGCTGTAGACACCCTATAAAAATGTTATAATCAGGGGGAACACTAGATGTAGATACTGATTTTAACAATTAAATAATTGGTATGCTAATCACTGAGCTTCTGATATGTGAATACCTCACTAATTTTGTGACTATATTACTTTTGAAATGGACTATGCAATGCTCTTATAATTGTGCATGACAATTGAATACTACAATCTGAAAAATCACACTACTCTGATATTTCTGTAAAATAACTAGCATTTTAAGTCTCTTTCCTGTGACTTATTTGCCTGTATCCAACAATTGCTTTTGAAGCTAGAATCTGGTTGCATGAAACTCCAAGATCCTTCAAGACCCAATTCTTAGAGGGTGGGGCTTCTCAAACGGTGTGGACATTGAGAAACCTCGGCAGCATAGCACAACTCTGGGAAGCTCTTGTGTTCTGTCAGCAGTGGCTGTGAAGTCAGCCCATGACTTAGGTTTAGAGGTGATTGATGTAGAGGTGACTCACGGACTTTCTGCCCAACTTCTTTTTCATCTGAACAGTCAAGGAAAATTGGACATCTATTGATCTTCAAGCTGGATCGTTTCCCTGTTTTTGTAGGCATGGTATGGGTAAATTACGATGCAAGATGGTAAGGTAGGGTCTGAAGGGATAGAGTTTGGGGAAGTGGAATCTCTTAAGCATTGGTTTTAAGATAGTTGAGTTTTGATGGCTTCTCTCTCCCCCAGTTATGTTTGTATTTGTGTTTACCATTCCTCCTTCTTTACTTCAACCCACCTAATTCTTGTTCTTTCTTTCTCTCATCCCCCTTTTGTTGGATTTCTTTTCATGTACTCTATCTTATGCTGTATCATTGCCTCTCCTTGTCCCTCCCTTCCATCAATGGAATGTAAAATTGAAGCCCCCTTTGAAAAATATCTGATAATAGAAGCAACATATGTTTGTTACTTACTCATTACAATTAAAAACTACATATCAGCAAAAACAAAGAGAAAATTTTATTATTTCACACCAGAAATTGATTGTCTTGGAGAATTATAACTATCTATAGAGAAATTTATTTTACCTTATTTTTCTTAACAGTTTCAGAGTTTGGTATACATTATCAATTTTTTAAAAATCACTCTTTCTTTGATTTTGCTTTCTACTTTATTCCTTTTTCCATGCCACAAAAGATAAATTTTATTTGCTTTATAAATGGCCTATTAACCTCAGTGAAGAAAGAGGTTTCCCTGACTTGCTTTAGGATTTATGTATTAAAATATTTAGTTATAGAGGTAAGAACTCAGTATGACTTGTTCTAAAGGGAATTTAAAATCCACCATAACCCCTTTACTGACGGTGTATAATGTTGAGTGGTATTTCATTTTCTTAGAGCTATTTTTTAAAAATTTATTTTACCTCCTTATATCTTTCTTTCTTTGATTTTATCTTAATATCCTTCATTTGTCCTCTTTATTCCCTTTCCTTTAACCTCATTTTTATAGAGTGGAATGGGCCAACCTGGTGTGCGAGAAAGGTTAGTTTTGTTATTTTCTGCTGAGTGAAGGGTTTGCAAGTAAACAAAAGTAATTATCTCCCCCGACTTCATGATGTTTACCAAAATACTGGTATTATTAATATAAATTTTCTAAACTTGTAATTCAGTTTAGTCCTATAAAAACTCTATGTTTAATTTTAGAAATATTGGAAACATGCTCAGGAGCTAAGTGAATTTGAATGAATGTACATATATTTGCAGTGCAGCCATAGTTATGTTTCTCTGAACATTTAATAAATTTAAAAAGTTAATCATAGAGATCTACATAATGCTTAATTATCTAAAGAGAGGTTGGAGTTAATAAAAAGAGATAAAAGAATGTTGGAAGTTAGAATTTGCACATTTATCATCTTCTACTTTCCTTCCAGCTCTTCTCCAACAAATATCTAGAAAAACACTGTCCCCCACAGTGTTCAATTAGAAACCCAACCATCACCCTAGCCTTTATTTTCTTCTTTCTCTCCATTCCACCCAACATTCCCTTATAACAGGTGTAATATTCATGGTATTATGCCCCCCCAAAAATGTGGATCTTATATTTCTAGTATAGAACATGATCTGTGACTCGGAGCTTAGTTTGCTTAGGGGTACGCAACTTAATCTGGGTGTTTTCAAGTAATTTCAGTTTAATCTAGTAATTTCTGGTCAGGGGACATAGATAAGATCATGGCATCAGGACAGGGAGGTGTATATTTTGGACAGTATACTGTGATTGCCTTAACTTGTGACGGTCAGATTCAGTTCTCTCACAGTAACTTCAGTATGAGCTTCAAGCACACATGCCACCTGGTCTGCAATTTTTTCCTCTGCTGGTCACTTTGCTGGTCACTTTACACTGTGCTCCGGTGGTCTCTAGCGAACGAGCTGACCCCCACTCTATCTCCCCTGTGATGGGCACTCAGAGTGTTGGGAGCTGCCCTCTGCTTCCCCATTGAGAACCAAGAGCACTCGTGGAGGTTGTCGTTCAGGTTGGTCCCTTGTTTGCGCCTGTTTATGCTTGAGCTGTGAGCAGCCGGCTGTTCACCCAGCAGCTAGAGGTAGCAATATTGAGTGTCCTCTGTTTTACAATTTAATGTATGTAAATTTTAATTGATGTCAATTATGATAATGATACTACTCATATTACTGCTAACACTTACATAGTGGTTAACATTTGCCATGTACTGTTATAAGTGATAGAAATATAGTAACTTTAACTTTCAAAACAATACAATAGAATAGATAGTATTGTTCTTATTTAGGAGATGAGGAACTTGGGGTATAAGGTTAAATGACTAACCCAATGTTATACTTATTAGGTAACAGACCCAGGTAGTCTTACATTAGAGTCTGCACTCCTGATCCCAAAATTTTGCAGGGAACCCCATACGTTTGACTTTCCTCTTTTTGCTTCTGCTAGTTCTTTTATCATCAGTGGTCCAGGGGCTGGCCTACTCTAGGAGCTGGTGATGGTGGATCGTGGAGGAACATATTATTCAGCATAAAGCAAATTCCACTTACTTAAAAATACTCCAACTGACTTTTACCTGAATTATAACCTTTTGGATTCAGAAACCACAGGTTTGGGATCTTCTTTTAGTGTTCCCTTCCTCCCTCTACCCCCAATCTCTGATTCCCCACAATAAAAGGATGTCCTCATAGTCTAAGATTCAGCCAGTGTTGGTCACATGGGATAAAAACATGACACATTTCAAGTTGTAAATTTGTCTTGTGCACACTTACCAAAGAAATCTAAGCGACCCTATTTCCTGTAAATCTATTAGTTGAACGTTTGGAAACTGCCACTTTAGCGGGTTAAAAGTGAAGAGTAGCAGTAATTTCATATGGTTTGAGCTAATATTACTTTACCAGCTTTTCTTACAGGCTCAACATCATTGCAGTGATTCAGGCCACCGTCCTCTCACAACTAGAAGCCATCGCAGCGGTCTTTTTGCATGGATCGTCCTTCTTTTCATTTCACCCCCTCCCATTTTTTTATTATATTTCTGCTAGAGTAAGCTTGATTAAGTATAATAGTATTGAACCACTCCTCTACATAAAATGCTGTCACGGTATCTCATTGGCCTTAGTATTTGTGGTTTAAAAGTCATGTAACCATACATTCCAGTTACTCTCTGACAACCCTGGTTTACAACTGCTGCCCCAGCCTAATTATTAAAGGTGCCTTTTTTTATTCTCAGATGTAGCCTGGCTGGAAGATGAATTTTATGATCACCTTATTTATAAGGTATTTCCTGATCTGTCCTCTGCATTTCTCTGCAGCCTAATTTCTCATCACTTCGTCTCTCACATTTTAAATTGCAGTCTGAGCTGTAGCCATTCTGAACTCCCTTGGATTTATGGAACATGTCACTCTCTCTCTCAGTTCTGAACCTGGGCCCGTGATGGTGTCTTTCGCTGCCTTAATGCCCTCCTTTAACCTGATTAATTCCTGCCAATTTGTTACGATTGCACTCATATACTTTCTGTAAGAAATACTTCCTGATCTCTAGGTCAGCTTGAATTTCCCTGTTTTCTATACTCATATTTGCTCTGTACATCCCCGATCAAATCCTCTTCCCACTTGAGCTTGTTGGTACAGAATTTCTGGGCTTCCTTCCTTTCGTAGCATGAGGCCTGGCAAGACAGGACTTGGTTTATTCACCACCGTAATCCCCAAGGCTTAATAAGTGTTGATTGCTACATTAGTGTTACTAAAAATATACATATGTGTTGAATGAATTTATGAGACAATGATAATTTTGGGGTGACTTGGCACTTTGGCATTTGCTCTTCACTTTTTACGTTAGAAGAGAGATGTTAAGAGAGTATGGAGTGCTATAACAAGGTAGAGAAGAGGGTAGAGACCAGAAAAGAATCAGATCTTGAAAGTATCCAAAAAAGGACAAATGGAAAAAAAATGGAGAGGCTTTGAACTGATGTTTTGGATGGACACCTTCATCCCATTTCTGACCATCTGATTCAGCCTGCGTTGCCAGCCCACTTATCTTAGCAGGGGCACTTAAAAAGCCTGAAAGCCATTATGTTTTGCCTGCAGTGTGCAAACTTATTAGAATTTCTCATATAGTAACATAATTTTCAGCAAGTGCAGAAAGTAATTATGTTTGAATTTGAGAAAGTATTGGACTAAGATAATTTCTTCTTTTTAAAGTTGACAACAGCTATGTTAAAAATAAAACAATTTCTGAAACGGTAACTCAAAGTAAAGGCTATTTAAATCCAATTTATGGCATTCACCTCCAGAAAATGAAAAATGGGAAGCTGTTTGCAAGATACTGCCATGGGCTGAATTGTGTCCTCCAAAAAGATATATTGAAATCCTAACCCCCAGTACCTAGGAATGCGACTTTATTTAGAAATAGGGCCTTTGCAGTTGTAATCAAGTTTAAAGGAGATCACACTGGGTTAGGGTGGGTTCTAATCCAATGTGATTGGTATCTTTATAAGAAGAGGAGCAAAGACACAGAGATACAGGGGGAAGGCCATGAGAAGGTGGAGGCAGAGATTGGAGTGATGTGGCTACAAGTCAGGAAACATCAAGGCCCCCTGGCCACCGCCAGCAGCTGGGAAGGATGCATGGAATGGACCCTTCCTCACAGCATCTAAAATTTTAATATAATATCCTCTCTCCTAACACTCAGAGGAAGATCGGTCTTCATTCTTCAGTTATGAGGTCTTCCCTAATACATTTATAAAAATACACATTCTCATATGGCAATACAGCCATATATGGTATATTCTTTGATTAGTTTTGTTTTTCACATAAATGCTGTCTCATTGTGCGTCTTGTTCTGCATGTCCAACAATATCAGGTATGAGAGTTGGGGGAGGGAAATGTCCTGGGCCCACGTGGAAGAGACCTCTCATTCCCTTCTCTGCCACATTCTTTGTGGTCGATTCCTTTGCACTGAAGCTTTCTGTCAGTCCTCCACTATGGAGCCATTCTTGTGGACTTTTAATTGTTCACCAGATCTAGGATTTCCACCTACCTCTTCTACCATTTCCATATTGCTTCTCCTAAAATCCCTTATTCTACTGAAAATCATGTCTCTATCTGAATATAAGTGCAGTGTTGGGCATCAAAGGTAAAGTCATATCATTTCACAACTCTTCATCATGCCTTAGCTTTGAGCCTGGAATTTCTTTAAAAATCCTATTTGGTGGTGGTAAGAATCGGGTTTGGAGTACAAATATTAGCTCCCCTTTAGGTCTCTAAACTTCAGATAGGAGAAGTTTATAGTTTCAAGGATCAGAACATATCAGACCCCACATTTATAATCCCCAGAGATTACTCAGGTATTTCTGTGATACTTCAATAATATGATTTGTTCTCGATACTGAGAGTGAACTAAAGATGAAGACTGGAAAGAAAAGTGATAAAACAAATGCTTTAACAGGCTCCCAAACTACTGAAATCTTAAATCTTGTTTCAACATAAGGAAATCTAAAATAACAATGCAATGTTTTGTATTTAAACATTATTTTATATTAGTATTGTGTCTTGATTAATAACAGTCATTATAGGCTATATTTTGAAAATCTATGCTCCTTTTTAAAATTGGTAATTCTTTTCTGAGATAATTCTGGAAACCTGACCTATTTTAGGAGCTCCTCCTTTCTTTTAAGGCAGATAAAAATCACTTTACCAATTAGAAATATTTAGTATAGTAGTAAAGTTCAGAGTTGATACGGTGTTTTAAATTCAACAGCTGTAATGTTGTAGTATTATTGGTAAGATTGTAAAATGAATCCCTGTACACTTAAGCTCTGCTAACAAAGACGAAACAGAGAATTAAGTATACGTATGCTGAATCTGATTAAGGTTGACATCCAGTTTGACATCCAGTTTGAATACGTTCATTCTCTAAGGTATGGTTTTGGGTATAAGTCACAGAATGGTGCAGTGGAAAGCGGCAGGACTTAAAGACCTGGTGGACTTTAAGGAACTGAGAACGTTCTAAGCTGCCGAAATGATTTCCATAGCTGATAATTTGTCTTTAACTACTAAAATGACGAAACCATTTCCTGGTTCACACTCTGTCGTCACTCCTCACTCCTTCACAGTGGCTTTCAAACTCTTTTCTTGTTAAAACATATACAGTGTGGGGCAAAAGCAGGTTTCAAGTCGCCAGTATATAAACCAGAGTTTATTCTTGTATTATTATTTTTTAATTATTGTATAATTTTCTGTATGAAAAACTGTAAACCTACTTTTGCCCCACCCTGTATTAAAATTGTCACCAGGTTTTTCTCTAACATACACATACAATGAAAATTTCATAAAATTTCTTTAAATAATACTTAGACTTATTGAACTCAGTGCAATCCAATATTTCTACTCTATATTCTTTTTTCTCTTAGGTATAGGGGAAGGGAGAGGGAGAGGGAAAGAAACATCGATATGAGAGAGGAACATCATTCTGTTGCCTCTCTTTCATGTCCCCACTGGGGACCCAACCTGCAACCCAGGCGTGTGCCCGGGCCGGGAATTTAACCGGTGCCCTTTGCTTTGCAGGATGATGCCCAACCAAACTGAACCAACACCAGCCAGGACTATATTCTTTACAAATTTAAAATACAAATTTTAACCTACTAAATGAATTTCAATATCTACTTCCAGATTGTAATAATTTGAAAAAAAATCCTTTCCAGAGTGTTTTGTTTTTATATATTTAACTTTGTTTTGAGAATAATTGGAAGTGTGTTGACTAAGTAATGGATCACTTCCTAATTATCGTACAGACAAGCAAAACATTTCTGTGAGCTGGAATCTTTTTTCAAGAAATTTGCTTGAAATTCTTCATAAAGGCTTTGCTTCATCGCTTTTTTACTAAAAGTTTATGCCTGTACATGCTAAAGCAAAGGGAAAGTGAAGATCTCTTTTCAAAAAACTGCAAAACTGTTATAATATCATGAAAAGAATCATCTTTAAGTATGTCTTATAATTATCCCAGTGAAGATTAGCAGTCCTCATATTTACATGGTGACCTCTAGGAATGAGATACAAAAGCTCTTAGACTGTATTAATAAAAGACTTCTCCAGAATTCAAAATTTATAACTGTCATCAATTTTAATACTTAAAATAGTAGTCTTTTTTCTGTACAACTTTGCAAATTCTTGTCTGCATTACTTTTATCATTGGTAGTATATTTTCTTCCAGGAATATGAAACCAATTAAATAAGATCAACATCCTCTCTATTGGCTAAAGAATGTGATAAGGTCAATCTAATTTTACCAAATTTGTTGTATCGTCTATGTCCATAGATTTAAATGTTATTTCTATGCCAATGACCCTAAAATCCTTATTTTCATATTTGAACTCTTCTGTTAACTCCAGCTTCTGATTTTCAACTGTTCTTTGGATATTTCTTCTCATCTATCTCTCCCAGGACTTATAACTTGACATGGTCCAAGCTGAAGAACTAAGCTTTCTCTTTTTGAAGGTCTGCATTCTTTCCACCACCACGCCTACAATCAACTCTTTTTCCTCTTATTTTTTTGATTTCTGCTAAGGACACCAGTAGTCTTCTAGGTGTATGTCCTTAGAGTCATAGTAGATCCTTTCCTTTCCTCCCATATCAGCCAGTGAGGCCTCAATTCTATTTCTACAGTATTTTGTTTACTCTCCTTTTTTTTTTTTTATTCCTACTGCTTACAGTCCCATTACCTTTTATTTGCATGACTGTAGTCATCTCTTGAGGGAGTCACAGGTACCATTAATTTATATTTCCCATGTTTCTCCTTCTGGGCACATAGTAGGATTGCACTCACCCATTCCCAGAAGTTAGGAATAGCTGTAGTCAACGAAATGTGGGCAGAAGTGACATGTATAACTCCCGTGAGTCCTTTAAAAGTTAATGCACAGTTCACCATGCCATAGAGACTTATGATCTTCCAGATGGATTCCTGAATATGAAAGATATGGATCAATGCCTCTCTCCCCTAAAAGAATAAGATTAGATCATTCTTCACACATTACAAGAGGCCTCTTCTGTTTGGACCCTTTAGCGATAGTCTCATAAGTAAAGCTCTGTGTCATTGACTGCACTTTTGTTGATATGAAATATTCACTAGGGGTGACCAGGCTTATGCACGTCTCTCCAGTTATTTCAGCAGTGATGCCCTAAAGCCTGAGAATCAATCACTCAACAAGTGTTTGCTGAGTGTTGACTTATAGTCTGGTCCAAAGCTCTTACTAAAGAGGCTACCAAGTATGGCATATAATCTTGCTTCAGGAGTTTATGCTCAAGTCAGTACTTACATACATTACAGAGAAGTGTAAGGATACTGTAAATGACTAAGTTCTAAATGGCACTCTACATCCTGTGAGTGGAAAGGACTGAGAACAAGGAGAAGTCGATATGGGACATGAATGGTACAGGAGAGTGGTCCTTAGGTAGGACCAGATACCAGTAGGTGAACAATTCGCAATAACTTCTGAGATCATACAAGGATGTTCTGAATTTTTGTGAGACCTTCGGGACCTCTAAAGCCAGGCTGCCTATGTTTTAATTATAGCTTCAGCACTTTCAACCTATATGACTTTAGGCAAGTCACTAAAACTCTATGCCTCAAGTCCCTTATCTATAAAAATAGGAATGATGGTCATAATATTAATAATATTATGATCTACCTCATTGAGTTGTTGTGAGGATCAAATAAAATGACAGGAAAAGGTAGTTAGAACACGGCATAAAACATAGCATTTGTTATATTAGTTTTGACTAATGTTTTATGAGGACCTTACAGTGTTAAGCACTGTATGTAGGGACTATTTCATTTGATCTTCACCATAGTCTCATGAAGAAAGTTTTTTTACCCCATGTTTTAGTTGAAAAAAACTTTGGAGAGGTTACAGGAGTTGAGTTTTTATTAGTTTATGGAGTAGCTGGTATGCAAACAAGATATTTTTCTTCTAGGACAGGAAACTGAGCACTTCAAGACCACATCTGCTGACCCAGATGAGTGTGAGTCCAGTGCCTGGATTCCATGGATGTAGGAGGGATGAAGGCCCTGAGCATTAAAGTTTAAAACTCAGACTTCTCAGAGGATGTTTTCTCAGCTGTATTCATTCTCCTATGTACTTGTGCTTTGCTTGTCTGTAAACATCACTTTGTGATTCCTGATGTAGCACAAGGTAAAAGAAGAAGGCCTGGGAGTATCAACATTTAAGGGTAAGAAAAATTATGAGAGTCAGCAAAAAGGAGAGACTTCTATCAGCTCGACTCCCAAACATACTCCACATTGGGTGCCCTTACTTTCCGTTAGTGACCCCTCCAGCCTGCTCCAGAAACCTTAGAATGACCCCACTCTTTGCACTCTATCTGCACTACTTGTAAGCTCTTCAGGGGCCAGACTTCAGTTTTTCTCTGTGTACTTTTATTAAAGAATTTTAACATACCTTCTTGTCGCTAGCGTCTTCTTAGTTTGAGCAATCCTCCACTCTACTAGGTCCAGAATTATTTTCCAAAAAAACAAAGGTTCTGCAACTTCTGATTCCTCCCTAATTCCCACTCAGATTCTTCACATGTTCTTCGCCAAGTCTACAAAGGCTTTTCTTCACAATTTTGCTTAGGAAACTGTCATCTGTTAAGACTCAACAAAGATGATGCTTTTTCTTTTCTGCGAAAATAGGTATTCTACTATCACCTTGATGTTAAGTTTTCTTTTTTTTGTAACTGTCTCTATAATAGCCCTTATTATAATGCTTTATAATTATTTTCGTCAATAGAGATAAGCTCTACAAGATCAACTCTTTTCTTGTTTCACTATTGTATCCTTATTCTTGGTACATGGTAGCTATTCAAAAATACTATTGAATAGACACATGAGTCTATTTATAACATCTTCAAGTGACTTTGAGTTTTACAAGAATTGTAATTCCTCTGTAATTAGCAGAGTATCTGATATGCAGTACAAAACTTAAATATGTGAATAAACAAATAACTAAATGCATGATACTTTCGAGAGAGTCAGAAAAGAGGGTTTCAATATTGAGAAAGTCTACCCAGAGATAAGGGGCCAGATAGGCGTTGTGGTTACAGTTCCACAGTGTAGTCTCGTAATCAAAAGCAGAGAGGGACAGAGGGTCATCAAGAAAGAAATGATGTAACAATGTGAGTTACAGACTGGAATACCTATTCTTCCATTGTCTTCTTGCCTAACTCCTACTTCTCATAAGACAATTATCTTAAGCATTACCTCCACTGAGAAACGAGTGTCTCTCCTAGTCAGACTGTGGCCCTTCCTGGTTCCCCTTGCACACTCTGAGCAAGCCCCCACCATTGCCTTCTAAAAAGACTTCTCTACTCCATTTTTGCCCACTCCAATCTGTTCTCTTCACAGCAGCCAGAGATGTTTGTTACTCTCCTGCCTTAGAGTTTATAGTGATCTACCATTATTTCTAAAATAAAGACCAAAAAAGCCTGTACCATTCTCACCCATCATAGATTTTGCCACTGTATTTCAAGTTATGTTTTGTCCATACTGATTCTTTTGATTTCTGGAATGTGTTCTGTTCACCCCACTACTTAAAAAGCCCTTATCTCCGAGCCTCTCTATTACTTTAAAAGATCATTAGTCAAATATTGCTTTCTTAGAGAATCATATTCCCTTATTAGGGAGACTGTTGTTTCCTATGCTTTTCCTTTTTAGCACTAATTGTGGATTACAATTGTTGACTCCTGTAAGCATTTAGAGAAAAAGATATTCCTGTTTTCCTTATTCTCTCTCTCTCTCTCTCTTTCTCTATTGCTTAGCACATTGTTTGGCGCTGATTGACACCCAATAAACATTCATCACAATGAATGAATTTTGAACGAGGGAATAAATGGATAATATTGTCACGGATGAGTAATATATCACATTTTTGTGGTTAATATTTTGCTTCCCTCCATGGCTAAATCTAAGAGTGCCATGTCATGAGCTATGACATGAAAGCCATGGAATCAAAGGGCACACCTTAGATATACAGAGTGTTATCTTAGACATTAACTAACTAGAGACATTTAGTATTTACAGGGGTACAGAACCATAAATTGCCTGAAGGAGGAAGCCAAGAACAATGGCCTGGAATAAGCATGGGACTTTTCGTGTAAGTTTCCTGAGCAGAAGGCTTTCTTTGGGCAATGGTGAAAATAAGGCTTTCTGCTGTAGAGCGAATGAATGGAAAGCCTTTAGAATCAGGAAGAACAATTTAAACAAAGTTAATTTATTTCAAACTTTCAACAAATGCTGATTTAATGTCTACTAGTAACCAGCCATGTAATATTAGGTGTTAGGGAAATCAAGGTAGAATGAAGTGGGAGAGATTTATTATGAACTCTTAAAAAGTAAAGTAAATAATCAATGTTTGTGTTAGGAAGATTGATTTGACAGCTTTTGAAAGATGGACCTGAGATAAGGAAGAGGTATGTTGAATGAATACAAATGAATGAATTGAATAAATAAACTAGCCATGGATTTTGTGAATATCTTATGCAGCCTCATTTAATCTGGTTCTCTTGACTGTAAAATTTGACTTTATATTTTACTGATTCTTTGGTTCTCTTACATTCAGTTAAAGAGATTTTTTAAATATAGTTTTCAAAATTCAGAAATAAAAAATAAGTAACATGTGAATAAATAGATTAGCTTAGAACTAAGAAGAAAATAAAAGAGATACATATATAAGTGAGAAACATGATAATGAGTTTCATTAACAATTCACACCATTAAAAGCAAACATTCTCAGGTGGTGGATGGTAGTTTTACTCTCTGTGCCCAGCATGCTGTAAACTACTGATGGCGATTTTTCAAATATACCGTGTAGCCAAAGGTCATCACATAACCCACGTACACCTCTGTCACTGAGAAGTTCAGAGGTAGAAGATGAAGGGGGACAATGCTGGCCTCTGTTAATCTTAGTTTGAAAAGAACACTGCTGGAGAACACACTCTAAATTTAGCTATGGGTAAAGTGCTCCGCCACAAAAGAGCAGCCAGAAACAATCTCATTAAAATAAGCTCAGAAAACAATTCCAAGGTATATGATTAAAAGCAAACCAAACAACTGAAGCACAAACAGTGTGACCTTCTCTTGCCTTCTACTTGCGCAGCGCTGCTGATCCAAGCTCTGTTTTGGAAATTAAGCTCTGTTCATGGACATAACTCTCGTGCTTATTTGCACATCCCATCTATTATTATCTTCATCTATTTTTATTTTCTTTTAAAAGAAACTTGAAAACATCTTTATCAACAAAGGTTTTCACTCACGTGCTTTTAAAATAACAGTATGTCTACAGTAGCACTTAAAAATGTCTATTCTATTGTCATTTAAGTTAGTGTTTATCGACGCTTCATTGATGACTAGAGAAATTCTTTCCTTCCAATTCAGTTTAAAAGGAAAATGAAAAATAAAATAAATAAAGATCAACAGCCAGAAACACTGAATAAATTATCCTTTTCTGTTAATTTTCAGAACTATGAATTGACTTATTTAAATAGAAAAGTTTGTATGTGTGTGTCTGCACACTGTTGTGGAGATTAAAACATTTCTTTTCAGTTACTTATACTGGGAATGACATATTTCTTCTAGCTGTTGCTTCTGGGGAATAAAAGAAAAGTTTCTATAGAATCCTGTAGACTAAGTCCTCTGGTTAATGCTTTTGTAGAACAAAGTTTAGTTGAGGGAGATATGTCTTGATGGGATTGTTTATATGTAGTTTTGTTTTGGGTGACATTTGAAAAATTATATATATATACACATATACATAACACATATGTATTATGTATATGTGCATATATATACACATATATTACATGTATATCTGTGTATATGTATGTATATATAACCTGTGTACCATGGAGAGTAGGTCAATTGACAGGCTATTCAGTTTGGATGCACCTTGTGAAGAAAGAGTCCCTGACATTAAGCAAGACTTACAGAGGACACTTACGAAATATATCTTGTGGCAGCCTTGTTATGTACATATACGTATGACAAAATTAAGATTTCGAAAGGTCTTCACAGGTGAGAGTGATACATCCGCTATAATATTGTTTAATAGTGATATATAAAAGCTCTTCTGATTTGTCCCCCAGAATCTGGTAGTCTGGGAAGTCATACGCAACCTTAGGGAGTTAGTGAACTGAAAGTTCATTAGGTGTCTGTCTTTTGACAGGATTACAAAATAGCTAATGGGAGCTTAACAATCTTAGTTGACATTGTTTTTCAAACAGCAGCCTGCGACTCAGCTAAGCTAAATCACCAAGGTTTTGGAAAATGCATACGCGAGGGCCCACACCCAGGCTAAATACATTAATCAGAATCTCTGGATTTGTGTCCAGAAATCTGCATTCCTACCAAAGTCCTTACATGCACCCCCAAAAGGCAAACCCCTGGTAAGAAAGGTGGTAGTCCTATTATATCTTCTGTTTGCGAAGTTAAGTCTGGAAAATATATGCTTCAGGTGCCATACTTCAGAGGAATATAGGGAAGCAGGTTAATTTTTGAGGCACCGACAGCTCACTTGAGGAATGCCTGGGGTGACAGCAAATATTTATCATGCACCAGAGCAGTCTCAGTAAAGATATACCAGTTGTCCTCAGACATCTGAGAGGATATCAGTAAGAAATATATTTATAAGTTGTGCCTTATTAACCCTAAATCTTTGATTAAAAAACGCAGTTTAGTAGATTTAATTGTACCTTTTTCGCTCTAGTGACCATCTGTTAGAATTTTGAATACCGTAACCTGTGGAAAAAAACTTATGTCAGTAAGACACATTTGTTACAGTAAATTTCTCACTTTTGGAGTTTTTAATCAGCATAGCTACATCAGACTGACCAACCAGTTTGCCTGCTAACCCTCTGATCCATGTCCTGCCAATCCAACAGCGGGTGAACAGCCACTATTCATATTTCATCTCCTCTCGCTGTCTGCTCTCGGAGCACCCAGGTGCTAATCCCTGGGGATAGGCAGGCATTTTACCCAAAGTAGTGGTTACAAGAGCTTGAACTTAAATCCCAACTCATTTTCCACAATAGAGTGTAAATTTCAATAGTAGCACATAAAATTAAATATTTGAATTGGTGATTTTTTAAACAGCGCACATTTATTTTCTCAGTTTTGAAGACCGAATTCTGAGCGTCGCGTGGGTCAGCTGGCTTGTGGCTTAGAGCCTCAGAGGCAGCTGCCAAGGGCCTGTCCTGGCTGTGCTCACTTCTGGAAGTTTTGTGGATAAATCCACTTCCAAACTCATTCAGGTTGTTGGGAGAATCATTTCATGTGTTTGCAGAATTTAGGTCCCAATTCCTTGCTGATTATTGGTCAGGGGTCATTCTCATCTTTTAGAAGCTACGGCATACTTTGGCTCATGTCCCCTTACCACCATCTGCGTGCCAGCAATGATGAATCAACCAAGCTTCAGTTCCCTCTGACTTTCTCTTCTGCCACATACGTCTGCCAGGTCTTCAGTTTCACAGCTCAGGTATTTTCATTGTGCCACTCGTAGTGTACCCAAGGTCCGACAAACTAACAGGAGTCTAACACAGAGACATAACTAGGTTTCATCTCTGTGGAGTTTGTAACTTTTAATTGTGGTTGGTTTTTAAGTGACTGGTCCATATGTCTGAGGGCTTTGTGTGTATATAGTTATACATGTGGGACAGTTAGGTTATTTAGTGTTGTTAGGAGATTCTAAGGTGACTCCCAACTTCCCAGCTCTGGGGAACACATCCTATATAATCACCTCCCCTTGTGTGTGAGTGGGACCCCTGAGTATGAGGGAATATCAATCCCATGGTTAGGTTACATTTTATGACAAAGTAGAGAGGAAATTTTTAAAAAAATTTAGATCCCTATAGGATTACCCTGAGTTAACCAGAGATTATCATGAGTAGGCCTGGCCTAATCAGGTGAGGTCTTAAGAGGTCAGAGAGATTCTGGTGCTGGCCTTGAAGAAGCCCATAGCCATGTTGTGAGAGGGTCGCATAGCATGGAACTTTGGGGGCCTCTAAGAGCTAAGAACAGTTCACAGTGGCTAACCAGCCAGAAAGCACGGCTGGGCGGACACCTGAAATCAGCCTTGGGAGACCCTGAGCACTGGACCAGTCTAAGCTGTGCCAACTCCTGGCTCACAAAACCTGTGTGATAACATCTGCATGTTCTAAGTCAGTAAGTTTGTGGTAATTTGTTACACGGGGAAAAAAAACAACCCAAATATATCAGGATTAAAATATCCTACCACCAACCAACAATCCATTTCTCAAAAATTTAACATTTTTTCTCTAAAACATGAAACTTCTATATTTGTAGTCTATAATTACTGATTTAAAAGGGGATTGAATGATAACAAAATCAAAAAGTTTGCATGCATAATATATAACTTGCACGCACACACACATACTTTACTGACATATCAGCATCCAGTTTAAATATTGCCTAGTTTTAATTCTCAGGCTGTAAATTGCTGAAGGTTGAGTTTTCCTTATTGATAATTCTCTAGGAATATTTTATAAGCATGTCTCATTGAATACCAAAGTTAAATTATTTAAGAAAGTTGAGAGACGTACTTTTAGCCAAAGGAAAAAGGAAAATGAAATGATTATTTATTTTCCCCCCAATTCACGACATTTAGTAACCGTTTAATGGTCTGCACCTTCTGTGGTTGATTAAGTTGTTTGACATCTAGCAGGAAAGTAAAGTGTTATGTCATAAATAGCATTTGCAGTTGTAAGCACATTAACTTTGTTTATTTATTTGTTCACAAATCTTTGATTAGGTATCCATCCCTTAGCAAATAGTGCCAGGTGTGGGGATACAAAGATAAATAAGATTCCCGACCTACATAGAACCTTTTAGTGTAGTGTTGGGAAAAGGAACATAAATAAATGTACCACAGTATTTTAGCTACTGGAGTTGCACATTTTTCTTTATGCTTTATTTGGATTTCCTGAGTCTTCAATTGTTCCCATTTTCCGTATAAGCTCAAGAGTTAATTCTTTCATTGAAATTACTCCTTTTGTGTGCATTTCTGTGTGCATAAAGGTTTCAATAAACAGTGAAGACTAATGACATTGGGAAATTCTTTCAATGTCATGTTGAATGAATGAAAGCATTATTTTGAACTTATATATTCAGTATGATTTCAATTTAAAAATTCTACTCTTCATATATGAACGTAGTATACTTAAAAAAGAAGATGGAAGTAACTTCATTACAATGTTAACAAGTTTTATCCCTGATGAGATTGTGGGTGATTTTTAAAAAATCATATTTTCCTTTATAATAAGCATGTAGTAGTTTTATAATAAAACGTAAACATTTTTAAGATAAGAAAGTGCATTAAAGTGAGAATATGAGACAGTGTCCTTACTTTTACAACTTGCTTATGATGGAAAAGTTGGAGAGAGATTGTGACAGACCGAGGGAGAAGTTAGCCTGAGGAAAGTTATAATATTATGAAGGAAAATGCTTAAATATTATTATAATCTGGACAGAATGAAAAAATAACAGAGAAGGAGAGACCGTAAGTCAAAGAAAAATTAAAATGTGAGCCTGTATTATTTTTGGATGATTTCTGATATATTTTATCTGATATATCTTTAACAAATATATGCAAATGTTATGTAAGGAACTGAAGGAATTAAAAATGTAAAAAGAACATTAAGTACTTTACTTACAATATAGCAGGTACTGTGTATGATGCTAAAAGTACCAAGATGTAATAACGATTGCTGACTTCAAGGGGCATAGCTTTTAGAAAGATGGCAAAAACAAATAAAACAAAGTATAACCTGCTGCGAGCTTGCCCCTCTAAAGAACTTGAGTGCCCAGAGAAGGAGTGTGAGGGGCTGCAGCCAGGGGAGAAGCTTTGGGATTGACCCTCCAGGGAGCCTATGCACAAGGCAGTAAGGGGAAAGGGCATTGTTGATCGGCTAAGAAAAGCGGTGCTCTAGGAAGCATCGCCATTTCTAAAGTAACTCCCCACAAAGGAGCCAGGAAAGGAGCACAGGCGATGGCAGGCGCGTGAGGAGCCAGGTGGAGCAGAGCCTCAGTGGAGGCTGTGGGCAGAACCCGAGTATCCCCATGCTCCTCCATCTAATCTTACGAGTACTGGAATTACAACAAGTCTTTTTAACATTTCATTTACTTAACTTCTAGTAGAAAGTTCTTAGCTTTCCGAATATTACCCAGTGCTTGGGCAAGCAGTGACATGAGAGGAGCCTCTGTTAGGGATTGATTTAGGTGGGCTCTGGAGCCACATTGCCTGGGGTTGATTCCCCACCTGTCACTTAGTAGCTGTGTGACCTCAGGGAAGTTACATAACCTCTCGGGGCCTTGTCTTTATATTGGGATAATAACAGTACCTACCTCATAGAGTATTGTGAGAACTATATATACATATATTATTATATTACTCTATGTACATATAGGTAGATATGTACATACATATACATATAAGGTGCTTAGTAGAGTCTCTGGTACCAAACAAGCACTGAATAAAATGTTAGATATTATGATTTAGCTCACCCGAAACACTCAAACGGTGTAACACTAAGGGCATGCAAAAATAACGTAAACTTCAGCTAATGAAATGTTGTCAGGTTTGGGGGTATTTATGATAGAGAAAGGGAGGAGGGATCTAGTAGGATAATATTTGAGATTCACCAAACTGTTTCAACAATAATGTGGCTGTATTTTTTTTGTTGTTGTTATTGCCATCAAACCAGTAAAAACATCAACTTTGGAATCAGTCAGGTATGAACCTGAAGTGTAGTTTTTCCATCTCCTAGCTCTTTGACTTTGTGCAAGTGCCTTTAACTCTCTCCATTTTTTAAATCTATAAAATAGGGACTCTTTTCTTGTAAGATTGTCAAGAGGATTAGATGTGATAACAGGTATAAGTGACTAGCAGAGTGAGTGGCACAGACAAATCCTCAGTGAATGGGAGCTGTTATTAAAAGGAGGATATTAGAGGAGATACGGTATGATTTCCAAAAGAAAATCCTCGTTAAATATTATGGGGGAAAATCCTTTATAAGAAATCTCTATCCAGCAAGATGTCTAAAATTAAAGGTATTCATTTATAATGCATAATAAATGAGTCATTTTAAATAAGGTTACTGGCATATCAAGCAAATCCACTAAGGTAGAGCTTAGAGTCTGAATTACAAAGCAATCTACTGTGATTTCAGGGAGTGATGCAAACCCCAAGGCAAGAGATTGTAGGATAAATTCTGCTGGCATTCTCCATCTAGTGTCCTCAGAGTTAGTTCTCCTAGACAGAGGGAAAATTGCATTTTCCCAAAGTTGTTGATATTGAATTTAACTCAGCAAGCCTCAGAAATGCTGTTTGTCCATTTTGGCTTTTCCATTAAAAATGTTTTCATGCTTTTTCATTTTATTGTTTTCCTTTTTTATTTCTATATTTCATAAAGAACCCCAAACCTCAAAACTATTTAAAAATCACTTCAAATCCTAATAATTTCATTTTCTGAATTGGAATAAAAACATTTCTTGAAATATATGGAAAAGTAAATGTCTTTCCCATAGTGCATTGTATTATAACAGCTCTTGAAAATTCACCTACACAGTTGAGTGTTTGTGGTGATCTGCATATTAGCCAATGGGAGTAGAAATTAATTTCACACATTATCAATAACAAATAATTTTTGAGCATCTACCATAAATAAGGAACAGTATTACATGCTCAAGGTCTAAACATTGTTGAGATATAATTTCAGCCCTTGAGGATTTCAATTTACTGAGAAAAATAGGCACCAAACAAATAAGTGTTGTTGAATTTAACAAAATTACCCAGAATGCAATTGCATCTATGTTTGAGAGATGCTGAGTTTTACAGGCAAAACCTGGCTGTGCCTCTTATAAAAGAAAAAAGATCACTCTTTTGTATTAATAGTAATAATAATTATTTGCATCGTTGGATACCTTGTAGATAGTGTCCTAGACATTTATTCCTAGAATTATATAAGATAGGTTGTTTTTCTTGCATTAGAGTTCAGAAACAGATGATAGAAATCCAAATTTAGCCTCAAATGACTCCTCTGTTAATTTGTCCAGAGTGCAAAAAGACTGACCACTGTTGGAGGGGAAGCAGGTTGGAGGCGTGGATGAGAAAGGTGAGGGGTTAAGAAAGAAAAAGAGAAGAAAAAGAGTATAATGTCAGCTCATTGAGGCACTATGACTATTTTGTTGTATGTTTCCTTTTTTTCTCTTCTGCACTGATTAAGGGACAATTTTGTATGTGTTGTTTAAAGGAGGTGACCCTTTTTCCTCTTTTCTGAGGACAATATTAAAAGAAGCTCATTTTTCAGTTATTTCTAGTCAAAATGACAATCCTGCAAAGTACATTGCATCATTGTAGGTCCGTTTTATTGGCAATATCATTTAAATGTGGAATCCCAGTTGTTGTTGTTCTTTAACCTAAAAAAAGTTCAGAGACCAAGATATATCCTGCAGGGGTGTTCTTGTCATTGTTGATGTTGTTGTTGTTGTTTTTGTTGTGCCAAATTTCAGGTTTCATCTTTCCTGCTTCAGTTGAACAGGGATGTTCGATGGAGATTGAAGGTGGACTTGAGTCCCGAAATTTGTCTCTTTGATGAGTGGGTTATTTTATAATTTAAAAAAATGTAGCATATACATCGACGATGTTTATTTTCAGTATCAGTATGTTGTCGTTATCAGCAGCACAACACATTCTTCAAAGAAAAAATATGAACTTGAGAATGATGCCTTATAATATTACTCTTGAAGGTGGCTCTTATTTTAGCTCTTGTAAGACAGAAAGAAACACCACAGAGCATTAAAATATAATATTCATAGTCATAATAGCATACCATTAAATAAATTGAAGGCATGAATATTTATATTAGGATTTGTTTTTTATGCTATATCATTTCAGGAAGAAACTGCAAGCTCTGGAAATTCTTTCTGTCTTAGTGAAAGAAGATTCTGGTTTTTATAGATCTTTAAAAAGGAGTATCTGCATCAGCAGAAGAATGCTAACAGTCATTATATTTAATTTTGTTTAATATTTCTTAAACACATAGCAGTTGTTTTTATGAAGGAGGGGTGCTGTCACTTAATATTACTGATTCCTTGATTTAATTTTTATTCTCAGTGCTGGCCTGTCATATGGAATAAACCTACACTTCTGGAAAGCTATGTTTATACAACTACATAGCCAGATATAACACATTTAAATAAAAAATTACAAAATCATAAAAGGGGCTCTATAGAGGAACTTTTAAAATAATCCTTTGGTTTAAAACAGAGAAGTATTCTACCATCAAACACAAGAATGCATAAGATGAATCTGAGCGTGTTCCAGTTTAATTTTCCTTATCATTCTTATTACTCTTCACATGAATTTAAATTTCAACAGTATTAATGCGAATTCTTCAGTGTGTCAGGAGAAGATTATCATGAACTAGATAAACCTATAAGACCTAAGAGTAAGAGCCATCTTCTCAAGGAAATACTAAACAATAAAATTATTTCACAATGTGTTATCTATCTATGGGACTCTTAGTTGGATAGAACCTCTAAATTTTTATTTTTTCTCTAATATTTTGGTTTCCTTTTCTTTTTATTCTCTTTCTTCCCCTGGAAGACCTTTTTTGCTTTTATCTTATAATTTATTACCATGATTTTATTTTTAAAAAATTAATGTTTCATGCTATGCTTATTTCATGTATGCCATACAGTTTCCTAGCTCTCTGAAAGTATTGAAAAGTTTTTAAAGTTTTTTATCTTACCTTTGTTTTTTATGAATCTCTTTCTACCTTTCTGTTTTGTTTTTCATCTTTCATGGCATATGAAAAATGTCTAGGGAAATTCAACTAATCATATTTATCTAAGGCACTAAAATTGTTAGTTCTGTCAATATCAGAAAATCTTAACTTATTAGAGTATGATCAAGTTGTTCTATAATTGGGAGCCTCCCAAAAACTTCTCTGTAGACTATTTTCATGGACAAGTATTTTCCAATTTTTTCTCTGCTCAACATTTTTATTGGGATTGAAATAAGGATAAGGGTTAGAAAAGCATAATCACACTATTTAGCATGTTGAATTTTGCTTTTCTGTATTCAATATGGAACCCTACCCTCATCCATAACCTTTACTGCATGGAGAATGGAGAATTTCTGTTCAATTTTTCTGAATGATAAGCCCTTGCCTCCTGCCAGGTGTTCATGGGGTTGTAGTTAGAATTAGTGGGGTTGGTGAGGGCATCTCGTGACCTAATTTGTCTTAAAGATAGATTTTGCAGCCTCAGTCCTTATTCTTGTCTTATAAATTATTTGATGCCTCAAATTTCAGAGACATTCTGGGTCTCAGTCACTCACACTGTCAACCTTGCTGTGGTTTCCCTCCTCTCTCTCGCAGACACTTCCTCATCCCAGCCTTCTCTGCTCTGGGCTAATACCACTCATTCCATCTACTTTCTATCCTCTGTGAATTACTTGACATTTTTCTTCTGAGCGTGTCATTTCTCTTCTGCTGTCATCTTTTGTCTAGTTATCAAGAGTTTATACATCTTTTTACTACTTTAACTTTAGAAGGTTTTGTAGATTAAGCAGGATTAAATGTGTATGTTCATGGCTCTCTTTAACAAAAGACCCTGGTATGGGTACTTTAATATATAGCACGAACAGAATATATTGCTCCTATCCTGATGCTTTTGAGAGTCTATGATTCCTAGCCATATGTTTTCAATCAGGTTATGTACTAATACTGTTAATCTGTTTGTTTCATTCTATGTGCATTACATTAACACAGAGAAGTATATGGTTGCTTAACAGGTGTTTCAATTGCATGACTATTGGGAGAAGGAGCCTTTTGAGTTCTTCATTTCCATGGAGACAAAGACAATGAAAATTTAGCAGAACTATGTTGAGTTTTGCAGGAGTTAGGTAGCAGTTTTTCATTATTAAACAGTACAGCACAACTTATCTTTAGCATGAGTTTATAAAGACACAGGACCCTGAGTGACTTCATTCAAGCCGTCACCATTCATATGACATGGTCATGTGGGTCCTATGTCTTAGAAATCCAAATCATACCCATAATTAATTTTTAAGTTTTTATGTATTTAGTTATTTAGATGATGGCAGAGGTAAAATCAATAAAAATTATTTCAGATTCAATAGCTCTATTTCTCTTTATTGAAAACACAATATTCTTAGATGGCAAAGAGTAAGTTTATCATATATGTCTTGTTAATAAAAAGTCAACAAATACCCACATTTTCCCTCCTCCTGAAAAAAATAAAATCATGAGATGAGATTAAGCTAATTACTTCTAGTGTCTTTGTTGTCTTGCAAATTGTTACTACTTTTTTGAGAAAGAAAATACATGGGTGTGTTGGGGAAAGAATACTAACCTGAGAAACAGATGACATTGTCCTGGTACCCTAACTGCTGGATGTATTCTCTGAAGTGTGATCACAATTCACTGTAGGACTAGGTCATCTTTAAATCCCCCTTCTTCCTGTTCTCCCTCTCTTTCTGTGTTTTTGCCTTTCTTTGCTTCTTAGTACATGACTCTTGCTCTCAACTGACTCACAGACTAGGGGTGAATATTTTGGTGCACATTGTTGACAAACATGCTAATAATAATACCATGTGATCATATTACTACTAGAAAAATATAGATAGAAAGTGCTGGGGTAATGTGGGCTATTTTCTTAGCAATCTTATTTTTTACCTTGTAGACACTTAGCACTTACAGTCATGGAAATGTCATTGAAATACTGCCTCACATAACTGAGATTTTTTTCACATTTAGCTATCTTTAGACCCTATGTGACATGAAATTCACCAAGTACATTTCACTGAGTGCTTTGTTTAATATCTTAAAATCTTAAATCAAAACGTTACATCAAAGGAAAACTTTCATCAAAAGAACCTCATGAAACCTCAGAACAATCGAACATTCCACTCATCTATATAAATTACTACTAAAGACGGGACTGTTATCCCAGCTTATAAGCAAGCTGATTCGACCTCATTTTGGAACATTCATGTATGCTTATCCCATGGCCAAAACTCTACAAGTTACTAATAAACACTGGCAAGGAGTGAGGTTAAAACAGGCAGGCTATTGCATTTTAGCCGACAAAATATTTGTTGAAATGTGATCTGTGTGTAGTGCTGGGAAATTAATCATCTGAACAGCCTGCATAGCCCACCGAGAATGCAGCCCACTTAGGTGGCGTACCTTCAACATTCTTCTAAGTTAAACCAACACACAGGTGCTTTCACATGCTGCATGTGGGATGCCCCAGAAGGTTGCGTTTTTTATTTTGATCTTTGAATATGCTGATCAACTTTTAAAAATAGTGTCATTCATTGCCTTTAAAAAAATAACCTATTTCTTTGGAGGTAAGCGGTAGAAAAGAGAAATCATTAAAGACCAGAGTGTAGAATTGTTGGCAAATCAAAGGGTGTCAAGTGAGTTGAACGTCCTGCGATTTTAAAATGGGACTGATCTTCTTTATTACTACAACAATCTGCATTTTATGTGATACCTGACATGGGAAAGGAATGCTTGGTGAGCGACCAATGATGTTGAACTTGCTGTATTTTCCAACTGACTTGTTTTTCTTACGAAGGCAGCATTTTAGCGAAATTGTGTTTGTTTTTCTTTCTGATAGGTTCTAATTGAAGTTTAAAGGTTCATTACACACTGCCTGGGAATATGGTGTCAAATACAATTCGCCTTTCCTGTAGTTAGCATAATTTTATAGGACAGGGGACTCCAGAGTGCTCAGCTGTCATCGTGTTTGGCTCCCATTTCATTCATCATGGACAGTGTTTTCTACAACACTGTTTTCTACAGTGTTTTGAATCTGTACTTTCAAATGTCAGTACCCTGAAACAAATATTAAAGAATAAGTTTGAATCTAAGCAGCTGAACATTGGCATTCAAACAATAAATTATAGGCTAAGTCTTATGTCTCTTTCAATTATGTTGAAAAATACAACCTTAAATATTTTGCAGATGTATCACCTGAGATCCAAAAAACATGCTATTTCATCAAACTCTTCTTCATTTAAGTTTAATGAGAAAAATAAAAATCGAAAATATTTGCTCTTATTACAATATACACACTTCTCAAATAGCTGGACATTTCTGACTTTATTTGGAAAATTGAATATGTGTCAGGTAGGTTTGGGTTGCTCGGTAAATGAGTTTACTTCAATGTGAGAACTGTTTTTTATTAATAGATTTTATAAACTGGCTTGGTAGTTTTCAGTTCTGTGGCAAGAACAATCTATCATAATAAACCTGTAACATAAATGTAGAGGATACATTTATTTCAAGAGTCTATAAGAGGAGTCCCCTCATGAACAATTTATATGAGAGGATCATAAAATGAAGTTCAGCAATAGTACAAGCAACTGCAATAAATGGTGTGGTGTTAAGGTCCTTTAAATCAGGAAAAAACATACTTTCAAGGATTTATTCATCTTATTCCAAGTGTATATTTTTGTAAATAACAATTGGAAGGAAGAGTTTATATTTTCTAGGCATACAGAGCTGACTATATATTAGAAAACTAAATAAAGCAGGGCAATGATCTCTGTTCTGAGTGAAATATTTTGTTCTGACATTTGGATGCCATGATGGCTGTACCAGTATTATTTTATTTTTTCTTCTGAAAGTTTGACAAAGCTAATCAAATATTAATAGCACTTTAGAAAACACAAACCCTGTTATATTCTATTTAGAATGAAATTGGCCTGAGGATATGAGTCAGCATCCACAATGTGGTCATCAACTGCACTGTCCTATTTATTTATTTACAGTAGATATCTCTGTGAAAGGTGTGGGACTTGTCAATTTTCACTTTACCGTCATCTTGTTTCTTGCTTTTTTGAATCATTTATTTAATTCTTCTTTCTGCTCAGAGGGGCTAAGATCTCAAAAGGTAATGAGAAGTCATTCAAAGTGTATAGGTTTTTCAGTGTGGGTGTTTGTAAACCAACAGTAATAATGTTAGTATTCGTGGCATTTTAAAATTATATTCAAATGGTTTAAAAGTATCTTCTGGTAAGTTACATGGATTCTATAATGTTTAAAAATTAAATGATTCCCAGTATTACTCCTCCTTCAGATAACAATATTCAAATCCTTCTGAAATCATCTTTTATTCCATATTTTCCTTTTTTAGTCTAGAGACTACAAATTAAAATAAGATACAAAGGTCTATACTTCTAGTCCCATAGTTTTTTGTTTTTGTTTTTATGTTGCTATATAGGTAGTTCTTTGGAAGATTAGCATGTAAACCAGCTTTTTTCATTTTAAATGTTTACGAAAATCGGACTGCTATAAAATGCTTCTTAGGTATTTATTGTCAGTAAGGAACATTGAGGTATTTTTGATATTTAAATTGTAGTAGATCAGAAGTAGGTTTTTTTAAAAAAAGGACCTCTTCAATGAGTAGGGCCTCACATCGGGATCAACCTGGTATCTGAAATGCAAATGCTTTGATTTGCTTTTGCGCTAAGCACTAGTCTGTGAAATTGGTCATAGATTTTAAAGTATAACTGCTTTTATCTTCTTTATATTCTGTGTTAATATAAATTGAAAGGTTGGACAACCATTTAAGAGCAATTGAATATCTGAGTTAAATTTTCTTAGGAAGTACAAGTTTTCTCTATAATTTTTACCTTCTGTGGACAACTTCTTGAGGTCTCTTCTCTTGTTCTTGTCTACACACAAGCCCTTAAGTAGACTAAAACAGTATATAATGACAAAGGCTGGAAACAAAAGAAAAATAATTTGAACTCAAGGGAGTTCTTGGCAAGGCCTCAGTGAACATGCAACCTCTTTTTAAGAAAGGCATTGAATATAAAGTGTACATTTAGCTGAATATATGGAAAAAACCCTTATTATTTTTATTAATGTTTCAACTGTTGTCTCAATGCTAAATACTCATAAAAAGTATCTATTCATTCACATTTTAAAATGAGGTAAATCAAGAGAAAAGCAGGTCAATGCTCTGAGAAATAGTCTTTGCTTTATCTAACGCTTGATTCTGTATTCCATAAGAAGAGCAAAGTTCTGCTCAGCAAATAAGATACTTGTGATAATGAAAGCACCACACACAGGAACGGTGCCCTTTGGTTTCGAATTTAGAATTGATTTGCTAAATTTCATTGCAGGAGCATTGCATAAAACACGTTTCAAGGGCAAGACTCTTCCTCATGACACACTGGTGAAGGTCCAAATTTCAATGGCTAACTCCGATGGAGATGGGAAAATGTACTCACAAACTTGATACACATTAAGAATAATTTACCTAAGATCTTGTGAATGCAGAGCAGAGAAGGAGGTGCCCAGGTGTCAAGAACCTCTGTTCATTCTTGCTACTGCAAAGCTTTTAGGCCTAAACTCTGCACTGAAACAGAACAGCATTGAGGAAACTTTCATTTCCATCTTCATGACCACCTTGGTGTATGTCCCATGGGGTTTCTCTGATGGCCACTAATGGACACATACGTTCAGGCTCTCTACCATGCCCCCAAATACAAAGTACTAATAAAACATTGATAAAAAAGATAAGTATTAATAAAATCAATTTTCAAAGAAAAGAAATGAGGAGTTCACATAAATTCCCAGACACCAAAGAAAAACACAATATTGATTATTTCATGAAATATTTGTTGAGTAAAATATGTATTTGGGTACTGTTAAATGGCTCTCAGGCTCGAGACACACTCCTAACCATTCGTCGTGCTACCTCTGATTCCTGTCTTATACTGCACTGAGGAGGCCACCAGAATCTATACTGACCAATTCCTAATGGCTATATTTGTCAGACTTTTCAAAATTATCTCTGTTCTAGAGTGCAGGGGATTCCCTATAAATCAGGAGCAAGTTTGTATGGGATCCCTGGAAGAAGACCCCCTTCTCTCTCTAGGGAAACACAGGTGGCTGTGCTCAGTGGATGAAGAAAATTTGAGTCTGAGCCTTGCGTCTCAGGATATACCTAAGTTATACCATCCCTGGAGAGGTTAGGATCCCCAGCCTCAGGTCCACTGTTGCTCAAGGCTAAGGTCCCAGACCCTGTGCCTGCATTATTTCCCTCCAGCCCAAACTGTGAGGGCCAATTTCACTCTTTCAGGATTTGCATTAAACACATTATTCATTCTGTTACTTTTCCCTGGATGAAAATAGGTTTATTGAATCCAACAAAAGGAAATTGATATTAAGGAACTGTTTAAGAAGGACCTTCCCTCCAGTCTGGTGAGCAACTGCTGCTGTGCTGGTGGTTGTGGGAGATGTTTACGATGACAGAATGAAGTTGTAGCAACACCGATCCTGCAGGTACTTGTCTTCTGGGGGCATGTGGCTTAGTAAATGTATTGGAATCTAATACATATTAATTCATCTATCCTTCATCCATTCATTCAACGAATATTTTTGAGCTCCTATAAAGTGCCAACCACTGTTCTAAGCAGTGGGAAAACAGTGGACAAATCTCTGTTCTTGTGATGTTTAGATCGTAGAAGGGATGGGGTCGGGGGGAGAGCCAATCAACAAATAATTTTACACAGTGATAAAGAGTCAGAGGAAAATAAAAGAACTATAGAAGAGAACTGTTAAAGTGATAGAATATTTGAAGGATCTTCACACTTTAATTTCCACTTTTATGTATTAAAGTCCAACTCCACTATGTGTTACTCAAGTAGAAATTTTTAAAAGTACCCTGTAGCATAATAAGAGTCATCGTAAGTGTTCAATCTTTTAAAAAAATTGATTATTAAACAAAACATGGGATGGGAACCTGTTTGACTGGGAGGGCAGGATAGAGCTTGCTAAAAGAGGCAGCGTGTTATCTGATCGATTGGAGGACTTTCTAGCTGTAAGAGATCTGAGATGCAGGTGGTTCCAGATGGACAGAGAAACCCAGAGGCCCTGGATTCAGATGTGAATTAATGTTCCACGTGGGAATGAACTTCTATGTCTGAGGAGCAGAAACAAAGCCCTGAAGGCTCTAGTACTGTGAGCTAAGACGTGGGTGGTATGAGGTAAAATCAGACATGCAGGGGCGATATTGTGAAGGATCTTGTAAACTGTGGGGCTTTGAGTTTTATTGTAAGTTCATTAGAAACCATTAGATGATTTTAAAACTAATACTTCTTTGATGCTATGCTACTCCACCTGCTGTCTGGAAAACAGAGTGTGAGGAGACAAGAGTTGGAAGAAGGTGATTCTTCCAGTCGAAGACCACATAGGGGACTTTGTCAAATTCAGTTTCCGTAATTCCCAAACTCTGAAGAAGACCGCTGAGGCTTCTTCTTCAGTTGCCCTTCTTTGTTATGGGTCAAAGTCCCTGAAGAGGTAAATCTGGGACCAGTTATACTGTTAGTGTAGCTGACACCTTGGCTAGTTGAATAGGGTAAATGTAACTCTAGGGGAGATGACAGAGGGAAACACTTTTTTACATTATTTTTAACTTCTTCTTTGGTCTCCGCATGATGACCATAGTGCTATGTAATAATTGCATTTATGCAATTAATCAGAAGTTGAAATTTTAGATTATCACAGATATTGCAGTTTCTAAAGGCAGGTCATATAAACTCCCAGTTCTCTGAGCACATATTTTAGCTATTATATTACAGCTTTCTATGTCATTTTAAATACTTGGGCTAATATTTCCTTTTATTTTAAAGCAAATTAATATCATGTTTATAGAAGCCATGATAACAATGCTACTCTTTATATAAAACAAGGAAAATTGAAAGTGTTCAAAAAATAAAAGATAATTATGCTCATTAGGGAGCCCTTTGGTATTGCCACACAGGTGGGCTCAAGTCAAATGCTGGATGAAGAGCACCACGAAATGCAGTCATAGCTAGTGTTGCAATTGCTTTGAGGTCTAAAAAGAATAATAAACATCTATACTAGAAAAAAGAACCTGTGGAGAAATCAGTGGAAATAATTTTTATTTCAGGATTAAATAAACTGAGTGAAATAAATAATTTTGCTCTTATGAGGAAAATATACCATTTAAAAATATGTTATAAAGGGCAAATCACTAGCATTATTATAATTGCAAATGACCAAGTTTAATTTATATGAAAATTGAAATAATCTTCGGAACATGTTATATTTTAGCCACATTTTCTTTGTTTTGTTTAATAATCAATTTTTTAAAAAGATTGAACACTTACGATGACTCTTATTATGCTACAGGGTACTTTTAAAAATTTCTACTTGAGTAACACATAGTGGAGTTGGACTTTAATACATAAAAGTGGAAATTAAAGTGTGAAGATCCTTCAAATATTCTATTGCTTTAACAGTTCTCTTCTATATCACGTGACAAATGTGAGGAGTTGGCAAGTTTTTCAGCAGCATTTGATTTTATCAAACCGTGTGGGCACAGTTAAGAAGATGACTTATTTGGGTCCTTGTAATTGAAATTAGTTAAGGTTCAAGGGTTAACAGATATAAACAAATTTAATTAAGAATAAATAATGTATATGTATTTAAATTGCTCAAACAACTTTTCTTTAAAATTCATTACTGAACATGAAGAAGTAAACTTGCATTGCAAATTAGAAAATTAGGTTGTTGGAAATAGTATTCTATCTTATTCTGGTAACTTACAAGGGGTGACCCCCCAAAAAACCCCCAGAATTATCTTCTGCAGGGCAGGCCCCTTATAGTACAGGCTTCCCCTGCTAGGTCAGTGTACCAACTGGTGTTGTGAGAGGGTGCGTTCGGCTCTGGTGAATTTTTTTTGAAGACTCTTTCAACATGTTTGCCCATTTCATGATTGGTGATTCATGAGCGCACCTGCCCACAGTGCACTGAGTGTTCAGCAGTTTTTGACCAAAAATGGCATGACCCCTGTGCCCCACCTGCTCTATTCACTCTATCTTGCCCCAAGCAACTTTTTATGTTTCCCTGGAGGAAAAAATTCCTCAGAGAGAAACGTTTTGCTGACATAGAAGAGGTGAAACCAAAAAAGGCAGAAGCACTAAAAGGCATCAAAATTAACAATTCAAAAACTGTTTTGAGCAGTGGAAAAAATGTCTCAATAGGTGTATTTGCATCAAATGGAGAGTACTTTGAAGGTGACTGAAGTTTAAACATGTGAGAATAAATACACTATTTTTTATAAACAAATTCCAGGTTTCTGGGGGTGCCCCCTCTGTATTTCTCTTGTCATGATGCTCCCTCTTAACATGCATTTTATGATTAGTGATAGAATTATTGTCACGAAGTCAATCGTTCCCCACTGGGCTGTCTACAATAGCTGCCTGTCGGTGAAATGAATTAAGTTCTCATTTAGAGTGACTGTAGCCTTTTACCACGAACAGTGGTAGCTAAGTGTGTCTCTAGTGAGAGGTGCTGTCTTCCTCTGCATGTGCCTTGAAGCAGGCCTCCTTTGCGGCCGGGCTTGTTTAGTGGTGGCCATGTGGGGACGTGATAAAGGAAGCCTGGCCGCTGCTCTCTGCTCCTGGCATGGGGCGTCCGCTTTCCCTGCTCTGCATCAGTCTTTCGTGTGACTCCAGCAGGTTTAAGTGCCCGTGGCTTTCACAGCCACAGAGAGTCCACTTCCTTTGCCCTCCCGTGCTTGGCACTGAAAAGGCACCGTGAGGACTGAAGGGACAAAGATTTATTTTCTCACACAGCAGAAGTATTTGAAAGCATTCTGTTTTCTGTATTTATAATTTAACATGATACCTATATTGATAACTTAAAATTCAACACATACTTTTTGCAAGTAATTATTAATATTTGTAGGTACTTAGTGTTGTTATAGGTATAAATGGAATAGAGTACCTGCCTTCAGGAAAATGTATAATCTTATTACGGATAGAAATTTTTTTAAATGACTGTTTTCATAGAAAAAAATTAGTAATTGAATGCTAACATAGGGAACTTAGGCACATAGATGATGTGAGAGTATCATTGCCAGATGAGAAAACAGAGAACATTCTAGAAGAGGTGTCACTGATGCTGGGCTTTGGAGGGGGGATATGTTAGGATTGAGTAAGAGGGGAAAGAGAGAGGAGGCAGTCAGAGCTCTCAGGCAGAGTCCACCGAAGCAGCCTGTCACAGGAATTTAGTCTAAGCTGCTGACTGAAGGCGCAGTCTCGGAAGGAATCTGTGAGCGCGCAGCAGGCAGTCAAGGTTGGGGAAGGCACTGGACAGAGGTCATCTCAGGAGAAACTGAGCCTCGGCCTGATGTATAGTCTGAAGAGAGAACTGCTCCGCAGATAGGGGTTTCTCCCTAAGGAATGGGGCCCCAAGGTTTTACCACAAGTATCAGTCAATGCCTGACTGCAGCCCAGAGGTGCGGGGCATACAAGTAATGTAACTTGCCGGGCTGGGTGTCCTGGGGTGAGGTGGCTCTCACCCATACAGGAGCAGGTGCGGAGAATGGTGCAGCTGCAAGCTACTAGAAATCAACCGCTGCTGTGACTGAGCGATGCGTGTGCCTGGGCCTGGGAAAGAGTTCTGGGCATGGCACCAAGAGAATTTTCTACACTGGGGAAATACGTATGCGGAGCACAGAATGTTAGGTGTGAGAGACGACACCAGATTGCTGGGCGGTGTTCATTAATGCAGATTTGTCAAGACTTCTAATTGGTAGTACTTTATTAACCATTAGATATTGCTCATTTATGCATTTCTGAAGCAAGGACACTGTTTAAAAAATTTACTAAAAAGGATCCATATTATCTTTTCCATACATCTAGGAGAGTTCATTGATTCAAAACACTTGATTTTGAGCTGGGCAAACCTGACTTGAGACCCTGGCTTTTCAACTTGCTGTATAAATGCCTTTGTGTTAACCTCAGGTTCCATCTGTCACATGTGAATAATCATGTCTGCCTCATACTTTTTGTGGGTATTAAATTCAATACCCCATCTGAAACATTCAGAACAGTGCGTGGTGCACAGAAAATGTTCAATGAATGGTATTTATTACTTCCCTTCAAATGTGCAAAACTTTTATTTTTTCAATACAAAACACTTGAGAGTATTCGTATTTGTTGATTCTTTTCAGAGTTTATTGACAGGGCTGGAACCAGGTGAGGTGAATGAGATGCTTTGGGCGCACTCACATTTACATGACCTGAGAGTGGGTATCTTCTTAAATTTTGCGCCCTAGGGTACATCCTTTACCTCATCACTGAAAAGTAAAGCTTTATGCTAAATTAGAAAAAAGATGGTATTGGAAAGGATGTTTATTGATACATTAGAACATCAATAAAATCCATTACAAATAAAAATGTGTTAATAATGAAATGATTTTAGCAATACCTTGAGAACAGCTCTAATTCCAAATGATCTCTATGTCTCTTGTAATGACTTTCCAATATTCTATGAAAAGTATTAACATCATTTTAGTTATGATAGTGGTATTTCAATTTTACTTTTAACATCCTTTTGTTCTTGAGATGCAAAATTTCACTTGAAGGCAAGAGTTGAAAATACATAGGAAAATGACAAATTTGAAGTCGATTGACTTGCTTATTAATTTAAAAGCAGTTACTAATAAGTTACTGTGTTGCAAAAGATTTAAAAAAAATAGTTTCCAAGACTGGTAACTTCATAATGGATAACTGCCGTAATAGCTGAAGTCATTTTCTTGTGGGACAATCCTAAATCAAAGCCGTCATAAGATGCCACAGATTTTTTAAAAGCTTGGCTCGGGTGCCAATGAGCTCAGGACAGGAGAGCTCATTTGGGAGCAGGACTCATGACTCCTTTGCTGTGTGATATCCTTGCCTCTGGCTCTGGCCGAGTGACATAGCCATACACAGAGAAGCACACTGACAATAACAGACTAACATTCTTTATAATTTTTCCTCTGCCAGTATAACTTTATAATCATTGAACTAAAAAGGGATTTATTTTAAAAGCAAGAACTTGATTTGAAATATATTGTTTTGTGCCTTTTAATTTTTATCGTTTTCTTCAGGACACTCTAAAAAATGTCATTGATGATCAAAATACTGAAACTGGAACAGTATTTGTGGCATGATTTTAAAATACTTCTTTAAATGATGCACTTCTCTAGCTATATAGCTTAATATTTGATTTAATTACCCATAGGCAATATTAATTATAAGAATTTACTGGTTTCTTTATGGGAATTTGAGGATGAAGAAGGGAGGGAAAAGGAGGTAGTGGAAGAAGAATAGAAGCTGATTTTTCAGCCTCCTGAAGGAGCTTCAGATTGCAAGAAGGTCAAAAGTTAGAGCCACAGAGACAAGACTATTTAAGTATAGAGTTAACCCTATCGCTTTACCTGTTCCCATGAATACATGACAAAGATGACATTATACATGACCAGCCACCATGGGAGTAGATGGAGTTCTTGCTCTGTGGTGACCATGCTGTGGGACCTTATGGCCAGTGCCTCCTTCCATAAACGATCCTGAGAACTGCTTTCTAGCACAAATACAGAAACACATTTCAAGTAAATGCCTTTCCCTCCTCAATTGGTTTTTAAACTTTGAACATTGATACTGACCGCCTGCACCATTTAAAAGGCCTAAATACATCACACAGCAGCTAGTCTAATCAAGGTAAGTGGTCAGACCAGCATGTGGTACACAGGATGCCAGCTGGCCTTTCCTATAATTCAGGGTACTCCATTTGCGCTGGTTTAACACTGTGACACATCTGGTTGCCTTACCGAGCTTAAACTTGGCTATCAAAGAGGGCACAATGGCACCAAAAAGCATCCCTGCATTCTACAGATATTGTTTTAAATCACAGAATATTTGCTATCATTTGATTACATCTAATTTCTAACAAAAGACATGCCTCTATGACTTCTGGAAAAGTCAATTTTGTAGGTAAATAGGACCTTAAACTCAAATACTCTTAACTATTGGTATATATAATAATATGCTTGGAAATAACCAAAACTTCAGGATAAACATGGCACCATATTGTACAATATAAATTTTACTTAAAGACTTTGATGGGGTATGGGGTAAGAAAAACACTATTTGTATTAAAATATATTCAAACTTATCATGGGATAAAACTGAAAGTTTACATGCAGGTTTTTAAAAAATATTTTTATTTATTTATTTGTGTTTAGAAAGAGGGGAAAGCAGGGAGAAAGAGAGGGACAGAAACATCAATGTGTGGTTGCCTCTCATATGCTCGCAACCAGGGACCTGGCCCACAAGCCAGGCATGTGCCCTGACTGGGAATCAAACCGGTGACCCTTTGGTTTACAGGCCCATGCTCAATCCACTGAGCCACACCAGCCAGGGCTACATGCAGCTTTTATATAAACCTCCAAAGTTAATATATTTCCTGGGATACCAATTCATACTCTTCTACCAATAGTGTAATGTCTTAGAAGTGTTTGAGAAGCACTATCCTAGACTCATTGATTTTCAGAGAAATTAATCAATTAGAAAAGTGAGTGAAAATGAGCCTGTAGATTCACTGATTTATCTATCAATCCATCTATCCATCTATCCATCCATCCATCCATCCATCCACCCATCCATCCATCCATCCAGCCATGCAATAGATGTTTATTGATTAATTCTTGTGGGCTAAATACTTTGTTAGTAACTTTGGATATAAAAATTATTCAAAGAGGCATTTTATCTGCCTTGTGACACAATCAACAAAGAAACATTTTTTAAGCAAATAGCATACAGTGAAATAAATACAACAAATTAAAGCAGCTGTTGTAGAAGTAACTAATAGAGAACAACAGATTCTTAAAAGACTCAAGGAAGACTTCCCAGAAGAGGTAGAAACTAAATTGAGATTTTTTAAGGATGAGTAGAAGTTTGGGCAAATAGAATTTGCAAAGGGGTTGAGGAGGGGTAGATGGGGCAGATTGTTTTAAGCAAATAATTTAGCAGTTGAGCTTATAAGGAGAGCCCTAGGAGAGAACGTATATGACCTATTACAGGAACTGAAAGAAGTTTGGAATGCTTGGCATATAAAGTGTGGGGATGGTGATGGAAGAGAAGGAGGAAGCAGGAATCAGAGGGAAAGAGTGGGGAGAGGGAAGGTTCAATGGTAAGCAAGAATCTGATAATGAACCTCTTTATGAGCCTTGTTAATGAGTTTCAGGGAGGGTCCCTCTGATGACAGTGAGGAAGATGAATCAGAGGGGCTGGGGCAGGAAAATTCATTAAGAGGCCATTGAGGTAATTGAAGGGATTGATGGTAAAGACCTGAACTTGAATGATGCAAATGAACACAGATGGGATAAATGGACTGAGACTTTTTTAGTAGTTCAACTCAAAAGATCTTGGTAACTGATTAGATGTAGAATGTGGGGAAGAAGAGGGAGTTCGGCATGACACTCAGGTTTCTAAGTTGATTAAAGAAACATGTAAAGACAAATTTTGAAAGGAAATAAGAGTTTCCACTTGGATTTTATTTTTCACTTCTGGTGCCTGTTAGATACGCATATACAAATGTCTAAGCAGTAATTGAATATTTAGAGTCAAAGCTCAGAGGAGAACTCTAGCTGGTAATACTGATTTGGGAAATTTCAGCATATGAATAGTCCTAGGAACCGAAAGGAAAGGGTAATATTGCCCAGGACAAAGTTGTAGAATGAAAGGAAGCAGTAGTAGGAACAGTGTGAAAAACTTTATCATGGGAGAAGGGATGCTTTGATTGAGGGTGAATAACTTTTTTCTTCAGAAGAGGCATCATGACAATGGATGAAATTAAATGTTGTATGATGTGAGTACTGTTGACTTTTGTGAGGAATGTGTCTTGGGAACTTCAAATCTGTAGATGTCATTTCAGTTTAACTTTATGGTTCTGTGTTGGAAGATATTCTCCAAATATAGTACTTATGAAGCCAATCCATGCAGTGGTCTTGTGACCCAATGCCAATATATGGATAGATTATGATTTCTCTTCTCCATATTGTAGTTCCCAGTATAATAAAGCAACACTATCATGTGCTACTAATTAGAAGACATCATCCATATTTGGTTACCTTCTCCTCTTTGAATATACACACAGCTACATTTTATCCTGGTGATCCCTGTGATGAATGCCTTTTCTGGCATGTAAACTTTCCCTCTATGACCACCTTTGGTGAGAAAGAATGTCACATGGCTACATGACCAACTTTGAGACTCTCCTCTTAATGTTCTCTCTTCCTTCCTTCCTTCCTTCTTTTGAGAGATTCTTAACCTATATGAACTAAATTGTACTTCGGCTGGTTACATGCTAGTACATTAGCTTTAATGCTACTTTCAGCCTCTGCTATTTCAGAGGAGTGATTATATATATTTTGCATTTTATCTGAATTAGGTTTCCATTGAGACAAGTATTTTCTGAGTATGTCCTCATTTCACAAAGTTAATTTATTTTCAGCCTCTAGTTTTACCACTACTTTGACAAATAGTTTTGTAGCAGAGGAAAATATATTGAAACAATTTCAAAACTTTAAAATTTTTTCTTGTTTGCCTCAGATAATATGGTTAGTGTACTTTCTCCCCAGATTGACAATACTGCAAAAATCAATGATTTACTTTTAAATGAATCAAAAATATATATGCATTCTAGCTAAGTACCTTCATTATTAGCTAACTTTCTTTTAGAGAAAATTATTAGTTAACTTGTTTTAAAAAGAATTAAAAAATTGTTCCCTGAGCTACTCTTTAAGAGAAGAGGAATATGGAGTAGCAAGAAAATGAGAATCCGGGGCGCGCACCTGATTCGCAGATGCACTGACTAACTGACTCAGGCATTAGCTAAACAATTTTGAGATTCAAAGCAGGGCCTGAGGAGAACACCAACAATATTTGTAATGAATTTTGGAACTTCTTATGAATAGCTGAAAATTCAAATATTAAGTCTCTGTACGCTAAGAATCCAATTATTCCATCAGCATTTTTTTTCCTGACCATCTACTTGGCGCTTTAAGCACAGACACTGAATGAAAACAGACCTGTTATGCCTTTAAAGACACTTGCAGTCTATGGGGATACAGACTTTAATCTAATAACCAAGCTAACTTAATTATAATTCAACATGAGCTAGGTGAGGAACAGGGTTCTTGCTCATGTGTCACCAACAAGAGTGATCTTTGGGACAGACAGCAGTCAGGAGACACTTCTCTGAGAGAGTGACTCTTGGAAGATTGAGTAGGATCTAGGTGGACAAATTAGGGTGGGGCAGAGGGTTGGGGAAGGTGTTTAGAGAGACCCACATAAACAGTTTCTCTCCTGGTGCACTCTGGAGAAAGCTTGGACCCTCAGAAATCTCAAATTGTCATTGTGACTAGAGTACAAAGGTGAAGCAAGAGAGTCAGAATTGGGGAAGGGTGCAGGTCACGTAAGGCTTTAAAGGTTATATTAAGGATTTGGTGCATTATACTAATTAAATAATGTTGACTAGTTCAGGAGGTGACAAACTTGTAAAGAGCCAGGGAGTAAACATATTGTTGCAGCTATTCAATCCTGCTGTTTGTAAGGGAGAAACAACCAGAGATAACATGTGTGTGAGTGGGTGTGGCAGCTTCAATAAAACTTTATTTACAAAGATAGGTCAAGGCCAGTATCTACATACTTCCTGATTAGATCAATCCTGAAATTATTGACTTATTTCCAAGTTGTCCCATTTTAACTGGTGCAGGGATATTTTCAGGACTTTAGCAGTGCACAGTCAACAAGCACCAATGTACTTTGTATGTTAAAAACTGGGTTAAGAAAAAAAAACTGGGTTCCTTTGATTTTCCTTTGAAGTCATGTCAGAAGAACAGCAGCAGGCTGGTTCATCTGCCAAGAGAAAGAGCATAAAAGACAAAATGAAATGCCAGAAACTGGATTACTAAAGGGAATGAGTGCTAAGAAAATGTTAAAAAGGTTTCTTGAAAAGCAAGGATCACTTGGGAGATGAACTTGTTCAAAGCATGCATTAACTTGCCTCTTGCAAGAACAAACTGTATTACAAGGCTCTGCTCCAATCGTCTGATATATAGCACCCGTGGTCCCTGTAGACAACAGACTCTGCCCTTGAAAAGTATTGAGTTTAGTGCTCATGCTATAGAGAATGACATAGTGTCATAAAAATGATCAGATGGAAACTGGAAAAGCTAAAAGGACTTAAAAAGTGGGTTTGGCTCCCCTTATAATCACAGTGTTAACTTATTTGACTAATTTCATTATGCTGAAGTAACCAGTTTTTAAAATACTTGTCAAAATCATATAGTGTATTGAAAATATTTTGGAATTATAGCACTGGGCACAGTTTGGAGAAGATATTCAGGATGGGCTAGGTAATGCTATAATAACGAACAACCCCCAGATCTCAGTGGTTGTAAGAAACCAGCTCTTTCTTCCCTCACAGGAAATGTTCCACATAGACAGCACGGGTTCTACTAATCGTGGTCACGATGGAGCAGTCATCATCGCAGTGTGGCTGGTGGTCATGATAGAAGGGAAGAGTTAGCTTTGAAGGAATTAAACGCTTGGCCCAGAAATGGAATATATTAATTTTCCCATAATGCATTGGCCAGGACTAGTCAAATGACCTCCATTCGCCCATAGTAGGTCAGGATATTTAGCCTTACCATCCATGTGTCCAGAAAGTAGAAAACTGGGGATACTTGGCAAATACCTCTAAGGATCACCCCAGACAGCTTTATATTTGCTTTTATAATTGTTTTATTAATGCTTATCTTGTCAATTTGGTGAGGAAAAACGTAAGAGCAGGTCCTGTGACTGTTTTGGCTCAGTTTCCTCAACCCTGTGCCTAAAACTGGCACAATGAGGGACTCAAATGTTTGTCAAGTGTCTATCTAATCTAGTTCTTTGACCATAGACGTGCAAGATAATGTTCCCCTTCTTGTGATCAAGATCTTCAGGAATGTGACTTTTATGTTATGTTACTCTTGAACTGGATGTAAAATTGCTATTGAAAATCACAGTACCCATATCTCTTTGAAACAGACACAATTTAGAAGGAGCTGAGGCTAATTCTTTTGATGGCCACAGTTTTCCCACTACCACAGGAGAGAATGGGGTTACTCTATTGGTTCCTGTTGTAATAAACAGCCCCCCAATCTTGGTGGCTTCATACAAGAAGGGTTTATCTCTTTCTTGTTGCTTGCCCAACTTGGATTATTATGGACATAGAAAAAGGGACCCTGCCCCATATAGCCACATTATGACTGAACCTACAGAGTGTTCTGGAAAATTGCTGGTCACCTTGCCTGCTATAGGAACACCTAGAGGGTTTCATGCATTCTTTCATGTTTTGGCCTGGATGACAAATGCCACTTCTACCTATAGGTCATTGGCCATAACCCATCATATAACCTTACCTAGTGTAAGATATGTGAGTGATGTGGCAGAGCAGATGGGATGTTTGGAGGCCACCACTTCTTCTACCACACAGACAATCTGAACAGAGATCATTGAAAGGCCTAAACACTTATGCATAATTTTAGGAAAGACCTTTTGCAACTATGTGGGTTTTATGCTAAACAGGGGTTTTACTAGAAAGGAAAGTATGTTGAAAAGGGATAGAGTAGCTCAGTCATGGTTTGCAAAAATGATCAATGTAAATGATATGATGATAAAATAGTAGGGAAGAGTGTCAAAGAAGAAACAGATTAGAATTTTAGTGTCATGCCTGGACCCAGTAACTGTTGGCTGTTACTGCTGTTACGACACGAAACAGTGAAGGCTCTATCTACTAGGAGGAGAAGCATTTTATGAATTGATGTCAACAGCCATTTCCAATAGCAAATATTAAAAGAGTGCAAGAGAAAAATAGTCATTGTGCTTTTCTAGGCTAGTATCGCATAGACAATAATTTGGTGTAGATTTGAAAATATTTAGCTGGTTGTCCTACAAATACCTTGACTTTGTGCACTATACCATGCTAAAAGACAATACTCCATGCAGATGAACACCTTAGTGACTCTAACCAACCAGGCTTTAGATTTTCATGTTTACTGCTGTTAGCGGAATGTCTAGGTGAAATTTTTGTAGGTATGCATGTTAACACTCACAGGAAGCAAGAGGTTCTCTTTGGGATTTATTTATTTATTTAATTTTGGAAGGACGTTTCTCATGGAGCAATGGGTCATATTAGGTTAAGTTTAGGAAACTTGTGTTTACTGAGTTGTCCACATGTCCGTTAAAGGAATTTCACATCTATAAATAAATAATTTTCCATGGTGCCAGAGAGATAATGAGACTTTTATATAAAAATATTTCTACCAGCTGAAATATCATGATTGTTATTCTAATATTTCCTCCCACAAATACTTAGGAATCTGTGTGTCTGTTTTAGAAAGTTGAAGTAGATATTTTATTTTATTTATTTTTTGCTTCTTGAGAGAGAACTATTTTCAAAAACAAAAAAAATATGATTTTAATGTGCATATCATAAGATTTCTTTGGGGCAATACTAATAAAATGAAAATATTTCTGCGATATCAATCATTTGACAAATGTAGGATTTTTAAATTTAACTTAAACTTAGTGTAAGACAGTGTTCAGCAATTGTTTGTACTTATCTTTCCAGTCACATTGGGATTGTCACTTGCTCCAAACCAAACTACCTACTCTTTCCCAGGTTTTCCAGTTTGGTGACGGACATCCTAATTGTCTAGACAGCTAAGTCAGAAGCCTGGGGTCATCTTTGCATTCTTTCGGTTCTTCATTATCACATGTAATTAGTTCTATAGTTTTCAGTCCTTAAATACTTCTTGATTACTTCCTTTTCTGCAGTATTGTTTCTCCCCTAATTCAGGTCATCATCGCTTTTCTAGCAGCTTATTGTAAAATCACAGTATTCGGTCTCCTTGCAGTGATCGTTCTCTAATCTACACCTGGTGATATTTTCCTAACTAATTCTCTGTGGCTTCTCATAAACCAGGATAGAGCACACAATCCTGGGAGTTGGACATACTTTCCTTTAGGGTCTTACCCTTGCCTACCTTTCTAGCCTCGTCTCTCACTGGCCTACATAATCTCTTACTGGCTTTCCTTTGCAAATACTATTTGGAATGCCTTCAGCACTGAAACACATCCTCCAGTCCCTAGTTCATCAACTTCTACTCATTTCTTAATTACTAGTGACCCGCTTTGGAAGCCATTCTGCAGTTCCTGGTAAGTTAGGCAGACAACCTTTCTGCTCTCCTAGCAGTCTATTTCTTTGACATAGCATTAGTCACACACATTGTCAAAATCATTGCTTTACTTTCTTGTCCTATTCAAGGCATTTCTCCTTGAGAATAGCAGCGGTGTCTTCTTTGTTTATTTATTTTTCTATACTGAGAAAATTTTAAAATACAGAAAAAAAAAGATAAATACCCACAATCCTCTCTTAGAAATAACTATGTTTGACCTGCCTTGTTTTATTTTTAAGTAAGATAAATAACACAAAATACTATTAACTTCTATCTCTATCCTAAATCCTATTCCTTATCTACCTCTTCGATAGGCAAATACCATCATGATTTGCTGTCACTTTTCTGTCCATTAAAAATACTTTTATGTATATATTATGTATGTATAGCCGATATTGTATACATTATATATCTGTATTTTTCCAGTTTTTAAAATGGTGTTATATCTTTCATAAGTTACCACCAATTTTATGTCAACATTATGTCAATATGTATAGATCAAAAACATAATATTGAGTGAATATGTTGAAATAGAATATCATATGAAGTTTAACTTTTGTCAGTTTTATGAGCAAAATGGTATACTATTGCCTTCATTAAAAAAAATTAATAACACCGATAGAACTTCTTCCTATTGGCCATTCAGTTGTTCCCAACCCTGAATTTCCTGTAAATTCATTCCCACCAGAGAATGAAAGAGTAAATGCCCACAGGCTTGAGGAAGAGCAGGTATATTCTAAGATTCATAGGCAGGCAGTGTGGTTAGTGCCTATTTTACTGTGAATGAGTAGTAGAGGAATAGGATGGAGAGGAAGATGGAAGAACACAGAGTTAATAAGCTTGGATTTTATCCTCTGGTGAAGGAAACTTATTGATAGGCTCTAACTAGGGAAGCAATTGCTTTAGGGCTGAGTTTTAAAGAATCTGCTTGTGAAGGGTTCTTTGGAGGTCAGGGCAGTAGAGAGGAGAAGATTTGGAGCAGGAAAATGACTTGAAAAATACTGCTGTAGACCAGAGAAGAAATGGTAATGGTTTGAAATGAGCAGGGAGAGTGGAGATGAAGAGAAGTGGCTGCACTTGCGATTTATTTGGGAAATTGAATTTCAGTGATTTCAATTAGATTAAGGACAAAGTTAGGTATTTTATGCACATAATGTAAAGTTAATGATGGCATTTACTTAATGTATACTGCTAATATTAGTTATTTTCCTTCATTAAACTGAAAATTAAGGCAATCAGATCTTATTAACCATTGTATACCCAGTGTTAGCTGTATACCCACCTAACGCTTAAAAAGTATACAAGGAAAAAATATAATAGACATCTTTACATGATTTCCTGCATTTGGATAAGTGTGGTCATTCTTGCAAATCCCACCCTAATCCTTTTTACCTTTCAGTCATTCTCATTTTCCCATGCCCCGGATATGATCTAACTACCACATTTTTTAAATTTTATTTTGTTTCCTGCCATGATGCTGTTGCAGTTCAGAACTACTAGCAAACAGTCATCTTTAGTCAGATGTGATGTTTTATTGCCCATCAGCTGCTCATGTTCTTGCTGTGCTGTAGACACTGTTGTATAACGGACTTGACTAATGTCTTCTCATTCATAGCAGATGCTTGAAAAATTACCTCTCTCCTTGAGGACCCATTCATACATATTTAAACATGAAGATCATTATAGACAGGTATTCTAAAGTGAACTCTCCTAATCTTTAAACTCATTTTCACTGTTCAAAACATAGCCATTGTCCAACCTTCTGGAGACCTCTAAAACAAACAAACAAAAGGCTGTGACTTAACAAATTCTGCATGATCGAATTACAAATTACACACACTAAAGGACATTTTCCTGTGGAGGAAACAAATTTTCTTTGTGGAGGTGAGAATTTAAAGGAATTTTTTGCAATGGGAAACGAGATGGTGCTCCCCAATCTTACTGGTTTTCATCTGAATTCCTCTGCAATTTAATCTTGATAGTCGCTTTGGATGGTAACGGGTATAGTTTAGTTAAATTTTGCTCTATTTCTTAGTTTTCCTGGGGGATTACCTGCGGTGGTGTTTGTATTACAAAACAATATAAGTTACCTATATACACCTTAGGAATCACTTGATTGCATTGAATCAGGACAGAAAATAAAATAAAGATTCATGAATATTTTAGTTTACTAGAACTATCACTTTCTTACCCTTCTGTGTAGATCTGCAAATTAATTAGTGAGTCTGAAATACATGATTTTTATTATGCATTCAAAGACTGTATTACTTTTTATTCCTTTGATATAAATCATAATATAGTGTCTTATAAGTACAGCTAAAAAAAAAGAAACCCTCTTGTTCATAGCCTGCCTCATTCTTTTAAGATTTATGTCTATGAGGTGCATGGGCCTGAATGTAGAATGGGTTTCTGTGAAGAAAAGTGGGTCAGACGGTTGCTGTGCAGATTGAGGAGAAACTGAGGGCTTCCTGGGCCCTTTTGAAGGGCGCTGTTTTAAAATGCGGATTAGTCAAGGTTTACAGGGCTGTTACCAGCCTGTAAATTACTACTGTGTAATTTTAAACTATTCAGTGCTTATGGCAAAATTCTGGTCTTTTGATGTGGGGCAGGAGGAGACATTTTATTGCAAAGTGAAGCAAAAATAGAGACAAGAATATTAGATGATTTTTTGGAGGGATTGACTTTCCTTCCACAAGAATTTTTTACCCCTTTAAGATCTAGAAATGTCAGCAAAATGGCAAAAAAAAAAATTCAGCTGAGAGTCACTTTATGATCTGATATTACTCCTCCATTTTTAAAAATTATGATAGAAAATTTCAAACTTATAAAAAGCAGAGAATATAGTATAAAGAACTCATCAAGTACATACCAATCTCTTCAATAATTACCACACATCGCCTAGTGTTTTTCATGTGTAACCCTACCAGCTCCCCTCTTTCCACACTGTATTCTTTTGAACCAAATCCCAGATATCGTATCATATAATCTGTAACCTGTAAGTATCCATCTCTAAAAACAAGGATTCTTTTTAAAAACAATCTCAATACCATTATACACTAAAAAATAAACAATATGTTTTTCATATCATCAAATATTCAACAATGGCCTAACATTCCCTTTTTGTTTATTACCTGGAATACTTATATAAATAAAAACTTGCCATCATTAACTATTTCTTTTACCCCCAGGTACAGTTCACACAGGAAAGCAGAATAAGTATTTGATTTTATCCCTTTATTTCCCAAATTAAAAAAAAAAAATGAGTTGGTTCACTAGTATCTTTTAACTACAAATAATTTATTTTTTGTATCTATTTGAACTCATGGATATTTAGCATATTTGATGTGCTGCAATTTACTGTAGTTCTTCTTTTCAGTGCTCAAAGTGTTCCATCGTTGTCTGGTGGATTGCCTTCAAGTTAGTTTCTTAGTCTTTTCAACTCAACGCTCCTTCATATTTTCTATGCTTCCTACTACATTAAGATGTTGCAGGATTCCCTCTCATTTATACTATCATAGACTTAGAAACAATTATCTTGCCAAGGAAACCGTATTCCTTACAGTAGGAAGTGATGAGAGGCCCCCCCTCAACCTGCAGGACTGTTCACTGTTAATAAGGGGTGTCTCTCTTACTGGCCAATAATTTTAGGGTTACCACTAGCCTAGATGCTCTGATGACTTCTGGTGCCTCTTCCAAAGGCCAAAAATTCATGTATGAACAGTAATTAGAGTATAGTAGATATGTATTGTATTTAAAACAACATGCCGAGTGCTTTACCTGCATTAATAATTATGTAATTATCACAGAACTGTAATATAAGCACTATTACCTCCATTTTATCGCATATATAAACTGGGGTAAGAAAGCCTTAATAACTACCCAAGATCACAAAGCTACTATGGTTAAGTCAATATTTGAAATTGGTGCTCTGCAAGTGTGTGTGTGTGTGTGTGTGTGTGTGTTTCAGTGTTTGGGTTGGAGGAAGGAAAGCTTTAGCATAACAAATCAAAAACAGTTCAGTGCCTTATAGGCAGTATAGACTATATATCCTCTTATGTCCAGGTCTGGGCAGGTTTACACTTGATATCCTATTATAATTGCTAGTAGCACCAACTTCCCTTCTAAAAAGTCACCCTAACTGTGAGTAAAAATGGGCTATAACCTATAAACAATGAAGTGGTTTAATGTTAGAGGTGTTCAGTGTTTAGTGGGGGAATCTTCTTTTCTAAATTAAAGAAAGGCCGTTGAAAACACCACCCTCCTGATGGGTGGTCTGCTAATTTCTTTAGAGTTACTAGGGATAGATCTAGCCTGTAGTTGTGGGAATGTTTCCTAGAGCTTCAGTCCCTGGTGGGGCCCAGTCTGGGGCTGCTCTCAAAGTTGGTCTCTGATTCCCTATATTTTAGCAATCCTTGTGTCTCCCATTCTTGTTTAGTGCCTGGCACAAACTGACCACTTAATGTTTTCTGAATGTGTGAATGACCTTTTATTGGTCTATAGCCAATGTGGTGGAAATAAAGAAAATGAGCTTAACCAGAGGAGAATACTCAGCTAAGTTGAGTGCTTACCTATACTTTTAAAAAAATTATATTTTATTGATTATGCTTTTACAGTTGTCCTAATTTTCCTGCTCTGCCCCCTCCACCCAATTCCCCCACTCCCTCAGGCAATCCCCACTTGGTTGTCCATGTCCATGGGTCATGCATATGTGTGCTTCGGCTACTCTATTTCTTATGCTGCACTTTACTTCCCCATGACTATCCTGTAACTATCAACTTGTACCTCTTAATCCCTTCACCTTTTTCTCCCATTTTCCCAGCCCCCTTCCCATCTGGTAACCATCAAAATGTTCTCTATATGTATGATTCTGTTTCTGTTCTACTTATTTGTTTATTTTGTTTTTTAGATTCAGTTGTTGTTATATATGTATTTGTTGCCATTTTATTGATCATATGTTTGTTGATCATATTTTTGTTGTTATTCTTCACCTACACTTTTACATTCATATTATTTCGCCCTTTTGTTTCAGGGAAAAAGGTCATTGACTTGAACTGGAAAGAACTTTTTGAACTTGTATCAGTATTTCAGTTTTTAAAAGAAAAATCAAGGACCCAGGGTACATGGTCTATTGGCCTAACTCATAGCTTGGTTTTCTTTTGTTTATTAATTTTTTATTTGTACAAGTACTGCTGATCATTTGATTTGATAGCCAACACCTGAAATCTTAGCTCAGACAGGATACCATGGGGGCACAGATGAGGAATTTTAAGACTGGGTACGATCAGTACAAATTCACTGGGGAAAAATGTCCACTTGATGTTAACAAAATAGGCTGCTAAGACCCGATCATCACAGAGGCTATGAATATGTGATCCTGGACAAAGAGCATTTTATTTTTTTTCTGGCAAAAGTTTTCCAGTTAAAAAAAAGGACATGTTAGGTAAAATATTTGTGTGGACAAATGTTTTAGTAAGGGACTTTTAGTTATTACAACCTGTTGAGCCCGTGCAAGACTAAGGTATTAGAATAACGTACAGTGCCAGTGCTGTTCTCTGCAAGGGAAGGGTTCTGAGGCAGGGAGCCCAGTCCTGTGTGAACATTACCTGGGGAATTAAATAGTCAGTTATTGGGGTTCACAAGTTCTTAAAATTTAGACTAAATTAGAATTTTTTTCTTTAAGTCTTTGAAATAATAGGACTGAAAGAAATCTGGTTCTTCACATTTATTTTCTATGTTGATGGAGATTAAATTTCATCTTAGATGGGCCAAATAAATTAAAACTGAAGCATTTGATTTAGAAAACTCAGATATTTCTTCAGGCTAAGACTGTTCATTTACACAAGTCTATTAGATTCAATTCAAATTAATAGGATACTGAATAAAAGTGATATTATCTTCTCTTAGAAAGGTAAATGAAAAGAGGACAAAATTATTTTATAAAGTAGTATATTGAGTTTCTAGAGCAGCAAAGGATTATTTGTCCTCATTAAAATTTACTATAAAGAATGGCAATAGTGGTGGTGTGTGGATATAGGTTGCTTAAAAACACTAATTATCTAGATGTTTTGATTATGTTTGAGTTCAGCTCCTCTAACTCTGTAATGTTTAGTTAAACAGGTTTATTGATACTTTAATTTAAAAATTTTTGAAAGTGACTGCAAAATAGGATTCCATTTTTTTAAGTTCTAACAATTGAATTACAGTAAAGAATATACATGTGAAATATTGGCACTTAAATTTTAAAACCCTTAATAGTTAAATATAAAATACAAAGATGGACTAACGCAGAGAAGAATCATGTTAGTTTTTTGGAAGTGAAGTCATGTATGGTGCTCATGTATGCTCAGTTTATAAAACATTAATTTACAAAAGAGTACTCAAATAGTCTTCATAGGCTTTGTAAGCATAGACCTTTGAATTCGTGTTGAAATTCTTGATATAGATTTTCTGGCTGGGCTACTAGACATCGAGACACTTTCTTCTCATGCCTCAGGTGCTCTATTTAACATCCCTGCCTTACAGAACTGCCCAAAGGATTAGAGATAATATATATAAAGGACCTAGCTCATAATAAGTGCTCATAAGCTGTGATTTACCATTTTTCACTTCACTTCGGGCTTTGTTGATATTTATAAAACCCATTTTTTTCTAGATAATTTTCTGAATAGAACTAAGATTAGTTATAAGTATATGTTATTTTAAAATACTTTCTATTTATTATGGGCACTGTTAAAACAGAACCAAACAGAAAGCTCTAGCACCAGTCAGGTTATCTTGTATAGCTTGGTTTCAAAAGAATCTTTATCAGGCTTCTGCAGCATAAAAAATGTGGTTCACTTTTTCTGTTTTTTCAAGTCCTTGGCCTGTTCTATTTCAGAAAAATATTATTCTTTTCTGTATTTCCTATTCATTCTCTGAAGGAAGCAATTGTTTTAATTATTGATTATTTATGGGGGATCATTTTATTTGAACTCATAGGAATAAAACAATAATTAATGGGATGCATTTGAAACACTCATAAATGTGTATCTAAGAAAACATACCGTATTTCACTGTGTATAATGTACACTTCTTTGCCCAAATTTTTGAGGGAAAAATGAGGATGTGTGTTATACATGAGCAGTACTAATTCTATATCTATGTAAATGTTTTTTAATTCTCTTATTTATGCTTATGAGTTACAAGTGTAACACTGAAAAGCAAAAGTGATATCCGTATGCAAAATAATACCCTGGAATATGATAATTGGTTTTGTTTCTAAATGTAAATAAATAAAAAATATAATTAAAAAATTAAAATGGAAGATTTTTTTTCCTGAAAGTTTGAGACAGAAATATGGGTGCACATTATACATGGCAAAATATGGGTATATCTTCAAATATGAATATACATTAAAACCTGACTTGCTGCCCAAGTTCCCAACAAGTTGTACTTTGCTTCAGTGTCCTATTATATTAGATCCTGCCAATGGAAGCTTTGGGTCCACAGCTAGAAATAACAACACACTAGCAGGGGTGTCCAACCCTTTGGTGTCTCTGGGCCACACTGGAAGAAGAGTTGTCTTGGGCCACACATTAAATACGTTGCAACACGTAATCACACAAAAAATTTATGTTTTAAATAAATTTATGTTTTGTGTTGGGCTACATTTACAGCCATCCTGAGCCGCATGTGGCCTGTGGGCTACAGGTTGGACACCCCTGCTAGAGTTTTGTGGCTGGGATGAAGTGGAATTCTTTGTGGTAAGGTGATTAAATATTTATCAGTTTGCCTAAGCCAAGTACATGGTAAAAGACTAGTTTGTATTTTTTTTTTGTTTTTAAGGAGGCCGCTTTGACTCTTACCTTGCCTTAATCGAGAATCCATTGCTTGTTGAAGAGCTTTCATCTGACATAGTTTCATTGTGTGTATGTTTGTTGACTAAAACAGGTAGCTAAAAATATTTTTAATTGAGTTGCAAGTGATGAGTTGCATGTACACCCATCACGCAATTTTGTGTGTTTCTTTATATGCATAAAGGTGACATTTTAATCAGCATATGTCCTTATATTTAAAGGTTGAAAGAATTACAGAACTAAGGATTCATGTATTAAATTTGTTTTTAGTGTTATAAGGGGACAATTCCATCATTGCTTTTTTTTTTAGTGTTGGATAGCTGATTGTGATACAATCAGTGTAAACAAGTATAAATATAGAGATGATCATTTGGGTTGGATTTTGATTCAAAGAGTAAATTCTTGGGTTTTGGGATATTGAACAATCTGTTCCATACTAGGGAAAAATCACCTTCCTGGGATTTGTTTATTTTTTTTTTCACTCTGAGAAAGGCATCCTGTTGGGAAGATTATTTTATTCTCCTAGATTTTCTGCCTTCTATTATTTTTTCCTGACAATTACGACTGGCTTCCAAATAGTAATTTATATCAACTGACACAGTCCTTTTTCTTTGTACTGTTGATCTCATTCATGAAATATGAAACACTATTTCTATTTTTGGTACAACGAGGTCCCCAAATGTAAATGGATAAAAGTACTACAATCTATTATAAAAGTAGAAACACCTTCATAATTGCTTTACAAATTTTTCAAAGTAAAATTTATAACTGCATAAAAACTCATTTTTAAATTCTTTACAATCAGTTGAAGAAGATAAAGCAATCTGCCTCTCCCACTAACAGGGATGGAGTGAGGGGCAGGGGTGGTGGGTGGGGCAGGGAAAAGTGGTGACCGGAAAATAGAGACAACTGTACTTGAACAACAGTAAAAAAAAAAGAATGATTTTAAAGAACTATTCCTATTTTCTTAGGTAACAAGTCTGTGATAATTGCTCCTTTTAGAAACCCTTTAGATGAAACTTATGGTTGGCTACAAAATCTATCCTAAGACAAAACAAAATGATACTGGAATTGCATATCTAATTAAATGATGAGCTATTTGGGCAAACTGATCATTTGAGTTTTAATTTTCAGGAGTCTTTCCTATGTACTCTTGATTTCTGTACACATGATTAATTTCCAATGAATTCAAGATCTTGTACATAATCTCATTGAGTATCAACTGAGAAATACATTCATAGCCCAGTCATTTTCTTTTATGCTATCTTATTTTAAATAAAAGCATAGGATTGCCACTGTGTTTTCTGGTCAGAGCACATTTATTTTTGAATTATTTAACTTATGCTATATGCTATAATATTAACAAGAAATGTTAAAATGAATTACTTAAGAAAAAGAAGGAGATCAAAACTATGAACATCAAAATGGCAACAAACTCACAACTATTGACAATTGGATTTAAAAAAACAAAACAAAACAAAAACAAAAACCTAATCAACAACCAGAACAGGAACAGAATCATAGATGTGAAGGCCATTAGGAAGGTTATTAGCTGGGAAGGTGAAAGGGGTGAATGGAGGAAAAGGCAGAGGGATTGAGAAACATAATTGGTAGGTACAAAATCCTTTTAATATTATAGCATATAGTATAAGACAATTGATATCATCAACAGTTTAAAAATTCTGGTACAATCGTAGAGCCTTGGTATTTATAGATTTATCATTTATAGCTAAAACTTGGTTTCAGACATTTGCAAGAAATCTCAAAGATTTATGTGTTACAGTTTGAAATTTGTAAGAACAGGAATTTGGACTCTGACTCAAATCATTAGCAGTCAGGTGAGTGAGCCCAGCTGACTACCCAGAACCAACACTGTAATGTGGTTGTCTATTAATTAGTTCCTTATACTGATATTAACATTTATGAAGTGTTAAAAACTTTATTTCATAGGAGGAACTGGTACCTAAAATGAAGTTCAACTGCTAGTGCTTCAGGGTTTTTAATGTAACTGGAGATTTGTAGTCTCAAGATATATCCCTCAAGAATGTCATGGTTTTACTGAAGTTAAAGACATTTCTTATGCTGTGGTCAGACTATTTCAGTAGTTAAGATGTAGCTTCACATGAAGTGAGAAATGTTGCAAATTAGACATAGTTTGCAACTGGTAAATATTCAAATAACTATGATTTTTGATGATTTTTTTGTTTTTTTTTTTTGCTATTCAGGTTATCTGAGTATGGAACTCAGAGATCAACATTTTAAAATTATATAATACAATCTGTATTCCCAGTTCTATAATTAGATATAAAATTTAAAAACTGAAAATAGTGTAATTCTCTTGTGTCCTAAAACTGAAATGAAAACAAATTCTTAAAAATAATATATAATAACATGCATCAAATATTTCCCAGGGATACCATCAAAAATATATATAATATACACATGCATTGTGCTTTCATATTTAAATTTAAATAAAATGCCTGAATTTTATAGTATCCAATTATGTTCATTGTGTATGGGGAGAATGAAGAGTTAGATCCTTGATTAGCTAGGTCAAACTAGGAAGACACTAACTATTATTTATTTTGTGCAATGACATTTCAGTGTGCCACACAGCTTGGTCCTTTTGGTCTTCACTTCTTATTGGTGGTTTTGTTGTAGGTACTTTATGTGTGTCATCTCATTGAATCAATCTACTGGTCTGAAGAGAAAACTATACAGTTGGGACAGTGTCAGGGTGAGGTTTGATTCTCAGTTATGTGCAGGGTTATTGAATAAAAGAACGGAACACTCATTAAATTCACTTAAGATTGCTGAATCCTTTGTTTTAAGTAAAAATATTTTGAGTATTATATACCAAATACATCACTGGTGCTATTTAATTTCTTTACCTGTCAATAAGAACTATCCCTGAGATATATTGCAAAATATTTCTGTGGAAGAAATCACTTAACTTCAGCCGTGAGTGCTACAGATTATTTATTTTAAGTGACAACAACCACATTTCTATGCACATATTTTGATCATGCCAAAAACATTCTGACTGAAAAGCTGAAAAGAACATAAAAAAGCACTCTCTTTTCCATATAAAAATTACTGACCAGCAGAAACTGAAAAAAAATGTTACTAAAAATTTAGATATAATGTAGATAGGTCCTGACTTAACAATGAGCGAACAGTTACTTCTTGCAGATTTCAGTAATATTGTCATGACAGTGGTACCTGGTGCCTCTCTGTTGCTAGGCAACTCAAAAAAGGATGGGAAATTTACACTCAAATTTACTTATATATGTTAGATTTTATACTATTATATTGAGAATGTGTTACACACATCATTACAGGCTAGTTGTACATTTCTATTCTGTCTTTTGTGTGAGCTTATCACAATATATGAAAGACACTCTGCCTGCGTCCTTTCTCCCTTTTTTTTCTGAAAATTAATGTCGTCCTAATACATGCATTATTATGGTTGACTCTTGTGGGTACATGAAAGAAAATATATAGCGTTTTTTGATGCAAAAAAAATTTGTTTAAAAATACATAAGCTTTACCATATTTTCTCCATCTGTCTCTCTTTCTGTCTCTGTCTTTCTCTCTCTCTCTCTCTCTCTCTCTCACACACACACACACATACACACACACAAACAGAGATTATATGTTTTTTGAAACAATCTTTCTTCATGAAAAAAAGGCTACGTGCTTTGTGTGGTGTGGTTTGTGTGTGTGTGAGAGAGAGAGAGATTCTAAAATAAGAAATATATGTAAGAAAGAAAGAGTCTCTTAGTTCCACCTAGCTCTTCTCATTTAATTACTATAATTAATAGATGCAGAAGAGAAATTAATAGGATAATTAAATCCAGTGAGATATTAAGGATCTGAGCTATGGATATTTGAATTAAAGACTGATCAACTTGGGCTTTTTGAACAATACTCTCTGATATTTAAAAAAATGGTAGCATAATTTCATGTGGGAGTATTATATTTGAGAACTGGAGTGGCTTTGTAAAGCAAATTTTAAGAGTTAATGTTATGTCAATGCCACACACCAGAAAATTTGATGTGTATAACAAAAGAGCTTTAAGGAGTCATGTGTAATTGATTGTGATGACTGAGACTGCTGAAAATTGATGGCCCAAGTCAAAAGAATGATGAGGAAACTTTGTGGAATGATGACATACCTCTAATTTTTTGAGAAGGGTGAGGAATACCAGGGATTTTTATTTCAAAGAAGGTTCTGAGGATTTAGGTTTTATATTATTTTATTATCTTCGTTACTTTCTTACTAGCTGAATGGTCCAAATTTGTGAATAGATATTTTAATGCATCACACCAAGATTATGCAACCATTCCACAGAAGGCTGAAGCTTATGATCTTCTTGCTAAGGGAATGCTAGAGAGATAGAATCTGGTATGTTTAGAGTTTGATATACTTTGAGCTCCTTACAATAGATTGGATCAATATTCACTTGAGTGCTTTTTGTTCTTTTGTTTTATGATATTTCCCTTTGATTGAACCTGTGTAGTTTCACCTTTGAAATTGAAGATTAAATTGAACATAAATTCTACTGTATAGTGTATCAAGATTATTTTTTTTAATTTTTAAATTGATTTTAGAAAGAGAGAGGGAGGGAGAGAGATAAAAACATTGATTTGTTATTCCACTTCATTGGTTGATTCTTGCTTGCGCCCTAAGGATCAGACCCACAACCTTGGTATATTAGGACAATGTTCTAACCAACTGAGCTACTGGCCAGGGCACAATTATTATTTTTTAAGTATATTTATTGATTATGCTATTATAGTTGTCCCAATTTTCTCATTGTACCCCTCTCCAACAATTGGCCCCCTTAGTACATGTCCATGAGTTGTGCATATAAGTTATTTGGCTTCTCCATTTCCTGTACTATTCTTAACCTCCCCCTGTCTATTTTGTTCCTATCAATTTATGCTTCTTAGTTCCTATACCTTTTTTCCCATTCACCTCCCTGCTCTCCCCAGCTAATAATCTCCCAAATGGCCCATATCTACGATTCTGTTCCTATTCTGGTTGTTTGCTTAGGTTGGTTTCTTTATTTTTATTTTTTAGATTCAGTTGTTGATAGTTGTGAGTTCGTTGCCCTTTTAGTGTTCATAGTTTTGATTTTCTTTTTCTTAAATAAGTCCCTTGAACATTTCATGTAATAATGGATTGGTGGTGATGAACTCCTTTAGCTTTCCCTTACCTGGGAAGCACTTTACCTGCCTTTCCATTCTAAATGATAGCTTTGCCGGATAGAATAATCTAGGTTGTAGGTCCTTGCTTTTCATTGCTTTGAATACTTCTTGCCAGTCCCTTCTTGCCTGAAAATTTTCCTTTGAGAAATCAGCTGACAGTCTTATAGGAACTTTTTTGTAGGTAAGTCTCTGCCTTTCTCTTGCTGCTTTTAAGATTTTCTCTTTATCTTTAACCTTCAGCATTTTAATTATGATGTGTCTTGGTGTGGTCCTTTTTGGATCCTGCTAATTTGGGACTCTTCGTGCTTCCTAGACATATATGTCTTTTTCCTTTGCCAAATTAGGAAAGTTTTCTTTCATTATTTTTTTAAATAAGTTTTCAATTTCTTGCTCTTCCTCTTCTCCTTCTGGTATCCCTGTGATTCAGATGTTGGCCCTTTTGGAGATGCCTGAGAGTCTTCTTATACTATCCTCATTTCTTTGAATTCTTGTTTCTTCTTTCTGTTCTGGTGGAATGTTTATTTCTTCCTTTTGTTCCAAATCATTGATTTGAATCCCAGCTCCCTTTCCTTCACTATTGGTTCTCTGTCGATTTTTCTTTATTTCACTTAGTGTGATCTTCTTTTCTTTCTTCCTTTATGTTGTTGCTGTACTCAGTGAGTTCTCTGAGCATCCTGATCACCAGTGTTTTGAACTCTGTATCTGACAAGTTTGTTATCTCCATTTCATTAATTCTTTTTCTGGAGTTTTGTTCTGTACTGTCATTTGGGCCATATTTTTCTGTCTCCTCAATTTGGCAGCCTCCCTGTGTTTGTTTCTGCATATAAGGTAGAGCTGCTTTGATCCCCATCTTAGTACACCTGTTAAGTTGTATAGGGTAGAGCCTTAGGTATTTGCTAGGTGGGGCAACCTACATTACCACTTTGTGGCTCTGTGTTTGGTGAGGGCTTAGAGAAGAAACAATGCCAATTCCTGGCTTCTGGAAGTTTGCCAGGCATTCACCCCATTTCTAGTCGCTTTACCTACTTCTTGTATGCAACTGATACCCTTCCAGCTGCTGTCGTGGTGGTGAATCCCAGAGTGGGTGAGTTTGCATACACTCTAAGTCTGTGTGGGCCCTTTAAATGAACGCTCCTTAGAAACGGACAGTTTCTTCTGCTGCCCCAACCCCCACTGGTTTTTACAGCCAGAAGTTATGGGTTTTTTTTCCCCCAGCCCTGGCACCCTGTGGGCTGTGCTGTCTGGCTTGGAGCTAGAATCCCTCGCTCCCAATGTATCCCTCCCAATTTTTATCCACCACATGTGAATGTGGGACTTCCCCTTGTGCCACTGCCACTGCTGCCTCTCCATACCAGATTGCTTCTCCTCACCTCCCTACCCCAGCTCTGCACCTCCACTACTTTTCACCATCTGAATGAATGTGGCTTCTTTAAATCCTTGGCTGTCATACTTCCATACAATTGTATTTTCTGGCAGTTCGGGGTGTTATTTGTTTTGAGGTTAGTTGTAATTCTTCTTGTGGCTGTGCAAGGAGGTGAAGCATGTCTACCTGTGCCTCCACCTTGACCAGAAGTCCTCAGACTATTTTTTAGAATAACATTTATTATGGGAATCATGACCATATATTGAGTACAAACTTCTACCCTATAGGATAGAGATAATTAAAATGTATCCTTAAGGGTATAGGTTTTGTGGCAAAGAAAATTTAACATGTAAAAGTTTATCATATTGAACTATATATAGTCAATAGAAATCATTTTGTGGGTAAAAATTCTTAAAATAACACATATCAGGTGACATGTATTTAAGATGTGTTAAGATGTTATACTTAGCATGATACACTATATACTTGGGTAGTTAAAAATATCTTTGTAGGGTGAAATTGAGAGATGTTAATAAGAACCAGTTATTTTGTAAAGAAATCTCATGATTCCTGAGATTTGTGACTCTTCAGTGTCACATTCAATTAATGATCTGTGAGTCTCAGAATACATTATAAATACATTGTAAAAAGATTGTTTAGCATATTTTTGTTATTTATTAATTTACATCTGATTTTCCTATAGATGAATTTCTGGGATCTATCTCTTTCATGCTACCTTGAAGTGTTTCTTTGTAATTAAAAATTATTTTTCAATTATAGTTGGCATACAATTTTACATTAGTTTTAGATGTATTACATAGTGGTTAGATAGCTATACAGCTTATAAAGCGATTACCCTCAGATGCGTAATACCCATCTGACACCACACATAGTTATTACAATATTATTGACTATATTCCCTATGCTGTTCTTTATACCCTCATAACAATTTTTACAACTGGCAATTTGTATGTCTTATAGATTTAGTTTTTAAAAATTGAATTTGAATACCATTTTTTTATTATATGCTATCAGGCAACTCATTTGGCTGATTTTTCTCTTTTTAATTAATGAATTTTTATATCAGTTATTATCAGTTTTGGGGCATGAAAAACATTTGTATGGCTTAATTTTTAAATTTATATAAAATAAAATAAGAACATAATCAGTAGAGCTGATATATACTGACTTTTTTGGTATGGATGGATAAATAAATATTAAACTTTTTTCTTTAATATTTTTAGATTTTTGACAGGTTTATAGTCAAAACTTATTCTCCTTTTTTATTAATTATATTAATTTGTATATGAATTTCTTCTTTGCTCATAATATAAAAATAATCAAAACAGATCAGGCCTCTGTTCTTATGGAGCTTATAAGTCTAATGCAGGAGACAGTGTATAAGTCATTAAACAATATAATTATATACCTGGTAAGTGCTATGAAGGAAATAAACAAGTCAATGCAATAAAAAGTAGTTGTGTCAGTTTGTTTTAGATGAAATGATCAGAGAAGGCTGTGTGTGGAGGTGACATTGCAACTGAGATAAGAAAGATGAGAAGAAACTGGCACGTCAAGACTTAAGGAGATAAGATCAACAGGTGGAGTGATGAAAAAGTGAATGGGTACCATGGTAATAGTTTTGTGAGTTCCAGATGTGGCCAGTGAGGTTAGAGTAAAGTAAGGGAAGAATAATATGAGTCAAGGATGGAACTGTAGACACTAGTTGGCTATTCAAGAATTCATACCTGCTTTAAGAAGTTCAGATCTCCCAGTGTGTTTTAAGTAAATGAATGAGGCAGCTTTCATAAAAGGGAAAAGGCATTGAGGAGGCTTATAATAATGTGATTTTAATGACGGACCATGGAATCAGTAAGCCAGGCAGGAGGGAATAAGGGCAGGGAGAAGGGGCTGGGTAGAGGAAGGAGGACAACTTGCAGTGGAGTACAAGAGTGAGGGAGTTGAAAGGATGAGGTGTATGGTGACTGTGAGGTCTAGGGAGGAGTCATGAGTGTGGGTGCCTGAAATGGAGAGGGAAAATGAGGTGGATGAGGAAGTCAGGACCTGAACACAAAGTGCCATGTGTAGATTTTGCAGTTATACAAGGAGATATGGAAAGGAAGATGGTGAACCAGAAACCAACTCCTTCATTAATGTCTGCAGGGTGGTTTTATAAAAGCAATGGAAGATGTAGCAGGTGGTGTAGCATGATGAAAAAAATTTCTAAAAAGCTAAGATTTTGGGGAGGGAAAGAGAGAATGGATTAGACCGGAGCAGTGAAGAGGAGCAGGCCAACAGGTAAGCTACTGTTAGATCTCGAAAGACTTTTAGAAAAGTAAGTTTCTAAATCAGAAGAACAATGACAGTGGCCATTTTTCTTCAAATAAAATGCTGTCTCAATATTCAATCCCGTATTGCACCCATGTTGATTCCTGGGCAATTTAGCAAGGATATAATTCTATGAGGACAAGAATTACGTTTCTTTTGCAGACCGTTCAATCATCAAGGCATAACACATTGTTTTCTCTGTAAATACTTGTCAACTTAAGTCAATTGATTAAATTGTAAACTCAACTTGTCCTCTTTAATTTTAATTTGCTAATTAAAATTAATGTAGTTTTTTTTAAATTTTCTGGCCTTATTTCTGATTTTTTTTATTATATACTATTATAGTGTATGCTCTTATTTTTATACTTTTTAATCAATTCCAAATTATAAATACTATTAATATCTTATTGATAATTCATAATATTCTATTAACTGACATTTAACAAATTTCCTATGAAACACATTTCTGTATGTATTTATAGTTAGTGCTTATTAACACTATTTTATACTGGTTTCAATTTATATGATGTAAATTTTCAAGTAAAACCTCATGGAATTACCAGATTCTTCACTATGTTCAAAACTTTTATAAAGCACCTGCTGAATGAGGGAAAGAAAAATATGCTGGAAATAAAATTCTACTTACTTTATGTGTTTTATTTTGAAGGAAAGCATCAATAGGCTATGATTTTACTGTCCTTTTCTATATAGAAATGCTAAGGGTTTTTTCTGCCCCCCCGAGGTTAATTTTTAAGTGTTTATGTGGCCACTCAGGCTAGATTTGTATGACAGTAATTTTAAATTCTCCCTCTTTTCTTCCTCCCTCCCTCCTTCCTTCTTCATTAATTTTTAAATGTACATACACCTTGCGCATTTTCTTTGATATGAGGAGGGATGGATAATGATTACTTCCTCCTTAGACTCTCATATATCATCCCTGAAGTTTCATTTGCTAATGTTTTCTATTGTGTTTTATATAATAATATTATATAAAGAAACATGTTTATTTTGTAGCATTTTATATTTTACCAAATTGATGGATTTTAATAACTTTTTACTTTCTATTACTTTCAAATATTTTCAGTAATTTAATAGTAAATATACAGTTTTAATCAAACTCTAGCTCTTATGCTAAATTCATGGAGACTATAAATTGTAGTTGAAGGAATGTTACAATATTTTCATTCTGGAAATTTTTTTTTTGTTTTTTATTTTCACCCAAGGATATTTTTATTGATTTTAAAGAGGAAGGTTGGCGGGGAGAGAGGGAGGACCATCGATGTGAGAAACATTGATCCATTTCCTCCCATACGCACCCTGACTAAGGATTGAAGCTGCAGCCTAGACATGTGGCCTGATTGAGCATCACATCTGCAACCTTTTAGTGTATTGGATGAAGCTCCAATCAACTGAGCCACCCAGCTAGGGCTGGAAATTTTTTAAAATTATTTTGCAGCTTTATAGATTGACCCAACTGTGTCTCAACTCAAAAGAAAGAATATAATTTTTGTATCTCTTCCTCTTTATGTATTTACTTACCTACCTGCTAATTCCAGTATTTTTTGTTTGTTATATGAAATAATATTTTTAAGTGTTCCCTATTCTTATACTTCCTGTTCAAAACTATCAGTTTGAGATTTATTGTATCTTTATAGATAAGATATGTGTGGTATAATTTTCCCTAGTATCTGGTAAGAAAATAAAAACTCTTAAGATTGAAAGTATCTATCCATGTCTCTAATCAAAACCTATTGTTAGGTGTTTATCATATGGCTGGATTGGTGTTAAGTCAATCTGTAACTAAATAAATGATGTTGGTGGCACATATCACAGGCTAGATGAGAATCTACTTGTGAAGTCTTTAAAAGGTGATCTTTAATTTTATTGACCCAGAGACATGTCATTTGTGGTTATTCCTATAAATAGGAAATGGCATTGTTCTCTGCATAACATTTTTGTAGATTTTTTATGTGAAATTTTAAGGTGCTTTTTGATAGAGCCTAGTATCTTTTCACAACTCTGTCAATATATGTTTTAAGGGAAGAAATCAGTGACAATTTTAACTTTATTTTGTTAAATATACTTGTCTCAATCTTCGAGCTTGGGCACTAGGCAGTACGGCCTCTCAGCTCTTCCTCCTGATTCCTGATCTACATGAACAGTCCCCTGCACCCATCTCTTCATACCACAAGCCCCACGTGATGCCCTCTTAGCCATCATGTCCTCTGGGTATTGCCTCAGACGTCTTTCTAAATTCATTTACTTTTTTCCCATTCTACCATCAGTACATTTATTCAGAAACTATTTCTTCCCTTGATTTCTGAACAGTCTCTTCCCACATTCTCATATCACTCCTGCTTCATAACTTCCTAGGGATCCCATGGTCTCTGACATAAAATTTGCATCGAAACTTTCAATAAAGCATGCATCACTTTTGTCATGTGATCCCTGCGTATCAGTCCAAACTCATTCTTGATGTTTTTCCCATCGACACACTATATTCCCGTCATGATTAACTCTTTGCAACTATTGTGCAGTGAACTTGCAAACGCTTTCTTACAGGCTGTCCCTTTGGCCTCTTACCTCCTAAATGACCCATTACTTGCATGGCTAATGTGCTCTCACTTTTTAAGAATTTCCTGAAATTAGTCTTGACATCCTAACCCTTTGAACAACCAACACTCTGAGCTACAGAGATCTTTGTGCTTGCATCATTTGTCACATGAGATGGACACTGAAGGTTTGTGTTTGCTTCCCATCATGGATCTGAGTAGCTATGCAAAGAACGTTAGGGGAAGTGGCCTGAGGAGACATGTCTCTGAGATACATTGCTAGAGCACAGTTTTATTAGATTATATCTATTTGAGATGGTTTTAGGAAAACCCATAAAGATTATTGGAAAAATGAGAGAAACCTCAACACCTCTTAGCACTGCCATTGTGCCTTTTCCACTGTGGAGTGAGCTTTTAGAACAGACTATGTCTGTCATCTCTGTTCCTGGGACATAGTAGGGCCTTAATTAGTATTAGTGAGTAGGGGATTCTACATACAAATTTTAAAAGCAATTCATATTAAATTGCTTTTAAAATGTAGCTTTTGTGGTATCTATTTAAAATACACTTTTTTTTTATTGCAAATCAAATATCTGATCCATGATATTTGAATCACATGTGTGAGCTCGGAGGGGATTAAACCAAACCATTACCATGTATAGGTAAGTATTGTATGAGTTTCTCTTGTAACATTCCATTCACTTGGAGATTTAGGGAAAGGGGCCTCTTTGGCCAGTGCCTTTCTGATGGGGAAATAAGTCAGAAATATTAAAAGCCTGCAGTGTCTATTTTGGGCTGCATTTTTTTTTCCAAAGAGCTGCAACACCTCACACGTTCCTAAATTGCCTTTCTGAAATACAGGACCACAAGTGTATTGTCAGTAAAATGGTCTGTGTTGACTAATGTGTCTTTGGGGTGCAGTCGACTCATCAGATGATGGAGATGCTGCTAGTGTTTCATGCAACCTGGCTGGCTACGCGAGCTTTATTGGTTTCCCAGCAGTGGAACTGACACGAGTTGTCAGATTTTATGGGTTTTAAACCTAATGAAATACATCCTCAAGAAACTTCCTTCACTATTTTAGTAGCTATACAATTTGAAAGAAAAGGACCAATGTACACAACACAGGATAGTTCAGAACTGAAATAGTGGAAGGTGATGATGACATGTTTATTTTGCTCTTGCACATGGTGTCATTAACTGCACAATGGGATACTGATGCTATCTTGGAGGCTGATATTAACCTTTGTGCCAAGCCTGAAGAAACGGTACATACATTCCTTGATGTAGGTGTTGCTGTCCATCTTTTTGATCATTAAGATTTTAGAGGGGGGGATATAAGTTAATATAAAGATGCTGAAGAATTAGTGAATGTAAGAGATGTTCATTTTCCTGCAGTATGGACAATTAAGCATGCAAAGTCACATAAGAGACAGGAGTCCTGTCACTGTTGATTAATTTATATATATTATCTAATTTGATCATAACCCTTGGAGAGTGGAAATATCATTATTCCCATTATGCCAATGATACTATAAAAGTGTTGCTGGTATTTGATCCCAAGTTTATCTGAATCCAAGGACGTATCCTTGATTAGTACTTTATAGAACCTCCTATCAAAGCATACTAAATTTTTGCTCTTTATTAAACCTACATGCAAAAAAGTGTAAAATGTTCAACAGTAAAGGAATGTTGACAAAAATCCATGCTCAAAAATAGCCTATCCTTTCATTTATTTCTACCTTTTTATTTCTGAAGTGCCGATAGAGTCAGGATCTGTGTATTGCCAGGAACTTGGGTAAGATGAGAGATTACTTTTTTGGATAGAATCACTTGTAGGAATTTTCCAGATGATTCACACAGAATCAACTTAATCTTTTGGAAAACATTTTAGGGACCACAAATACACACTGTACCCAGAATACAGTTTGCTTACTGCAGTGTGGTTTGTGATTTTTCTTTTGGCGTGCATAATCTAAATCTAAAGACAGGAATGGCTGATTTTAGCACTCCACTGTGAAACAAATACTTTCCTACAAGAGAATATCCTCACTCGTATTAAACATACTTGTATCTCTTCCAAAGACATCATGCCTTTGGGATCTCACCTGGAGGTAACAGGAAATGATTCTCCCCCTCGGGGGGTCTTTGGAGAGTATAGATATTAACTCTTTAGTAAAATACTTATTTTGTATTTAAAAAGTCTATAAAATGCATGAGCCACTTGGTAGACCAAAGTTAACTATCTTCGCATCCAGACTATAATCTCCCTAGTAACTACTAGGTATTTTCTCTCTTTCTGTTTCCAGGCATGTTGGAATTATGGCTCAGGTTCTATAAAAATGGAGTGTTGTGATTAGTTTCTCACAAACCTCAATATTTTGACAAATATTCCAATTTTCCTGTAATTAGGAAAGTTATTTTAAAAGTCACAATGTACTTTTTAATTTTTTTACTGTTGTTCAAGTACAGTTTTGTCCATTTCTCCCTACCAGTCTCCCTTCCCCCACCTTTGACCCCACCCCCCTTTGACTTTGTCCGTGAATCCCCCATATAGTCCTTGACCACCCTTCCCCTGTTTACCCCTGTCTTCCCCTCCGCCTCACTGTCAGTTTGTTCTTATGCTAAGTGAAATAAGGCAGGCGGTAAAAGACAAATACCATATGGTTTCACCATAAAAAGTCACAATGTACTTAATTCCAAAATCCAGGCAGAAAAATAGACATTAGGATGAGTCTTCAGGAAAATAAAGAACTACATTTTTTTAAAAAAACCATGAAGTCATTAATTAAATATTTGTCCTTCTGTGGCTTCTCAAATGTCCATTTTCAAAAAAGACGTAGGTAAAAGGAAAAGATAAAAATGTAGATTCAAGGCCAGAAGACTACAATAGTTTAAATTGCCTGGATATATGTTCATTGATCGCAAATGAGCATTACTTAAAACTTAAACCCTTGAATATGAGATTTCAGGCACAGAGTGAGTTCTTTATGGATACAGTGTGATTCTCACTGCCTACCAGCTGTGTCCTGATTTCAGAAGATGACCTTCCCTATAAGTTTTACATGTGACTCATGAAACGCCCGGCTCTGGAGAACAATTATCATGACAGGGAGGGTGCTTTCTTGATTATATGGTGGGGTCCTGTTCCCACCTCTGTTTTTGAAGGATATTAAAGGTAAGATCGAATACGCTCCGGTTGTTCTGCGTCGCTGAGGAGCACAGTGAAGGAGACAAAGCGGACTCCCGCTCGCGGCTCGCTGTCCCAGTGTTACTCAGCAGCACCTGTCGGTCGGCAGCTGTTAGGGATTACTTCAGGTTTCTTTGTGAGGAACAGTGTGGCAACAATAATAAATCAGATTTAAACTGGTTAGTGGAGGGGCTTGTTTAAAAAAATTTAAAGTCTTTTTATAGTAAAAAATGTTCATTCTAAGTGGTGAACCGGAATGAGCCTGCATATATCTTGGGACCAACTTATATTTTCTGAGTCTGGGTAATGATCATACGTGCACTGAAGCCAGGAAAATCTTCTCTCAGAAATACAGAGAACTGAAAGCCTCCCTCTTCAGGTCTGAAAAGAGAGGAAGGGTACAATGTTTTCTTAAGTATTTTTGCCCTTGATTCAGGTAAAATGGAAGATACAGCTCTGATAATTAGAATTTCGTATGGCGAATGCTCCCGTACATAGTGGATTTGAAGCAATCAATTTTCACTAATCTACAGAATTTCCTCCTCAAGGAAGAAGGGATTTAAAAACTTACATGATCTATTTAAATTCAATGTATGATTCCCCTATTTTTTTAGGGAAAAAAGTGACTCTAAGGTCATAGTGTGGGATTAACTTCTCTCTTCCTGATAGACATTTCACATTAAGGCAAATTAGGGAGAAACAGTCATGGGTAAATAGGGGGGAGAGAAGTGTGGTTTCTTACTGTATTATTTTTCATGGAAATGACATACTTTATGCAATATATCATTCCTGGTTCTCTAAATATGTGTTTTCCCTCAAGTAAAGCCTCAAAAATCCAGAACATTGCGGGTGGGGGTCTGTCGGGGAGATAAATGGTATAGAGCTAAAGCAAGAATTATATGACTTTTTATATAATATTTTATTTTCTGTACCTATATCTTTACCTGTGCATATATATCCATCCATATAAATTGAAGTGTTCATTTTTCATACTCTGGTTTGGTTCATGAGAAAAGCAGGTTTATTCTTTTTAAAATAAATTTATCGGGGTGATATTGGTTAATAAAATTATACAGGTTTCAAGTATACAATTCTATAATACATCATCTGTATATTGCATTTCTGTTCAACATCCAAAGTCAAATCTCCTTCCTTTATTTTGATTCCTTACTACCTCCTTACCACCCCCCTTTCCCTCTGGTAACCACCATACTCTGTGTCTGTGAGTTTTCGTTTGTTCATTTGTCTTGTTTGTCATTTGTTGCCTTAAGTATTATATCACAAACATGTGTAAAATCATATGGTTCTTGACTTTTTCCATCTGAGTTATTTCGCTTAGCATGATATTCTCATGACCTATCCATATTGTCGCAAATGACATTATTTCATCTTTTTTATGGCTGAATAGTATTCTACTGCAGACCTGTACCAGATCTTTTTTATCCTATTGCTTATCGAAGGATATTTTGGCTTTTTCCATGTCTTGACCACCATGGAAATTTCTGCAGTGAACATAGGGGTACATATATATTTTTTATGAATAAATATTTTCAAATTTTTCTGGTAAATAGCCAAAAGCAGAGTTGCTGTGTCATACAGTTAAGGTCCTGAACAGATACTTCTGTTAAGAAGGCATTCAAATGTCTAAGAGAGAAATGAAAACATGCTGGGCTTCACTAGCTATAGGGGAAACAAATCAAAAGTATAATGAGACACCACTTCGCACCTATTAGAATCCTGTTCTCAATAAGACAAGTAATACCAAGTGTTGGATAGGCTGTAGAAAAAAAGGAGCCCTCATTTATTACTGGAGGGAATGTAAACTGGCACAACCACTGTGGAAAACAGTACGGAAGTTCCTCAAAAAATAAAAAATAGAGTTACTATGTGACACAGGTTTACTCTTAATCAGGTGTATGTGAAGAATAGTCCACCTTACTTGCAAACCCACTCACTGTTCTTATACCTTCCTTCTCTTTCTTATTACCCGTCACTAGCAGAGCCTTCAGCTGCTAAGGCATACAGGACCATTTTTTGAAGAGTAACTGAAATTAACCACAGACATCACTGATAATGGGGATAGGAAATACTACACAATCTCCTCATGTGGAGAAAAGAGATCTTCTGGTTGTCCTATTGGGAAACACTGAGCTCATCCCGTTCCCTTTTATGAAATTACTGTGACTTGTCCTCCCTGTCTCTTTTGAGCCTTCATATAATAAGGTTAGGCTCCACCTCTTGGTGAGGGGTTATTCCTACTCTTTGCCCAGGCGGCTTGTCTGTCACTCAGTCTTCCGTCACCAAAGTTAGCAGTAGTGTGCTTGGCAACGAGACTGAGCAAAGAAAAGACCTGTACAGAGAGTGCTCTTAAAAATCTCCTATTCTGAAAAGGCCTGTTTCTCCAGGAGCTGTTTACTTCAGGACTTTCAGGGTCAGCAGGAAAGCTTTTCAACAAATCTGGTTTCTTTTTGATACTATTTTCAGTAGTTTTGTTACATGTGCCCAGTAATTCACTTTAAGTGGTATAAGGAGAGAGATAGTGGATAGATAGCATTCTCAATGCTCTAAGGCTCTTTTATCATCCAATTTTTTTCATAAATTTTATCTGCTAGCATACAAAAATTGTGTAAACAAGAATATGTTTAACATTGACACAGAAAAGGGGCAAAGGCAGCACTGGGCTCCTCTAACGTTGCTTGTATTCCACACCCTTTTGCTCCTTCATACCCAGGACCCAGTTGTAAACTCTCAGGATTAATTTTAGTCATTCCATACAATTTCATACTGTACCTTGTCTTTCTGCAAAGCAAAGATAACACTGTAGTTCAAAACTCGGCCATCCACAACCCTTAGGGGATATAGTTTTTTATTATTTCTCAGCAAGAACATTTCAAATTTCTGCAATTATATTTTGCACTTATCTGCATTTTTAAACATAAAATATAGACAATAAATCTAATTAGTATTATAAACCACCTACCATTATTATAGTTATAGTTCTGTTTTGAATACAATGATATCATAATTTACTGTTAATTTATTTAGAACTGTTTACCTCTATCTCAAATAACCTCAAACTCCTATACCATCACACAATTTGTTTCTTCAAAACCACTGCAATTTGTAATTAAACATATAATAATTATATATATAATAAAAAGGATTGTCATGTATAAAATGCACATTTATTTTTACTATAAAGAAGACTTTCTGTTTGTTTTTAGAATACTTCCTCTTTTGACTGTTCACTGCAAATAACCAGTGATCATTTTTACATGTCTCTCAAAATTATTGCAGTTTTATTAGAGTTAATGGGTTTTTGTCTTAGAGGAAAGATGCTATTGCAAATTATGCTCATTCACTGGAGAACAAGGATGTAATGCATTGTTTTGGTTTATCAAGGTGATGGTTCATGAAGAATAAATAAATGCTCCACTGACAAAGAAGTTAATCATGTATTTTAGCTTATGAAATGAATTAAAAGGCGATGAAAAGAAAATCACTTTCAAATGTCCTATGGGCAGCCCTCACTAATTATGTTTTTGCCTATGGAATATAGATTTTGGAGACTCTTTTAAGAATCAGTGACACATGTATCATTTATATATAATAAAATATAAAATATTTACCATAAATAGGAAAGTGTGGTAATCCTTCCTTTTCAACATAATGCTATTATACTCACTTTTAAATTTAAATATCCATAAAGTATCTTATTTTTGCAAAGATAGGTTCTACATATCATAAGACCAGAAATATTAATAATAATGCACATATAAAAATTAGATTAAAAATGCAGGTTACGACCTTTGTCATTAAAGAAGTTACAAAGGTACATACTTAGGATACCACCAAGCATCCCAGTGCTGTCAAAAAGATCTTCCTCTGATTTTAGCAAAGAAAAGCCACACAAATTTTATTCTTTACTGACATGATTTAACTTCGTACATGGTATCACTATTTCTCCTACTGAGGCAAGTTCTGGTTTCCTCAAGGCTTTTCCCCCAACTCTTCTGTAAAGAAAACATCGTATTTCCAACCTTCAAATTAAAATATTATTCTCATAACTATATGTACCAGGCTGGTTTATTTTTATATTTCCTTTCCAATTTTAGGCTAAGCAAAAACATGCATTTAGAGCCATATTAATATTATTAAAGCAAAAGATAACCCAACTTAATATTAAGAGAAATTGTGATCTTTTAAGCAGTGTTTTATACAGAAAACATTGATTTTGACATATTTTATTCAAATGCCTATCAGATCACACATTGCCCAAGAACATTTACATAATAAACGCAAAAGAAACAGATGTGAAACTATGGCCTTCCAACATTATAACCAATGATGCCCTGCTAACCTGTAGTCTAGCCAATGATAAAACCACATCCACACCTCAATGGCCACCGAACGCTTTGACAGAGCTTCTTGACCGTGAGCTGTTTGAAGCTACCAGTTTGAGCACTATCGACTGTTTCTTTTCAAGCTCTGAACAGCAGCAAGAATCTTAGCAAGGGTTGGGGGAACTAGTTTGACCTTAGTATAGTGCCAACAAGTGGCCAGTCCAAGATTTGAGTAAGTAATAGCAACATTTGCTAGCACCACAGTCTTCTCTGTGAGATTATGGACAAATTGGGCCATGGTTCTAGGATGGAAAGTTTGTGGCCTTGAATGGCCAGCTGAATGTCACCCCCCTACTCATTCTTTAAATACCAGCAAATTCCCATCCCTTTTTTAGAGTGTTATTTATAACCATTGGGCTATGATATCAAATCCCCTTTTAAAAAATGTTTATTAATTTTTTTTTTGCAATTACAGTTGACATTTAATTATACCTAATTATATTAGGTATATAGCATAGTGGTTAGATACTTATATAATTTATAAAGTGACCCCCCCCCATAAGTCTAGCACCTTCCTGGTACATACACAGTTATTACAATATTATTGACTATATTCCCTATGCTATACTTTACATTTTAAAGATAAAGCAAGTATGGTCAAGGGTCACCAGTCTTTTAACTTTTCCATATGATTGAGAGTTTTATTACTGAAATTTTATGAATAAGTAGAATAATGTGATAACAAATGACTAGGTAGCTATTAAGATGGTCAGGGAAGACTCACTAAAAGATTTCAGTATAGTCTGCTGTAGGAGCTAAAAGAATGCTGGTGTGACTGGAGCATCGAGGGTATGGGTTAGAGAAATAGAATGTTCCCATTCTAGAAACATATGTCAGAGAGGTGGGCAGGGGTCATAATGTCTGTGGAGGGCTTTGTGGGGCAAGAGAGAAATTTGTATTTTATCCTACGTAGATTTTAGGTAGAGGTGTGGCATGGTTCTGATTTATATTTTAGAAAGATTTCTTTGGCTGCCATATGGAGAATTTATTGCTAGGATGCAAGATCTGAAGTAGGGAGATGAGCTTTGAGGCTATAGAAACCCAGGTATCCTGCTGGTTGGAGAGGATGGGTTTCATGGACATGAGAAAAAGCAGACATGTACAGGGTGTTTTGGTAGGTGGAACCAATGGTACCTATTGATTAATTGTGTGTCAGTGATGAGGGTAGGAGGAAAAAAATTAGTTAAGAAGGTTAGGGAAGGAGAATCAAGCATAGATATTAGATTTTGGTCTTAAGTAATTATGTAGATGGTGATGTCATTGAATTTTATGGAATAGATTGGGAGGAGAACAAGATTTTTAGGAAGGGAAGGCCAGGAAATAAAGAGTTCTGTTTTAACCATGTTGGGTTTGAGATACCTTTTGAAATCTACACAGAGCTATAGACTTGTATTTGGATATCTAACTCTGGTATTTTAGGAAAATGTATCTTGATGAGAGAGGTTTGGAAGTCTCTGGCTTAAAAATGGTTTTAAAACCATAGGGCTGAGATAAAGAAATGATGTAACCAAGGATAACTGAACAGATAGAGAAAAGGAGGTTCTCTTACACTCCCACATTTAGTTGTTAGCTTCCTGTTTTTAAAATAAGGGATGTAAAATATAACTAATAGAGCTGATAATATAATGAAAAAGTAAGGATGTAAGGACTATGAAATAATGTTTTCAATATTGTAGTAGACTCTAACCAAGCATGAATATATAGGATACTCTATTCTGTAAGAGAGAATTATCAAGCCTTAATATTTGGAAATATAACTCAGGAATCTATTCAAATAAGAAATTAAATAGAATTTGCACCAAAGTAACCAACTAATGCTTTTCAAAATGACTGAGAGTGCTATTGTCTGAAATTGAATTCAATATAGATCATTTATCAGTAAAAATGTAAGCATGTTACCTAAAGAATACAAACTGAGATTTTTTTTTAAATTCAGGCAATCTTATTAGGAGGTACACACAGAGGTTAAGGAGAAGTTATCTTAATTATGTCATATCTACAAGGTCCCTTCCCCCTTAAAAACACACATAGTACAAGTTTAAGCACTTCAGGATTATCAGTGTCTTTGCTCAAGAATCATCTAAGTCGTGTATCTAACCTAAGAAGCACTAGTATAAAATGAGAGCAGCTAAGAGAACCAGAAAAGGGGGCTGCACAAAGGAAATATAGAGTTTTTCTGTATTATGCACTGTAAATGTATTTTTTAAAAATACTTTACTTAATATAATAGTATGCACAATATTATACCATGAGAAACATTAAACATTTTAATCGTATAATATGAAGTGCACCCTCTTTATAATTCATTTTACTGACCATATTCTGACCAGCACTCTAACAGGGGTGTCCAAACCATGGCCCACGGGCCACATGAGGCCCAGTATGGCTATGAATGTGGCCCAAAACAAAATTGTAAATTTACTTAAAACGCTAGATTGTTTTGCTTTTGTAATATTGTATTTAATGTGTGGCCCAAGACAACTCTTCTTCCAGTGTGGCCCAGAGATACAAAAATTTGGGCACCCCTGTCTAGAATTTTAAAACATGTTTTATTTTTTATTGTTGGTATGATTATTAAAGGAAGATATTACTTTTATTAATATGGTAGTTTTCATTGTTCCTAAACAATAATTTCTTTGCATGTAGTCTACACAAACAGTTGGAAATAATACATAAAAATAAAGCTTTTATTAAAGTATATTGTATTGACTATGCTGTTACAATTGTCCCAAGCTTTTCCCCTTTGCCCCCCTCTGCTCAGTACCCACCTTCCTTCCAGCTATCTCCTATCCCCCTTTGTTCATGTCCGTGAGTCGTACATATAAGTTCTTTGGCTTCTCCATTTCTCATACTATTCTTAACCTCCCCCTGTCTATTTTGGACCTACCATTTATGCTTCTTAATTCCTGTATCTTTGCCCTCATTATCCCCTTCACTCTCCCTACTGATAACCCTCCAAGTGACCTCCATTTCTATAATTCTGTTCTTGTTCTAATTGTTTGCTTAGTTTGTCTTTGTTTTTGTTTTTATTAGATTCGGTTGTTGATAGTTGTGAGTTTGTTGTCATTTACTGTTCATAGTTTTGATCTTCTTTTTCTTAGATAAGTCCCTTTAACATTTTATATAATAAGGGCTTGGTGATGATGAACTCCTTTATCTTTATGTTGGCTGGGAAACATTTTATCTGCCCTTCAATTCTAACTTATAGCTTTGCTGGATATAGCAATCTTGGCTTTTCATCACTTTTGTAGGTAACTCTCTTCTTTTCTCTCATTGCTTTTAAGATTCTCTCTTTATCTATAATCTTTGGCATTTTAATTATGATATGTCTTGGTGTTACCCTCTTTGGGCCCAACTTGTTTGGGATTGTCTGAGCTTCCTGGACTTGTATGTCTATTTCTTTTGCCAAATTAGGGAAGCTTCCTTTATTTTTTTCAAATAAGTTTTCAATTTCTTGCTCTTCATCTTCTCTTTCTGGCATCCCTATGATTCAGATGTTGGCATGTTTAGAGGTGTGCTAGAGTCTTCTTATACTATCCTCTTTTTTGAATTCTAGTTTCTTCATTCTGCACTGGTTGGCTGTTTATTTCATCCTTATGTTCTGAATTGTTGATTTGAACACCGGTTTCCATCCCTTCACTGTTGGTTCCCTGTGGAGTTTTCTTTATTTCACTTAGTGTGGTCTTCATTTATTCCCTTATCTGTTTGACCTACTCAATGAGATCTCTAAACATCCTTATCACCAGTGTTTTGAACTCTGCGTCTGACAGGTTGGCTATCTCCTTGTCACTTAGTTCTTTTCCTGGAGTTTTGATCTGTTCTTTCATTTGGACCATATTTCTCCTCAATTTGTCAACCTCCCTGTCTTTGTTTCTGTGTATTGGATAGAGCTTCTTTGATGTTGTCTGTAATGGTGCATCTGTAAAGTTGTAAGGGGTGGAGACTTAGGTATTCGCCAGGGTGGGGCAACCCACTTTGCCACTTTGTGGGAGAGGGGTCTGAGAGGGAACAATGCCGCATGCTTGGTTCTCTCCCTTTTTCCAGTCACTTCTCCCACTTCCTGTATGTGACTGGTACCCTTCTAGCTGCTGTGTTGGTGCTGAATCTGAGTGTGTGGGTTTGTGTAAGTTCTAGGGCTGTGTGGACCCTTTAAACAGACTCTGCTGAGAGACTGGCAGTTTCTTCTGCTGCCCCAACTCCCCCTGATTTTTACAGTCAGAGGTCATGAGGCTTTATTTTACTGGTGCTGGAGCCCTGGGCCACGTGGTCTGGCCTGCAGCTGGTATGGCTCGCTCCCCAGGTGTCCCTCCTGGTTTTTATCTGCCACAGGTGACTGTGGGACCACTCCTTCTGCCAGGTGACTGGCACCTGCTTGCCACCACCACCACACCATGTCCTCTCTGCCCCAGCTACTCATCTCTGCCCCTCTTACCAGCCTGGATAAATATTTCTTCTGTAAATTCTTGGTTGTCAGACTTCTATACAGTTCGATTTTCTGGCAGTTCTGGTTGTATTTTGTTTTGAGATTAGTTGTGATCCTTTTTATGGTTGTGTTAGGAGGGGAATGATGTCTATCTATGCCTCCATCTTGGCCAGAAGTAAAATAAAGCTTTTTAACTTGCAAGATTGTTTATGCATCTTGGGTTTGCTTATTTTTTCAGGCATGTTCATCTTAAAACCACCACTCATACTCTGTATTCTAGCTTTTGACTGGAATGGAAATTTGAATGGGAGATAATGAAAACTGTGATATACAATATATGTGCTTACATTCAACTGAGAAAAACCACCACTTTTGTCTGTACTTCAGTTGGCAGGAGGTTTTCTTTTAGTTTATTTAGAAGAATCAGGTGCTGTCATCTGCATAGCATACAATATTTGAACAAAAAAAAAGTTCTTTTGCCCTTTGTGGCTTAAATGCTGAATGCTGTAGAATCCTCTGTTTAGCTGAAGAACACTTTAAGATTTCATTTGTGACAATAGTAGCATTAAAGCCAAATACAACTTTAAATTATTATGCCTGATAAATTAAGAACCATTGTCTGAATACCAAACAAAAAGTTTTCTATGGCTGAGAGTACACATAAAACATTCAGTGTCATCTGCATCACTGTGTGATCCTTTGGCCTCTTGCTGCCACTGTGTTGCCAAGGTGTTGCTTTCTAACAAGCTTACTCTGGACAAGCTGGATGTGACAGGGAACTGGGTCATCATGAGAGTGGACTTCAATGTTCCCATGAAGAACAACCACCTAAACAGCCGGAGAATCAAGGCTCCTATTCCAAGCATCAAATTCTGCTTGGACAATAAAGCCAAGTCAGTTCTCATGAGCCATCAAGGTCAGCCTGATGGTGTTCCCATGCTTGACAAGTACTCCTTGGAGCCAGTAGCTATAGAGCTCAGATCTCTGCTGGGCAAGGATGTTTTGTTCTTGAAGGACTGCATGGGCCCTGAGGTGGAGAGAGCTTGTGTTGACCCAGGTGCTGGGTCTGCCATCCTGCTGGAGAACCTTCACTTTCACGTGGAGGAAGAAGGGAAGGGAGAGGGAATAAAGTCCTTCTGGGAATAAAGTTAAAGCTGAGCCAGCTACAATAGAAGCTTTCTGAGCTTTGCTTCCCAAGCTAGGGCATGTCTATGTCAATGAGGCATTTGGCACTGCTCACCAAGCCTACTGTGGTGGGAATCAATCTGCCACAGAAAGCTGGAGGCTTTCTGATGAAGGAGGAGCTGAACTACTTTGCCAAGGCCTTGGAAATCCCAGAGTGACCCTTCCTGGCCATCCTGGGTGAAGCTAAAGTTGCAGACAAGATCCAGCTGATCAATACTATGCTGGACAAAATCAGTGAGTTGATTATTTGGTGGTGGAATGGCTTTTACCTTCCTTAAGGTGCTCAACAACATGGAGATTGGCCCTTATCTGTTTGATGAAGAGAGTGTCAAGACCAGTTAATGATCTGATGTCCAAAGCTGAGAGGAACAGTGTGAAGATTACCTTGACAGTTGACCCTGTCACTGCTGACAAGTTTGATGAGAATGCCAAGACTGGCCAAGCCACTGTGTCCTCTGGCCTGCCTGCTGGCTGGATGGGCCTGGACTGTGGTTCTGCAAGGAGCAAGAAGTGCGCTGAAGCTCTCACTAGGGCCAACCAGATTGTGTGGGACAGACCTGTGGTCCTATTTGAATGGGAAGCTTTTGCCCAAGGGTCCAAAGACATCTCGGACAAGGTGATGAAAGCCTCTTCCAGGGGCTGCATCACTATCATAGGTGGTGGTGACACTGCCACTTCCTGCACCAAATGGAACATGGAGGACAGAGTCAGCCCTGTCAGCATGGGGGATGGTGCCAGTTTAGAGGCCCCGGAATGTAAAGTCCTCCCTGGGGTGGATTGTCTCAGCAATGTTTGGTACATTTTCTGCCTTTTGTTTCCTGGGTGCATCCCCTAACTCAACCTAGAGCTTTCCACATCTCTACTTGGTATTAGCTTCAGCTAGTGGCCCAGGGATGCAACCCAGGAACACTTAGCACAGCCGCACATCAGCATGTCAGCTCATCTTTACTGCACCTTGGATTTGACTACATTCTTCAGGATTCCATTTGAATTTCTTATTGGCTAAACCATTGTGCATTCTAGAGTGCATATATTTCTATTTTACCTGTCAAAGTAAATTGTTAGCTTAATCCCCTTCTTGGAGTAGCTTACTCTGATTAGCTATGTCATGTTTTTGCTATGCAGCATGATAACGTGATGAAATTCCCATTGGAGGGAGGGAGGGAGATGAAATGGCAATCTATTAAATAAATAATAAAAGTATTTCATTGAAACTGGGGAAAAAAGATTACACATAAATACTCTTAAAACCAGGTATGTTTTATAAACCGCTTCAGAAAACTCTGTGGCATTATCTACGGAAGTTAATATACACATACTCTATGATCCTGCAATTCAACTAGTAGTCATATACCCAGGAGAAATGAGTGCACCGGGCATCAAACACACCCCCCAGGATTCTCAGTGCGACCCTGTTAATAACATCAGTATTAGCATAGATAAATATTTTTTGGATTAGTCATGTAAGGAATACTATAAAGCAGTAAAAAGGAACAAACTGCTACATTTGACAGCATGAGTGAATCCTCAGACATAACAGCTGCCATTTACTAGGCAGAGACCACGTGCCAGTCACGTGCTGCCATGGTTCAGAACACGTAGGACACCTATGTTTCTGGAGAGGGTTAATTTAAAAAAGAAATTTTTTTTCTGCCTTCAAACTGATTAAGTGGTTTCCTTAAAACCGTTACTTCATTTATCCTACTAAAGAGAAAAATTGACCATTTTAAAAGAATATCATCCTTTGATGGCTATCATGTGAGATATTTAAAGGCTCTTTTAAAAAGTTAGCATCAAGAGGGGATAAAAGCAAAGGCAGTTATCTTACCTTAGATCTTATAGATCTAAATATATGCACAGAAATACCTAACATCCTGTAACCAGCCGTTTTGTCTCTGATGGCATCTCTTTCCATTATACGATTGAGAGACATAAAAGTCAAAGGAAGGGGTTAGTGAGATTTATAATTATAAAAATTTTTAGTTCTCTTTAAAAATAAAGCAAATACAAGTACAAAAATGTTAAGAAGCTTGATATAAGATAAAAACACATTTACTCGTCCCCCCCAACTTCTAGTCACATTCCTCTAAGATTTCTAATGTTATGACTTTTTAGCTATTTCTTTTGATACGTTTTAGTAATATGTTTTTATGACTGTTTCTCAATTTGTCAATTTTAGATATTATCAATTGATATTTTGTTTTCAGCAATCACAATTTAGCTTTCTTATAACCCATGTTCCTTGCTTATCCCTCTAATATATCATAGTTTTACTTAGAGTATATATTTTTATGATATAAATAATTTCTAGTGTTAAATATTTCATGTTTACATGTCATAGCTTGGAAGCTAATTTCTGTTGTTGTTTTTTTTCCTGGTTTCTAATCCTTCATGTACTTTTTGTACTATTTGTCCTTGTTATAGTATTTCTCCCCCTCACAACTATTTCAATACAGAGTGGGCAAAAGTAGATTTACAGTTTTAATACAAATAAATAATGCAATAATTAATAAATAACAGTACAAGAATAAACTGAGCATTTTGTGTACTTACAACTGTAAACCTACTTTTGCCGACCCCTGTTTATTGGCTTCTCTAAATAGTCTCACTTTTTTTAGAGCTTTTTATCCAAAACCCTCTGTGTTCTGCCAGACCAAAAATTTATTGTTTTTCAGACCTACTGTATTTTTTTTGTACTATGGAGCCACCTTGTCTAGGAATCTATACCTTCATCTTTCTTGGCTTACTTTCTTATTTTGCTGGAGCATATTCTCAAAGACTTTCTTAAGAAATGTTGCATGAGCAGTAAACTTTCTGTCTTTTTATATCTTTTTTATATTCAAATTATTTTTATACAAAATGGTAGTCCTCTTTAGGCTATATACGCATTCCTTCAAGTTTGAGTAATACCTGTATTTTTTAGGTATAAATTTTATCTAGTTTTTCCATTTTATCTTTTTGAAGCTAGTCATATTTGGCTTTCTTGTATTGATAATCTATGTCATCTTTCTCCTCGTATTTTCGTTTATATTTTTATAAACTAAACATCTAAAATTCTGTCTTCCAAAAGTTGTATTGAAAGTTGTCAGTTCTTTGAATAATCTTTTGCCTTTCAGATATTTTTTTGTTTAATGAGGTATGCTTTACTAAAAACTCTGCATATTTTTATTTGCAATTAACCTTTCACTTTGAGGTCCTGAAATGACCTGATTGAGGAGCTAATTAAGATGATTTAAAACTCTGGGTGTGAGGACAGGGCCACAAGGTGATTAGGTAGAGAGCCAGCTGTTTTGCTAGAGTAGCACCAAATGCAAGAATGTGTAGATTTCCCCCTCCTCTGGGAGCATAGCATTTCTCCAGAGAGGTAACCATCATACCCTTAGGGGACAGGTGGCTACAAGTATTTGGCGCCACAACTGTTCTTGGCCACAAGTGGAAGAAGTGTTCACTTATGTAGAAAAGTATCCATCATTTTTTTCAAATTATATCTCTTAATACAATCCCATCTTATGACTAAATTTTATTTCATACGACTGAATCATTAAAAAAAGAAAACACCACAAAATGAATTCCCTAGTAGCTCTGAACCTTCTCCTGTTGGGATTTGTATTTCAATGGATAGAGGGCTTAAATCTCTGTTTTAGAATTATAGTTCACTTGATATAGGGGTGCCCTTGCTGCTAAATTACAATATCTCATGTAGCAAGTAAAACATTGAATGTTTAGCTTATTTTTTCAAAATATTTATTAATCTCTTATTTATTCCAAAATATTTCACCTATGCATCAACTACTCTTCCATGTTGACTTTTCTTTATATAAAATTTAAAATAATCTTGGAAAGGCAAATTTCAGATGCTGAAATTACATTTTCATTGATTTCAAGTACATTATAGGCTGGTAGAATTAAATATATGCTTTATGTAACTGGGCTTATTTCTTAAAATTATACAGAAAATGCACATAATTCTGGAAATAGTAATGTTCAAGTGCTTAGAAGCTGTCTCCTGTAATTTTTCTTCCATTTGTTACAAACATGCATATATAAGTATATATAGTGTAGTTAGTTCTGTAGCCACAGAATTAGCAGCAGTTTTGGAGAGAAAATGTAGAAGAAAGAATGCCCTGAGCATCCCTTTGAATAGCTCAGGCAAGAACAGGTGTTATTATCCCAGGAGGAAACTATAAGTGACTTTTTGTAATTGGAAGTGTGTCGTACCCTGATAAGAACTTGTGGATAAGGGAACAAGAGAACAGCAAATAGCCAAGGGGAGGAAAGCCAGAAAAGCTTGCTGTGTCTCTCCACTTAAATATATGTTATTTCTTTAAGGACTGCAGGCTTTACAAAGAGAAGAAGACTAATTTAGGATGCTACTTACCTCTGTTTCCAGAAGAAAAAGACTCCTGTGATTTTAAGTAGGTCATGCACCAAAAATAAGCAATAAGACTTATCAGGTAGCTTTATGAACATCAAGGTTTAAAAAATTTCATGCATTGGAGAGTTCTCCAGTGTTTTGTACAATGTTAGAATGGAAACAGCAATAAAAATTAACCATGCTAGTAAAAATCTCTCCTGTAAGAAATTACTGAGCGTTAGAACCTATGTAGCTTTGCCGTGCCTGTTGTCTTGTTTGTTGGATGGTTTGCTCTGGGTATTCGCTTACTGCTTTGCTTCCGGATTTTTAGTCTATAAGTCAAAGTGTGCAAGGCCGAAAAAAGAAGTTCCTTCAGGAAGTTTTAAGATAATATCACACATTTTTGAGGTTTTTTAAGGCTGAGACTCTATTTTGTTTTACTTACAAGGAATGTCACAATGCTACACATTTTTGCTTATTCTACATTTTTGCTTATTCATGAAACTCAGAAGAAATTCTGTCCATTGACAATCTCTCATTGTATATTCATCACCACTCTAAGCCCTCATTTACTCTGAAATTAAGTGTTCAGTGATATTCATGTTATAAATTCATTCTAAGTTGCAAAATGTTCTTGGTGCTTATGAAATTGTACTTTAATCACTTTGAGTTGAAAGCTTAGCAAAAATAGTACTTTGACATACAATGTCAGCATGTTCTTAGATTTTGATAGATATGGACAAAATCAATAGATAGATACATAAGGAGAACCCAAATAAAATAATCATACTTCAAAAGCTTTTCTTAACATAACTCACAGCTGTAGATTTCCCCTTTCAATAATAAAAGAAAATAAGTAAGTCATGGAAATAAAATGTGCACCATGGTGACTATAATCAATAATAACTTATTGCAAATTTGAAAGTTGCTAAGGAAGTAAATCTTAAAGTTCTCAATACAAGAAAAAACATTTTTGTAACTGCATGGGAGCAGAGGATAACTAGACTCCGTGTGATGATCATTTTGCAGTGTCTACAGGTGTCAAATCATTATGCCATGCACTTGAAATTAATGTGTCAGTTATAAGTCAATTTTAAATAGGAAAGAAAAGAGTTTGATAACTAGAAAGCACACACACACGCCCCCTTCTATTCAGAGGAATTCTTTGCAGAAGACAGCATAATGACTCAAATATAAATAAATAAAATCAGTAACTTAAAAAAATACTGTTGTATTCAAAGGTAATGTGAGTTTTAAAGTTATTTAGTACTTGTAGTTTAGATATTTGAGAACACTAGTTCCCTCTATATGCCAACATTGATTAATACTTCGAATTTAAATATTTTCCATAATCAGGTCCCACTCCATCCATTTTCTTTTAATAAGCCACCCTATAAGCTCTTTCCCTTCAGCATTTCACTTGTGTAATTCTTTCCCTCTTTAAAGATAAAACAAACAAAAGATTATACACTATCTTCCATTGCATCCATGTCCATACCTGCTGCCTTATATCCATTTGCTTCTCAATCGGTGACAAGCTGAATTCAGTTTTCATTTCCCTATGAAGCTGTTCTCATTAAGTTCACAAGTAAGCCCTTAATTTCTGAATCTAGTGAAGTTTTTTCTCTGCCTTTCCTGAATTCTTTGTGGCATTTAACATGTTTGAACACTTCCTTTTCTTTGAGGATTCTCTTCCATTGATTTTTTAGACAATGCTTTTTTTCCCAATTATTTTCTGCCCTCTTAGGTTTGTTCTTCAGGGTTATCTTTCCTGGTCTCTGTATAATTCTTCCATGCCCATATTCTTCTGAATTCCATACTGTTTCACTTTTTTTGGTTCCATAGACCTTTTCTGTATATCTGCACTTTCTTGACACTTATTCCAAGTATATGTTGGAGACCCCGGTTTAGACCTTCAACCTGCTCTGTTATTCGTTCTATATTCTTACCTGAATGCCAGCAAAGGAACCTGGGGATTGTTCTTGAGCCTTTCTCCCTTATCCTCAGGTTTAAAGAAGTATCAATCTCATAGACTTTTACCTTTTTAATATTTAATTTTTACCTCTTAGGGTTCTCTATAACTGTTGTCAGTGCCCTTCAGTCATGGATATATCTTGCCTGCAATGCTAGAATGGCCCTCTAATTTCCTCTGTTGTTCTTAGTCTTGCCAACCCCATTTTGTCCAACCCTCTAAACTCCATCTCTTTTAGTGTGTATGATATCACATATCAATTTGTATTATAACTTATCAATTTGTATCACAATGTGTCATAATAATGGTATATGCAAATATCTTCCCATTTTTTTGATTAGGCAGAAATGTGCTTAAAGGATGTCAAAATAAAAATTAAAGGACCATAAGAAACATATTCTTTTGTTACAACAATTAAAAATCAATTTAGTGCTATATAATTTGGGAGCTCACAATGTATAGAAACAAATCTTGCAATTACAGTTATTTCCCATTGTACATAGTAAGTGTCCATGTCTGAGTAAATCAGTTGGGGAGTTTAATTTAGTTTGAATCATTGGGAAAGAAGAGAATTGAGATATTATAAAGAGTGAAAAATTAAATGAAATATGCACCATTGCTATTTTTGCATAAAGTAGACCTTTCACTTCCAAAAATAAGTCTTTTTTACATCCCTTGTTCTTGGGTTGCTTGTTTGCTATAGTAAGTGAATTTCTGAGAAAAGTGAAAATATACATATACTTTGTCTTTGCATTTAAAACAGTACATATTCATACATAGGCTACTATTTAAGAAAATTAAGAACTTAAATCATGAATTTGGTTTTTTATTGGATGTTTTAAAGAAATAGTTACCTGAGAACAGGTATTATTGTTTTACAAAGATGGAGCTGTCACATTTTACTTTAATATAGCTACAATTACCCTTGTCATCAATTGCTTCATTAGTAGGTCAAGGTGAAATTATATCTGAGAAGGGTCCATGGAGAAAAGAGACCAATCATATCAGAATTAAAATTAAATTGAAAAAATTTAAATCAAGGAAACCATTTTTTCTCAGCTTTTAGTATGATGTGCAAATTCATGCATTTTAAATGGGAAATGGGAAATTTCATAGCCGCTGAACAGCACTGATGTGAGCTCTGAGGTCAGGGTGGAGGCAGGGTACCATGTACCTGTGGCAGCTTTTGCTCAGTTAGAAAATTACATTTGAAACATTCTGACTACATTATGGAGCCACAGGAAAATTTTCAGTGATTTCTTTTTAGTGGAACAAAGTACTTGCTCTTTTTCAGCAGAGTCATTATCCAATCGTACCACGTTTATCGGGCAGTGCAGAATCAGTCAGAGAAATGCATTTCCTGTGCTCGCACCTGCACACACACACATGCAGAATTTTATCATCTATTATTTCTTTGTGTGTATTGCTTTAGCCACCAACTAGAATTTGTGCTTTAGTTTGAATATTACTTTACTCTATCAAAAATACCTTTCTCTTAGCCCTGACTTAGGTAGCACAATTGCCCGGGCATCGTCCTGCAAAGCGAAAGGTTGCTGGTTTGGTTTCCATTTAGGGCACAGGCTTTGGTTGTGAGCCTGGTCCTCAGGTAGGGCATGTGTGACAGGCAGCCGATCAATTGATGTTTCTCCCATGCATGAATGCTTCTCTGCTTCTCCTTCTCTCTCCCTTTTCTCTAAAAATAAATAAATAAAGTCACTTAATCTATTTTGAGACTACTTTATCTAAGATATTTTCATAATTTCATATTTAACATGATGGGGAATAGAATAGAAGGTTGTGTGAAATTAAAATTATAGTATCAGTTATCTTTCTGTTATGCAGAACAAAATAGGTATTTTGATCAGGTAAAAAAGTATGTATGTAAGTAATGCTGCAATGAACATAGGGGTGCATATATTCTTTTGAATTAGGGTTTCTTTGGCTATATGACCAGAAGTAGAATCTTGTCACAAGGTAGTTTCATTTTTAGTTTTTTGAGGTATCTCCATACTGCTTTCCAGAGTGGCTCCACCAGTCTGCATTCCCACCAACAGTGCACAAAGATTCCCTTTTCTTCACATACTTACTAACACTTGTTGTTTGTTAATTTATTGACAATAGCCATTCTTACAAGTGTAAGGTGATATTTCATTATGGTTTTAATTTGCATTTCTTAGATGACTAGTGATGTTGAGCATCTTTGTACATGGCAGTTAGAAAATAGTCATGGGAAATATAGGAAATATAGTCAATGATATTGTAATAACTATGTATGTTGTCAGGTGGGGACTAGAAATATGAAGGGGAATACTTTATAAAATATATGATTAATCACTGTGTTATCCACCTGAAACTAGTACAAAATAATATCAAATGTAAACTGTAATTGAAAAAAATGTAACATAATAAAAAATAAATGTATTTCAATAAAATGTCTATGCTAATTAAATATAAACTGTATCAACTAAAAGTGTTAAAAAGATTTCTCTTGATTTATGTAACATTCTAATTAAAACAAATATATTTTAAAGTTGAAAGCAGCATAGTGGTAAGTATTTGGCATTGGACAGCTGCATAGATGTGCACCAAAATTAAGTCTAACAGCAAAGATGAATGTGGAGTCTACAAATTTAGGAAAATACTTCAAGAATAAAGATATTTACAAGCAATTAGTAACCTATGCTTTGTTAGAAGAAGGAGGACTTACTGTGATTGAGGGTGCGTTAACTCTTTCAAACATAGAGTTTCTATTTTCCAACTAACTTCATTCATATAAGTGATTTGCTTTGTCTAAGTTAGAATTCAGCTTCCAGCTGTTTTCTGATGTTGGAAAGTGAAACACTGAGGTTTGAAATCGTGCTGGGGACACAGCCTTTCTTGTCAGAGACTCTAGCAGATGCTGGTATAATTTAATATTTGTGGAAGACAGAGCAATATAGAATAGCATTAAATTGCTTTTGCTGAGTTTTCAAGCCAGATGTCCCTTGGCATTTACATGGAAGGAGTCTACTGCGTAACAAGTTGCATATTTTTGCGTGCAAGTTCTCAGCCATGGTATGTAGTCATTGGTGTTTTGACAGCCATCTGCTCAGGCCTTACTTTCTCTAGTCAGCCATAGCTAAATTTCAACATTTTTCAAAGTGGAAAATTCCCAGTAGCTTTGAGTATACAAGAACAGAAAACTGGTACTCAGTATTAAAAATAAAAAAGCAGTACATTATCTTTTGCTCAGTAATAACCTGCTGTGTTGAAAAGAGAATGTCTTATAAATAGCCATACCCAATAAATAATCTCTTTGAGAACAGGGACCCCCATCTTCTCATTGAGGTTTAATTATGTGCAAGGCTCTAGCTAGACATCGAGGGAGGTACAGAAGGGAGTCACTCCCCAGTGACTAGTTTAAGGCTGCTCCTGTCTCGTACACACTAAGCACCCCATAAATTTTGCTGAATGAATGAATGAATATATTAGAATCCTTACATAATAGACTGTTTATTTGTAGAAAAGTTCTCCAGATAGCTGGTAGGTTTTAATATGTTGAGATGTGCAAACAAGCACACACACGTGTGTAATGTTTATGTCTGTTTATGCACTGTAAGTCAATGAAAGAGAGCTTGATAAGAACTTTTGAGCATTAACTATATACTTACTGATGTGCTAGGCATTCTGGAGATTCAAAACAACGCCTACATAAAAGGAATCAAATAAAGAACATTTTTAAATAATAAATTGTATGATGCAGATTAATTGATATATAGGAAAGAATGGGGAATTTTTTCATCAAGAGGAGGTATTTTGAGCTGATTTTGAAGGAAACATTAACTTTGAACCAATGGAGAATAATTAAAGTAGAATAATTAACACAACATAGATGAGGTAAGTAATGTTGTATTTGTGAATTAACTGAGTCATTCATCAAATTTTTAAAATACTTTCTTGGGTCCAGCATTACATTAAAGAGACATGTTATTAAACAAACTTTCAATTTAGCTTACAGAAATAGAGACATAAACAAATATTATGTGTGTCTAGAAATCTCAAGGCCCTATATCTGTCAGTTTCGTAAGTATGACTTACAAGCCTGCTTCATTACCCTCAGGTCAGGCAAAATATGTATCACTAAAGAATAACACTTTACTGGGCATATTTACTGTAGCCAAGCAATATAGAGTATTCTAAAATTTTTATTTAAATCTCTTGTTGTAACATGCTTGGGACCAGTTAGTGTTTACAGTTTTGTGATTGAATAAGTACATGTACTGAAAACATTTCATTCAATAAGTTGAACTTCTTGAGTTTTGAATAAATTTTGAATCCTGAGGGAATCAATATGGTCCTTAAATTTAATCTTTTGCGTGTGTCTAAGTTTAGTGTCTTACTATTATACACTATTTATCAATAATTTAATATTTGAATAAAATAATTACTTTTTGGTATATCTCACTCTCACTGGTTATTTCTAGCCATAAACCAATCTACTGACCATCACAAAATTCAGTTATCAATAGGAAAAAATGACCAACCTTTGACTATTTTGTCATGACTGAATCCGCCAAATATGTAGTTCACTTCCAAAATAATCCAGGGTTTATTATTTAGATATGACTTTAGATGATACAGTATATTATTAAATTAAACAGTAGTACAAAAATAGATAAAATATTATTTAAAACACAAGGAGAGAACAAGTTAGAGAAATGGGGAGACAAATCAGAAGTTTCACTCATAAAACTAAAGAGCAATTTACTCTGGAAGCAAAAATCTCATGACACTAAAACAAGATGATGAAGAAATTACTCTGCATGCAAGTGTGGAGAAAAAAATAGCTTGTGATAACATAGTGATCTGGGAACTCATTATACCGAAGAAATGAGGAGCTGTAACTGCCATGCAATTAAAATACTAGAGAGTATAAATACGAGTGTATCATGTGTGGTAGCTTATGAAAACTCAGAAGTAGATGGAATTGTAGTAGAGTGATACTCTAGAAAAAGGAAACTGATTAGAAATATTTAATTAGAGGGCGGTAAGACACCTGCAGGGACATCTTTCAAGCAAAAATGTTTCTTTGTGGGTATCCTACTTATTGTAAGATTGCTATTCCAAGGGCTTACCATCCTTGGACACTTATGTCAATGTCCTCTTTCATCCCTAATAACACATATTCTAGACTTCATCAGCTTGTCTGGTAAGTTTCAGCCTGGACAGTTAGTAACCACTCCACGTTATAAAGAATCACACTCTTCTTTATTTGTATCCCAAACTCATTGACTCTAGTGAAGATTAAACGCTTTTTGAAGATACAGAAATTCTTGGAATGAAAATACTTAATTATGATATTTATGCTGGGGAACTCTAAAGAAAATTAGAAAATTTAAAGGGACTGAAGTTATAAAAGAACCTAAAATTGGTGATGATGAGTTATTTCCTTAATGCCTACTAATGATTGGAGAAAAGAGAAATGCTTTCAAGTATGTGAGTTGTTAGAAATTACATGAGTACTAAAAAAAAAAATACATGAGTTGGGAGAAAAATAAAGTACATGAATTGTGAGGGAAAAAATACACCCCACAAAATCAAGGGAAACTTTTGGGAAATTTTTGGAAATGTTTTTAATGAGCAGTAGTAATTTACTTTTAGTCACATTTTAAAAGTAGTTTTTCAAAATTTTCTAGTTTAAAAAATTCTAAGTTGATTTTTAGGAATGGCAACCAGTTATAGAGCTTTCTTGTCTTTAACTATTGACTCAGGTCTGCTTGCTAAAATCCAACTCTTGTTCTGGGCTAGAATGTAGAATTTTCCCTTTGAAAGCAGTTGACTCAGAATCAGATCCATTCTTCGTTTTTTGTTTTTTGTTTTTTTTTAAGATTTTATTTATTTATTTTAGAGAGATGGGAAGGGAAAGAGAAAGAAAGGGAGAGAAACATCAATGTGTGAAAGATACATCAATCGACTGCCTCTAGCATGCCCCCAACTGGGGACCTGGCCGGTAACTCAGACATGTGCCCTGACCGGGAATCCAACCTGTGATGTTTTGGTTCACGCACTGGTGCCCAATCCACTGAACCAAACCAGCCAGGGCCCATATCTTTTCTCTAAGACCTTTATTTTTAATTTTTTTCATCTCCAAACCTGGGTTCCAGATCTTTGCCTACATATATAAGGTAAACATTAGCTGAATCTTGTTTCTCTGGGCTTGCATAGAGTCTTACCTTAGCTCACACCCTCTAGACTTGAACTCCGGTTAGATTCATTTTGAGTATCTTTGAAATTTTCTCCTGCTGTTTGCTGTCAACCCATATGTCTGGTTCTCTGTTTACTATTTCCAATATGGGAATACTTCTAACGGCATTTATCTAGCATTGTGAAGACAGGCCCTTAACTGCGTTGTCCATTCTTGTATAATTACTGCCTAGCTAATTGCCTGGACAGTTGGAGGAATTCAATGAATATGTGTCACATATAATCAAAGAAGAACTGGGATTGATTTTGAAAAACATAAGTTCCAGATTTAGGAAATTATCTGTCATTACTGATTTTCAATTATTTTATCTATAAAATTTAGATACCCCATCTATCTTAGTTTCATTGTGAGAATAAGTGAAAACACTTTGTAAAGTTCAGTGCTACACATTTATTATGATCAATGAATTGCATTACTCACACTTTTATAGTACATACTGAGCAACAAAGGCTCCTGGTTTTTGTTTGCTTGTTTTGAATCAGCTGAACTAGAAAACATATACTTATTCCATGCAGAGGTTTTTTTTAAAAAAAAAAAGAAGTTGGAACTGATGACTAAATTAATGCACAGAATATCTGGGGTCATTTACTAATATTATGAATATTACTGAGCACTTATTTGATGTCAATGACTCTAGTCATCTCTGAGAATAAAAAGATTAATAAAGTATGACTTCTATTTTCAAGGAACTTGTAGGTTAGTGGTCACAGAATGATGATAAAAAGTAAAACAAAATTATGACAAAAACTCATTATATCTGAGAGTTTTACATGTGTGTGCTTGGTAAATGAAAATTATTATTAGCAACAGTATACTAAATGCCTGTAAAATGCTGATTTTTTACTTTAAGTATTTATAAGAGCAAACATAATATTTGTGAGTTTTCTGCATATTTATTTGTGTGTTCAAACAGCTGCCAGAGAACAAAGTGTTTTGCTATAAACACTGTCAAATCTCACTTCGAAAAAAATTTGTCTATAAAACAAGTATTTCCAGAGATGTACGGAAGCTGCATAGAATGTGCTTTTAAAGCATAAAGGAGAATTAGATGCTTGAGTCAGCTGTAAAGTACTTTCTTTTTTTATGTAACCCTCATTCCTAGCCATATGGATCAGTCTAAGACCTGGTACAATCTGAAAGTGATAATGGAATATAAAAGTTCCAGAAGCAACCCAACAGTTAGGAAAGATCTTAGAGGACATAAGATATAAGGAAGTAGGAAGGTACGAAGAGTGGAGGAAAGGTAAGGAGCAGAGATTTCTGGCCAAAGCCCTGGGGAAGGAAAAGGCAGAGCCTCGTTCTAGAAACTGTTTAAAGGCAATATCCTTTTACTGCAATGAGAAGATATTGTAAACCAGGAAAATAATTCTGAATCTATCCTAGAAGCAATTATAATCCATTGAAAGGTTTTAAGAGAAGTGACCTGATCAGATTTGCATCATGAGAAAATTCGTTTTGTTTAAAAACAGGACTGAAAAAAAGCGAAGGATAACCAGGAGTCCATTTAGGAGGCTGTTGCAGAGTCCAGATGTTAAATGCTCGTAACGTGACCTCAAGTGTTGGCAGTGGTGCTGGAGGGAAGCAGGTGGACCTGAAATTAATGTCAGAGTTAGAATAGTATTTAGTGATGGACTGGCATCAGCAAAGACTGCTTATTTTCTTATGGGACACTGGGTGGACACAGTAGAATGTGCTGGGCTATCAAGAACTCAGGGGTAGCTTGTTGTGTATGTGGTGGGGAATGGCAGTAGTGCTGGAGCACTGGAAATCATTTGCTCTTTTTTGGGTAGATGAAGTTTGAGAGGCTCAAGAAATATCTAAGTGGGGGTGTCAACCCAGCAATTGGATAAGTAAGCCTGGAGCTTCAAAAAGATATCTGGCCTAAAGATATAATTTGGGAATTGTTGCCTATGCAGATGGTGTGTAAATGACTTAGAAATGCATGAAATTATCTGGGGAGGAGAGTGAAATAAGAAAAGGATCCAAAATCGTGCCCCAAGGAACTCTAAATCTAACTGATAAACACAAATGAAAAAGAGAGAAGTAAATGAATATAACGTTTCTTTTTCCTCTTGTGTGTGTCTTTTAAGCCAGGGGAAACACAATGTAAAACAGTGTTGTTGTTTTATGTGTGTTTCACCATCAGAGATAAGAAATTGTCTAGCAGTTCTTAAAGCGCAGGGCCCACGGGGAGCAGTGTCTTTTTGCTGCCATTGTGTGCATCAAAGCTTACACGAGCCCCTTCTTATCTTTTTGTTTGAGGGATGTAAATATAAGCTCGTGCTCCTTGCATAGCAATTAGCTGGCAGATTTATTATATTTTTATTTTTATATTTTGGATTGTTAGCAGGCCCCACGTTTCAATGCGTGTATTTTTATTTTACAAACACTCCTGTTGTAGAGCAATACCCTAATTAAGACTATACTTTCACTTTCAGCGACTTAAAAGTGTTTTTGCATTTCCTCTCCTTTGCCTTTTTTACTTCCCATTTTGAGTTTTCAGGCAGACCTGCCAAAGAGACATCTAGTTTATAGGCTTGGTTTTGGAACCCGGGCAGAAGAGAGCAGATACTGTGAACATATGTTCTGCTGATATTGATGAAGTGAGGTTGGAAGAAGCTTGGAAGCAGCCTATTTCTCCCCAGCTGCCACCCCCTCAATGAATATTTTGGGTATTCTTATGTTAGAAGATTCTAAGTTAGTGCTCTAGCTATAATAATTATTTTTTATCATGTGGCATTGAAAACCGTTAGGATGACTCCATATTGTTCTATAAATGGGACATTAAAAAAAGCTGTTTGGCAACTCCAATTTTAAATGGGTATTGGGTAAGAGTTCCATGCAAATCGTAAGGACGGAAAATCTTGTGACTGGAGCAGTGCTCATCAGGTAATAGGTACTCAAAAATAATGAAAGTGGGAGTAGTGGGGGCCATATTTGGGGGGGATACTTTTGATATTAGATAAATAATCTATTCAGTCTAGCCATAGAGATGTTTTGCAAAATTTGCATTTGAAGAAATCTGTATTGCTTTTTATATCTTTTTTGAAGCGTAGTATGATCAACGTCAATTTGCCAAGCATGGGGTGGTTAGAGTTGGTTTCAAAAAAATCTATTTGGAGGAGTTTAGGGGAGTTTGAGTACAAATGGCTTTTTTGAATTCACTGCTATGGAGATGCCCTCTTACGCTTTTCTGGTGTATCTGTTAGTGTTCTTGCCAGAAATCTGGGTTATAATGGCAGTTACTTTCTTAAGTGGGTTTACATTTTCCATCACTGCAAATTTATAATGCAATCCTGTTTTAATGAGATCAATGATGCCCTTTGTCAAGAATTTAATAAAATGTTATATTGCTTGGCTGGGCCATGCAGCTACAATGGCATTTGCGTTCATAATAGCCCTGTTAGCCCTCATTTAAGTCAGAATGTTTGCTATGGAGAGTAAGTATTGATATTCTATAGGCAAATCCTGATGAAGATCCATTGAAGTATGGTTACATCTGGTTGCTTTCTGGTGATAATAAAAACTCATAAACGTTCATCTTAATCTACTTGGAAAGGACAAAGTATTTCAAAAATTAATTCCACAGAGGAACATATACTACTTTTTTATGACTACAAAAGAAGGAGACCAAACCAACCCAGAAGTCTCCAAAAATCTCATCTAATTTTGGAAACTGAAAAGGACAGAACTAAGCAACAGTAGAAGACAAATTTGAAAGGCCTATAAACATGAGTGAGGACAAGAATACGTGCCCTCCATTTTTTTTCTCCAGAACAACTGGATTCAACATTGTTGTTGTTTTTCCCACCTTATGATCATTGTTGTGTCTGGATAGATGCTAGTTCAAAGGGGACTGATTTTCCAGTTCTATAAAACTCCATCTGCATCATGGATCAAGAGCACGGAGTTACTTCCTGCAATACACAGCTGGAAATAATTCTCTTCAGCAACGTTCTGTTTTGTCCTATTTTTGTTTCATACTAATGTGTTCGTACACACCGGTGTGGCTCAGAATTTCAGCAGACAAGTACCTCCTTTTCTTCCTTGACATGTCTCAGAACATTTTAAATTGGCAGATTCTCTTTTGTCTTTCAAATACTGAAGTCCTTGCAAACAACTCTGTTTGCATGCATGAATATTGTTTTTTTTTTTAAATGCGCCACAGACAGAGAAGACTGAAATGGAAAGTTAGAAAGATTCAAACAGACAGTTTCCTCTTGCTCTTTTGAGAAATGATAGCTGCTTGGCATGAACAAGCAGGAGAAATACTGTGTACCAAGACTAGCATGACAGAATGAGAGAGAGACCAAAAAAGAAAAAAAGAAAGAAAGAAAGAGAGAGATCAAGGGAGAAATGTAATGTATCATTTAAATGTATTCTTGTGGTGATTGTTTTAAATGAATAAAAATTGAATATATTGAAGAGAATTGTTCTATTGACGGATGACTTTTCCATAGTAAGACTTCAGTACCACCTCTTATCAATTCTATTAATGAGGACTTTGCAAGCTGTCTAATAGTAACAAAAAACATTATTTGTGAAATTAAAATTCATACATATTGTGCATACCAATATATAAACATATATATCATTATTTCTGACTATGAATGGAAATATTATAACACATTAGGCACAAGCAATGAAGACAGATGCTCCACATTATTCATTTAGTTTAATATTTGAACTGATGAAAACAAGAAAATATATTTATAAATTCTTTTGCCAGGCTACATTAAAAAGATTTTTTTTAAGGTATGAATTAGATTGTGGTCATTTTAAAATTATGACTTACAGTTAAACTTAATCAAAATAAAGAGTGCAATAGAAAAAAACACAACTAGGGACACTTTCACTAGAAGGGAACAGAACGTTTAAGTGGCACTGTGACCACTTCTGATCATGGTCATTGTATAAGCATTTGTGAAAGAAGTTGTGATTGTTGTCACTACTACTGTTCCTTCACATTTTACCCTAAAGATTTGATGTTTAAATGAAGCACTGTATGTATCTTTATCCATTTTGTCAGATACAACAAAGTTACTCCCTCGATCTTCCCATCCTCACTATGTAGCTCTGTGTGTGTGAGAGAGAGAGTCTATATGGGTATGTGCAATTATAACATATGATCTTTTTATCCATCTGCTATTGATCTTAAACAATAGAAGTCACTAATAGCAAAAATGTATTTGAATCATATAACACAACTTGCAGAATCATGGGAAAGATCTGAAAACCAAACTCAGGAGATGACAGACATTAAAGTCATTCCTAGGCTTCACTGCCTGAATAATCTAGTCAAGGTTCCTCTGCAGACATTGCTGTCACCTCTTCCTCTCCCACTCTCACTGGTACTATTATCTCTTTCATTATCATGATTTTATTTTCCTTATCTCCCCAATCTTGTACTTCAACTGTTCAACATTCAGGTACCTAGAACAAAGTCATGTACACATGCTCAACTGCAAAAGGGAATGGAGAAGAAAAGTCTCCTACTTCCCCTTCCTTGGTTGGAGGCAGGGCACTGAATACCCTCAGTACTATACACAAGGCGATTTATCCAATAATAGAAGTGAAGGCCGGATGCTTGGACAGCCAAGAAGTGATAAGGGTCTACTACATTTTTAGATAGCTTAGTTTTTAAAAAGTTATTTCACTGAGCTAGAGTACCACAACAGAGCTCTACATTTCCATTAAATCAAGGGTTTGATAAGTTTAATGGCTTTTGTTTGCCAGATTTCTCTCCAGGGAGACTACACAAATGCATTTATTCTTATTCAATAAATTTAAATTTGAGTACCATTATATATTCACTACCATTATCCCTAAACTTAGGAATGTTATAGACTAGAGATATGCTATAAAAGATAATAAATTGCAGTATGATGAGGATTATAATAAAATATCAACTAAGTATTCTGTGGACACTGGGGGAAAACAATAAATTCTGTGTGGTAAGGTCAAGAGACAGTTTCGCAGAGCAGGGGCTATTTGAGCTGGGGTCATGAAAGTTGAGTAGATGACCATGTTTTTTAAAAAAAGGAAGAAAAGAAAAACATCCTGTAAGACAGACAAGATGACATTATAGCAAAGAATTTTCTAAAAACCTGGTATATTTGTAAATGGTAAGATGTCACTACACTGAGTGTGTAGGAAGGCATGAAAGAAGTTGGAAATGGGTGAGTTTGGAGAGGTGGATGGAGACCAGATTATAAATGTTTAGATTACCAAGGAGTTTGGCTGTTATACTATAGGCAACAGGCAATGCACAGAGGTGTTCAAAGAAAAAAGGTATGTGACCAAACTTAATTTCGAGGGATCTAATTTCTCTGGCAGTATGGAAGATGAACAAAGGTGGAGTAATGCAGGGAAGATTAATTAGGATGCCTTTGCAGTAGATGTGAGGTAGGACAAGCTATCCTCATACAAAAGTATTGATGATGGGTAGATAAATGCATAGATACATAGATAGACAATGTGAATCCAGAGACAAAGTTTGGAAGCAGAAATCTTAGAATGGTGAGAAGTATGACATATTTGTCCTCAAAATACCTTTAACCATTTTCTGTTCTTTTGTGGAATAACATTTATTAAGGCCGGTTTATATTCACTTATTGATTTATTTTTTATTGTATTTTATATATTTTTCTCTTTTTCAGCTTCTTTTAAAATTTTTTTCTTGTCATTCAATTACTGTTGTCCCCATATATTCACCTATTTAGTAAGAATGGTAGAAATTTGGGGGATAAAGATGGCTGCAAACCAGTTACCAGTATTTTTTAAATTATATTATATTGATATGCTATTACAGTTGTCCAATTTTCTCCTTTTGCTCCCTTCCACCCAGCACCCCCAACTCCCTCGGGCCATCTCTCCAGCATTTTTCATGTCTATGAGTCATCTGTATAAGTTCTTTGGCTTCTCCATTTCCTATGCTGTGCTTTACATCCCCATTGATATTCTGCAACTACCTATTTGTACTTATTAATCCCCTCACCTCTACACCACTTCCCCCACACCCCTCTCCCATCTGGCAACCATCAAAGTATTCTCCATGTCCAAGATTCTGTCTTTGTTTATCTTGTTTGCTTTGTTTTTTTTGGATTCAGTTGTTGATAGATTTGTATTTTTTGCCATTTTATTGTTGATAACTGTGACCTTCTTTTTCTCAAATAAGTCCCTTTTACATTTCATATAATAATGGTTTGGTGATGAAGAACTCCTTTACTTTTTTCTTGCCTAGGAAGTTCTTTTTATGTTATTTGATTCTAAATGATAGCTTTGCTGGGTAGAGCAATCTTGGTTGCAGGTCTCTGCTTTTCATGACTTTAAATATTTCTTGCCAGTCCCTTCTATCCTGCAAAGTTTCTGTTGAAAAATCAGCTGACAATCTTATGGAAACTCTTCTGTAGGTAACTAACTTCTTTTCCCTTGATACTTTTAAGATTCTCTCTTTACCTTTAACCTTTGACATTTTAACTATAATGTGTCTTGGAGCAGGCCTCTTTCCATCCATCTTGTTTGGGACTCTCTGTGTTTCCTGGACTTGTATGTCTATTTCTTTCACCAAATTAGGGAAGTTTCCTTTCATTATTTTTTCAAATAGATTTCCAATATCTTGCTCATTCTCTTCTCCTTCTGGCACCCCTATGATACGAATGTTGGAAGGCTTGAAGTTGTCCCTGAGGCTGCTTACATTATCTTTTTTTTTTTTAATTCTTTTTTCCTCCTGTTGTTCTGATTAGTTGTTTTTTGCTCCCTTATGTTCCAAACTGTTGATTTGATTCCTGGCTTTATCCACTCTACTATTGCTTCCCTGTAAATTGTTTTTTATTTCAATTAGTGAATCCTTCATTTCTGACTGGATCTTTTTATGCTTCTGAGGTCCTCACTAAGTCCCTTGAGCATCCTTATAAACTGTGTTTTGAACTCTGCACCTGAAAGTTTGCTTATCTACATTCAGTTTAGTTCTTTTTCTGGAATTTTGATATGCTCTTTCATTTGGACCATGTTTCTTTGTCTCTTCATTTTGGCAACCTCCCTGTGTTTGTTTCTATGTATTCAGTAGAGCTGGTTTGACTCCCTGCCTTGGTAGCATGGCCTAATATAGTAGGTGTCCTGTAGGATCCAGTGTCTAAGCTTACCCTATCACCAAAGCTGGATACCCGAGGAGTGCCCTCTGTGTGGGCTAAGTATATCTTCCTTATGTAGTTAAACCTTGATCACTTGGCAGAACAATGGGAGGGATTTACTCAGGCCAGTCAGCTGTAAGGACTGACTATGACCACTGACCACCAACATGCACCCTCTGTGGAGGATCAGCTCTGTAGGGGAGGGGTGGTGGTGCTTTGATGTGGTCTGTAGCTGTCCACTGGGTACACAGGCCCTGGGGTTTCCTGGGTGGTACAGGCCAAGGTGAGCCCCAACCTTCTTCTGCCTGAGGCCATCCCGCATGAGCTATAAAGGACTCTGAGATGGCTGCTACTTGTGCTGAGCTTGGAGATTCCCAGGCAAAGCCAAGCTGTGAATATAGGCTGGCCATTGCTTATCTGATAGGATTTAGTGCCACTAAAGCAAGGAATATGGGGGCTGGGGGCTTAATGAGGCCAGCTGTTGCTTGTTTGATAGGAATTAGGAAGTTGTGAAGCAGGATCCAAGACCAGCCATTCATATGAAAAAGTTATGGTTAATGGTTTGGGCAATCTCATAAATTGGGTGGGACAGAGTCTCAGGGGACCTCCAGGGAGGGGCCAACAGTGTTAGCCAGATTGATAGAGTCTCAGATATAGCACATGCCTGCCAGCTCTGTAGCTCTGTAGGGGGAAGGCACAGAAGAGGGGCCGTGGCCTCTGCCCACTTTTCTTTTGGGGAGAAAGCTGTCCCCCAGTTGCTGTCTTGATGCTGGGCACTTCAGTTCCTCCCGTATGTACCTGGTGCCTTTCAAGCTGCTATACTGGCCCTCTGCTGGATTACAGGGAGAGTGAGTCTGAATAAATCTGTGTGTGGTTTCCTTAAGAGGAAATGCTTGAGGCTCCAGAAGTTTCTTACACTGACTCAATCCCCACTGGTTTCTGTAGCCAGAAATTATGGGTAACTTATCTTCTTGGCACTGAAGCCCAGGGTTGGGTTGCCTTGTTCCCAAGATATCCCTCCCAAATTTTATCCATCACACATGGATGTGGGACCCACTCATTCTATGTCTCCGCCCCTTTCACCAGTCTGGATGGATATGGTTTCTTTAATTCCATAGTTCTTGGGCTTCTGTTCAATTTCTGATGTTTCTGAGTGATGGTTGTTGTATATTTTAGTTGTAATTTTGATATGTTTGTGCGAGGAGTTGAGCCATGTTTACCTATGCTGCCATCTTGACTGGATGTAGTTACCAGTATTTTTGTAGTTGGTCTTCATGAAGCCAGTCAATAAAGGAGATGTGAAGGGTGGATGATTTGGACTTTTAAAAAAGAAGTTATGATTCACAAGAAGGACTGATTTTTAGGTAGTATGTGGAAGCCAGAAGATTACTTCCTCTCTCCCAGTGATTCTGGGGTCCACTGGGGAAAGCTACAAAAGTGCCATTGTCACAGGAAATCAAGTCTTCAATTACACCAAAAACATTGATGGAGTGCTTTCTTAAGATGGAGAAATTTATAAATAAATCATAGGACTTTTGTAAAACTGATGGAAATTGTCCTATGAGTCTGAATATGGAAGGGAAAAGGGAAACTAGATGACATAAGACTCAGGAATGATGTTAGAGGCAAAAAAGATTTCCTTTAAAGTAGGGAGGGGGTGAGGCGGGAGGAAATTTCATACTAAAATTAATTTTAGTTTATTTGGAATTATAATAATTGTGTTTGAAACTAGCTGTGCCATTTAGGCTCTAGAAATTATTTTATTTATTTGTAATATTATAACTAGACTTCTTTGAACTGAAGTATTTTTTTGGCTACCAGAAAACAACCTTCCAGTTCATCACCTAGAGAAACATTGCCTAAGGCCTAGGGAACCCATCTGAATTGTGCCACACAGCAGATACTCACTCATATGTTGGATGCATTTCTCTGATTCAATTGTAGCTCTTCAAAGGACAACACTTACGTATTAAATATGATTCTAAGTCAAAGCTGTTCATTTTTATGAAATAAAAGCTGGAAGAACTGGAAAGCTGTACAAGGACAATATAACCACCTGCCGATTTCTGGCCTGCAGGTGTCTCTTCAAGACTTTCAGCTGTTTGCTAATCCAGTGCTTTATTTTGCTTGGTTCTCCTGATTCTGAATGGGATTGAAAGTTCTCTTTTGTAGTGTCCAATAACTTTTTTTGCATTTAAGAAATGTGATTTTAATATTTTATTGTTACTAATATTGACAATTTATAAAAATTCAAAGAATGAGATAAATCATGCACATATACACATACATGTGCACATGTGTGTATACAAATATATGCATATATGGTTACATACACAGATATATACTCATATATGTATAAAATTTCTATAGATTCTTTCCAAATTGATTAAGAAAATTTTCTGCATACAGGAAGTTGAAAGAATCATACAATAAACACCTATATAATACATCTCTAAATTTAAAAATTAACATCTTGTTGTATTTACTTTATCATATATCTACCCATTTGGTACCTAACTATCCATGAATCTGTCTTAAACTTTGATCTGTTGCAAACTTCATGACTAAGCAATTCATCATGAATATCATTAACTAAAGTTCAAAAATTATTTGCTTTTTTTTTTTTTTTGAGGAAAAATTTGCCTACAGTGAAATGCTCAAGTCCTCACTGGATGTAGTATTTACTCATTGAAAGTAACATTAAAGTTTTAACAAATGTATATATCTGTATTATACAAACTCCTATTGGAATGTTAGCATCACCCCAGAAATTTTCTTGGTGCTTCTTCCTAATTAGTCTGTACCCTTAAAGTCAACCTTTTTTTTTTTCTGTTCTTTTTCCCAGTGGATTAGGTTCGTCTGTTCTTAAAGGTCACATAAATGAATAGTAGAGTATGCACTTTTTCTTTTTTTGGATAAAACTTCTATTATTTGGCATCATTCTTTTAGGAGTCATCTTATTCGTTCATGTATCAGTAGTTTCATTCATTTTAGTGTGGGATAGTATTCCATTCCATCAATACACCATAGGATCTGTGTCAGTTCTTCCATTGATGGAAACATGGGCTAGTTACAGATTTGACTATTATGAGAAAAGCTTCTATGAACATCCTTGTATAGGTCTCTTCAGGGAAAGTACTGTTATTTCTACTAGGTAGTAACCTAGGAATGGAATTTTGGGGTGCTGAGATAGTTCTACATTTAAATTTATTATAAATGCCTGATTTCTAAAATGGTTATATTGATTTACACAACTAATAGCAATGGAGTAGAGTTCCAGTTGCTCCACAAATATTTCAACATTTGTTGTTAATCTTTTCAGTATTGTACTCTTAACCTAAAGCAAAATAACCTTGTAAATATACAGATAAATTTACCATTATCCATCCACCCTTTATTCCTTTGTTGTAATTTCTGTATATATTAAATGAATATATGTTGAAGCTCACAAAATAATGTTATAATTTTTCTTTAAAGATTGATATGTATTTAGAGAACTTAGGAGAAAAGTCTATTGATTTACATTCATAGTTACTTACATTTTCTTTTGTTATCTCCAATTTTCTATTAAACTCATGCAGTGATTTTTTTTCTTATTCTAGATGATATACCCTTTTTTAGTTTATATTTGGCATTTTTGTAGTTTGTATTCCTCTTTTGAGATTTCCAATTTTTCTTCTTTTATAAACATGTTTTGAGTTGCCATTGATCATAGTCCTAAAAACTTCTTAAAAATTTTTCTGTGCTTATTCCAATCTCTGGGTGATATCAGTGTTGGTCCCCATTCACTGTCTGTCCCCTAAATATGGATGGCATTTTATTGTTTCTTTATATGTCTAGTATTTTTTATATTGAATTCTGGGTGTTTTGAAAGATACATTGTAGAAACTAAGGATTCTCTTACATCCTTCTGAAGAATAGTTATCCATCTTTCATTTTTATGTTACATTCGTTGGTTAAATTATCTGGACTCAAGCTCTAAATGCTTGTCTTTCCTGTGGGATACAACAACTGTGACCTCTGTTTCGGCACCAACTGCGGTGCTTTGTGTCTGCCTAGCATTAGTGAGGAATTTGGGAAGAGTTTATACACGTATTTTGAGGCTCCCTTTCTGTGGCTTTATTTCTCCCAGTATTGTTTTCACTTCACAACAGCTGTGGTTGCATGTTCTTAGCTCTGTCCTCTTGTTCTTCAAGACAGTTAAAAAAGAGGCAGAAGAACTTTGCGTTTCTGTATGAGTTTTAGCTCCCTTGCATTGTGCAGCTGTAGGACCTCCAATATCTTCCTTCTTTTAAGCATACACACCCCTCCTGGGTTACCTGCCTTGGGTTTAGTCTCCCATGTCTTAAGGTGTCTTGGGTTTTTAAAAAATACATTTTGTTCATATTTTATAGCTGTTACCTATGAGAGACTAGGTCCAATAGAAGCTAATCCACATTACTAAAACAGCACCTTCACATGAAGGTTTAAAAATGCTTCTGTCATTTAAATCCAGAATGTGGGGTTTTGAGAATGCAGATCATTGAACTTACAAAAACTTGTGTGAACATACTATAGTATTTGAGCAAGCATATATAGAATAAAAACATTAGAAAATTAGTAAATTTTCTAAATGTTTATCATATCATAGCAAATTTTTTATTTTTATATGATGGAGACTTAACCTTTTTTTAGATCATCTGTTTACTAAATGTATATATTACAGAATATAATATGTGATCTTCATAGTATACATATTTTAATCTTTAACAGGAATATATAATATATGGAGAAAATATTTACATTTTGTTCAGATTTGTTTTTTAAACCACACAGCAAACAATTTATTTAGTCTAGCAACTATTCAGAAAAAAAAGTCAATTATAATTGTATGGCTAATGATGACTGGCTTTTATGTCATTAACATTACACGACCTCAAGTTGAATTAAGAGGCTGCTAAGTCAATACTCTATAAAGGTTCACCAGCTATTTGTGGTTCATTTACACTTGCAATGTTTCTATAGTCCTAACCAAGTAATCCATATTGAATATGGCAATAAATATCGCCCTGCTGCTTTTGAATGGGGATAAATATGTATAGCCTAATAGAGCTAACATCTAATGAAAATGGTCTGCAATCTACAGCACAACCTGCTGAAGATTCAGCGTAAGCTCAGATATTGACTAACTCTTCAAATTATCATTAGCGACTAATCGGGGACCTTTCCTGACCAATACGCTTTATTGATTTTTAAAAAACAAACAGCAAAATAGCTGATAAAATTTCAATATGCAACTGTTCTCAGACCACCAACCAAGGCAATTAAATTGTACTAGGGTTAATTCTGAGTACATGATCAATAAGTATAACAGAAACAAGTCAATGGAAAGAACCAAGAAATGACAAATGTAAATATCAGTGAAGCTTTATTTTATGAGTAAAGAACTCAATAAAGCAACAAAGGGCTGGGGACTGAGTGTTTCTTTTATTAAATATGGAAACTGATAAGCTTTGCCGAGGACGGGGTTTTGGCCCCTCTTTATACCCGAAAAGAATAAATCTGAGTTAAAGGGCTGATTTCAAATTTTAGTTATTTATCTTACTAATTTATAACTTTGTGCATATTGTTTATCTTGTATCTCTGAGCTGCACTTTCTTCTTTTGTAAAATGGGACTAATAAAACTTACCCAATGGGGTAATTGGAGATTATACCATATTATTTAATGAATATTAAATAGCTTTTGAATAAATGTAACTTCTATACCTTTCATTCTTTTATAACCATGTCATTTTGCACACATTTCATTTATTTAATTCTGTGGGGAAATTGGGCTATCATTTAATCCTGTGTTTACAGAACATGCTATATATATAGTAAGACAATTTTCACCAGTCATTTCTCCCTTTTAGACCCCTTTCATGATTATTCAGATCTGAGAAAGCATAGGACTGGCCAATCAAATTAGGTCCCACAGGGCTGCCCCAAAGCAGGGTTTGGGGATTCTGACACAAACCTACAAAGCAGAGCCGAAACTCAGGGTCAAGGCCACGACCAGTCAGAGATGAGGGAGTAGACAAAGATCTTAGAGCAAAATTGATAATGTCTTGGTATAGTTTTAGAGATGTTGGCTCCTGCCAGAAAAAATGTATGTGTAAGAAAGTTGGCTTTGTTTGAAAGGGCTAGAAGGGATTTATCTACCTAAACTGATTCTGCAGGGGCAGCAAGATGAGACGTAAAGTTTTGACCTTTCACAAACAGGATTCCCAGCATATATCTTTCTTCTTACTACCTATTTCTTTTTATACTATAAATTAAAATTTTAAAAACCTAGAATAAATCCCACTAACACAAATCACTAACAGTGACAAACAGGCAGTGATGTGTGTTGATATATATGTGACCCATTATATATACTCTGTGTAAAATCTATGCGTGTTTATATCTGTAGCCATCTCCATCTCCCTCTTTCATATATATATATACATTGTGTATATAGACACACAATTATGTGATTGTGTGTATACACACACACACACACATACACAATTACCTAATCTAAGAAATTAGAACAATTACAAATTCAAGCACTCTGTCAGTCATGCAAAGCTGACATAAACTCTCCAAATAAAGTTTATATTCATACGCTATTCCCTCTGCCTGGCATGCTTGCTTTCCTGTTCATCTTTTTGTCTACCAAAATAAACTTCTATTCCTCCTTCAGGATTTAGCTCAAGATCCAGTAAACCCATCTTAATGGTATTTTTATTCCCAAATCTTGTATAGTATCTCACATAGTATGTGTCCAACACATATTTGATGAAGTAATTTTACAGTTAAATGCAAAACTGTGATGTATGACAGAAGATATATATGTGTGTACATATATACATAAAGCTTATTTTTTAATCATATGTCATTTCCTAGCCTAGAGAATAAAATATCTAAGGTAGAGAGACAATGTTCTGGGGATGACCAAATTATTTTTACATTTGTAGCCTCAAAAACTTTACAAAATTGAAATTCTTTCCAATAAGACTTATATGCATAATCAGTGAACACTAAAAAAAGAAAAAGATAAATAACCTTTGTATAGCACTGTCCTTTAAAAAAAACACTCTACATTCCTCATAATATCAATAATATCAGTTTTATGAACAGGTGATATTTTTCTGACCTATAATTATCTTAGCTGACCTTGTATCACTTTGACAGAATGTCTCATTGAATTAGGTTTAGAGCATAAAGATGATGTGTGGGCCTGGGAGACACAAATTTGTCAGGAAGAATGAATTATATACTGACTTCAGTTAAGTAAGAAAAAAAGTAAGTTCTGAACTCTTGGCAAACAAAGGAAAGTTTGAAACTTCAAAAAACAATAAGCTGGAGAAACGCAAAAGGCACAAGGGTTATGAGGTTGGTGCAGCTGGGTTGGAACGGCAGAATCTGAGGGATTTTAAAAACTTAACACGAGGATAGAGGGAATAGAGAGAAGATTCTTTAGAGGCAGCTTTTTGGAAGATTCTAAGAGTGACAGAGATGAGAACTGAAGTGTTGCCTAGTCATATAAGCTCACTTACCTCTCTGGAAGTTTTGACAGCAATTACAATAGAGACTCAAATCATTTAAAATTATTTTTCATTTTCTGCACTATTGTTTATTTCAATGAAAATCTGAGCTTAGATAGGACCACAAATTGGTACTAGATTTATGTAGGTTTCATGGGGTACTTGTAGAAGCCACGCAGTGATATGATTACAAGGGTAGAGTCTGGAGCCAGATTGCTAGGGCTTAAATCACAGCTCAGCTGCTCGCTAGTTGTCTTCTTGGGCAAGTCGTGAACATTTTAATAAAATAGGGGTAATAGTAGCTCATATGGGTGTTGTGTGTAGCAAGTTAGCCCACGCAGCTGTAGTGTTAGCCCCTGACAGAAGAGTTCTTTATACATTGTAAACATTCATTAATACTGTGTATTATTATTATTGTTGTTACTGTTGTTATTCAGAAGATGCAGAACATTTATGAGGCCAGTATTTAAAATTCATTTATTTTACAAATACATTGGGTACTTACTCTGTACCCAGCATGTGCTGAGATTTGAAGATAAGACAGAGTGAGCTTAAAACATTAGGGATCTCAGTAAAACATGAGGACATAAGATTTAGCCAGGAAAGGGCTTTTTTTCAGAGATGGAGCTAATACAGATCTACTTGGCATGTGTACAGAACGGTGACCTCCCAGATGGTTAGCATGTTCCTTACATAACTTCAGTCAAATTATCTGTGATCTCAAATACTCCAAGATGAATCTTTCAGTTAAAGAATGGTTTGTGATGAGTGACTTTACTATATTATCATTGAAAAGAGGTCAATCAGATGCAAATACTAGACACGGATGAAGCAGAATTGACAGTTACTCACAGAAAGTAAAGAGCCTGAGTTGGCTTCTCTTATGGAATGAAAGGTCTCCTCCCAGCCCTGCACTGAAATGGGCCTCAAAGATTGTTTCTAAGGAAGTCAAACACTTTTATTTTACCTAAGAAATAATTTGTGGTATATGATCATGGACTACTATGATGTTTAATATGACTGTGTAGCATGGAAGGCAGTAAAGAATGGTTTTCCAAAATTTCCACCATTTTCAATCTTCTCCAGTCTGGATATAAAGGAGCTACAATAACTCTTTCCATTAAATGATAATTGGAGTAGAAAAATGACCATGAAAAGCATAGGTGCATATTTGTACAAAACATTTACATATGATTACAGTTTACTACTAGATGCTGTGATTTTCAACCATTTGCATCTCATGACACATGTAAACTAATTACTAAAATTCTGCAGCACACCAAAAAATATATTATGTTTGTTACCAATCTGCAAAAAAAAAAAGGTATAATTTTGATTGATTTTTTTAAAAGGTAATAATAGTAATTATCTACCCTTTTTGCTCCAAAGTGGATTTTAAAAAATCGGGTGTTTATAGTTGTATATAAGAATCTGGTACCAAGAATTAACCAATCAAAACCAATCTTATTATGTGACATGACCAATGAGATGCAACCCTATTATATGACATGTATTTATGGTTCAAGTCAGGGTATTCACACTGGATAGCTATTGTTGTGTTCACTTCTTTTTTTATTTGATGGTCTAAGAGAAAAGAGGTCATACTCCTGACTAAAGAGTCAGGTATTGCATGTTGTTAAATTCTTGTGGCACACTGGTTGAAAATCACTCTACTAGATAATAGCTGAAATGGAAGATGGAAGATAAAATAAGATTTTTGCCAATCGCATGAATAAAAGATTTTTGAAGAGTATGTGTTAGAGACAGTACTTTCTAATTAAGTAGTAGAGGTTAATAAATTAAGAAAATTACTTTAAAGCCCATATTAAAGATGCAAAAAGGAAAATATTATTTTGATAATACAGGCTATGTATATGTTGTACTTAAGTCAGATATGTATCACTGATTATTTTATTTTGATTAATTTAGGGCTCTGAAAAATATCTTCATTTCAAAATGCAGCAAAATCAAAGCACATTGTTTCTGGTTCACACCTTCCTTTGTCCGTCTTTTTCAGGTTTATTCCCTGCTGTCCTGAATCTTGCTTCTAATGCTCTCATCACTACCAATGCAACATGTGGAGAGAAAGGACCTGAAATGTACTGCAAATTGGTGGAGCATGTCCCTGGACAGCCTGTGAGGAACCCGCAATGTCGAATCTGCAATCAAAACAGCACCAATCCAAATCGTATGTATTTTAATGTTTCCTATGGCGATGGGAAGGATGTATAGTCGATTTTGAGGAAAATTTGCACTAAAAGTCAAGGGGCTCGTGATCCCCCAAATTCCTGGAACTTCGCTTCAACTGTGAGCTTGCTTACAGCACTTCTCCATCACTGGGCAAGCATTAGGCTTCCTTAGCTGAACCAGGTACTGTGCCTGAGCAGGGTTTCCTCGCTGAAGACACAGGGCAGTCATTAGGTTTACTATCTCCAAAATAGTGTCGGAGGATGTGGTTGTTAAGTTAGGCTTTAGTCATTCATTGGTCACTTATGCCCCAGGTACTATGCTGGGGATCCCTGGCTTCAACTAATAAAGAAATGGGCAAAAAAGCAGACTATTGCTCGACGGTGTGGCAAGTACAAAAGAAAGAATGAGTGCGGGGAGAAAAGCCTCGTCACAAATTCAGTCTTGGCATCAACAAAGGTTTGCCCGATAAAGCGATGTCTAAGCTGAGATTTGAGGACAAGTTTGGGCTGAGCAAGTAGAGAGAAGAGAGAGAGAAGAAAAGAAAGCGTGGCAGGAAGAGAAATCAGAGTAAGACAGGAAGCCTCACTTGCTCTGGGAATGACAAGTAGTTAGGAATGGCTAGAGCTGAGAGTGTCAGAGGGCAAGGGTAGAGATGAGTCTGGTGCAGAGGCAGGAACCAGATAATAAAGGGTCTTAACCACCACCAGAGGTGTTGTATTTATTCAGCAAGCATTTGAACACCGAACACTAAGAGTGCATTGTTCTGAGGCATAATGTTAAGTCATATACAGCCCTTGACTAAAGGGACTTAGAGGAGGTAATAGGGGAAACAGAAAAGTAAACTGAGTGCTATGAGAATAACATCTAGAGATTCCTGGGAGAAAGCAACCTGTGGACTGAAAAACTGTGAGTTAGTAAAATGAAAAGGAGAAAAATATTATAAAAGAAAAAACATACATGACTCTTGATGGTATACAGTAACCTGATATATTCAGAGAACTGTAAGTAATTTAGTTTAACCAGGAGAGAATTTCTATGGGGAAGGGGAGAATGGTAGGAGATGGAGGTTGATTTAGAAACATGCATTAGGAAATCATCAAATACACTTATTGGGTAGGTTAATAAAGTGAACAATGTCAATGAGGTGAGTTACAATGGGATTAAACCTCACAGTTATATTACTTTTAAATTTGCTTAATGTTCCTTCTATTTTTGATTTAAGTTGTAAAACGTATAAAACAATAATAAGTTTCACAATTTAAGTTTTTATATCAAAAGAAAATTGGGAGGCATTGTGCATTCTTTCTTGCAGCTGGTTAAAAGGAAGAATGCATAGTCCCCTCTCTGTTTTCTAGTTTAGATATACTAAAAACAACATGTTTGGACAATTGGAACTTTTGTGATTAAAATTACTGGCCTTATATGTGACAGAATGTCACAAAAAAATAGTGAAGAAACCAAAGATGGCAACCACCTGAACTTTCCTTGCCTTTTTAACAGCTCTGGTTATTATCTGTGGGGTAGATTAGTACTTGGGGCCTCAGGGTGGGGGGTGATGGGACATATCCCATCTGCTTGCTTTTCTTATATAGCAGGATAAGAACAAAGGATCTAACCTGAGCTCTGGAAAAATATCAAAAGCAAGTAAACTGAAGTAAGGGCCAAACAGTAAATCAATTGACGGACTATGAGCTTTAGGTTCATTAGGGAAAATGATGAAGGTGGAGAGAAACTGCCATTGGTCCAGGAACTCACGACCTTGAGGACTTCATAAAGAATGTGAGAAAACCTGGAGGCATGGAAATGTTTTGCGGGGAGTGACAGGATGGTGTTGAGACTGTATAGATATGTGCTTAAGATGGGCTAGGCAGAGAGGGAGAGTTACGGTATATAAAATAATGTGTATGCATGTGTGTCTATCTGTGTGGATACATGTATGCATACTTACATCTATGTGTGTATAAGTATGTATATAAATAAATATAAATCCATATAAAGGGTGTGGCAAAAGTAGGTTTACAGTTGTATGTGAAAGTTTATTCTTTTATTATTTATTAATTATTGTATTATTTTTCATACAAATAACTGAAATCCTACTTTTGCCCCAACCTGTATTAATAGTTCCTATCTACAACTATAATGTTAGGGTAAATAAGGCTTGGATATAGAAGGTAATTAAAAAGGTATTGAAAACAGTAAATTCAAGACTGTACCTGGGGTGCATATTATTAAATAATGTGGATTTTTGAGAAGTAAAGCATCAGTGGGAACTGAAGGAACAAGAGAAAGTTCCAAGGAGGTGATTAGCCTTAGAAGGGCACTAAAAAACTGAATTACCCAAGATAAGAGGGGAAGCCATTTCAGAAACGCAGAAATGAATGGAGCTGTCATCAGGCGTAAGAGACCGGTTAGAAGTAAAGTGCAAATATGGGACTAGAAAAAAAAGTGAGTGGAGACTCTCAGTTGGAAAAATGGATGAGATACATCCACTAAATTGAGTTCAAGAGTGGCTTTCACTTCCCTCTCTAGAGTTCTATATTCAGGTCTCCTTGTCTCAGTGGAAGACATCCATATTTAGACAATCTTGCTGCATATTTTCACATTGGGACTAAAAAGCAAATTTTTTCAGTAAAGCAAGTACAAATGAGATATGTTTTATATTTCCCATTTTTATTTATCTGTAGAGTTTTTAAACTTGGCACAGCCTAGATTTACTTTGTGTGATTAATTTTAAATTAACAGCTTCAGCCCTGGCCGGTGTGGCTCAGTGAATGAAGTGTCAGCCTGCAAACCAAAAGGTCCCCAGTTCAATTCCTAGTCAGGCACACACCTGGGTTGTGGGCCAGGTCCCCAGCAGGGGGCCTGTGAGAGGCCACCACACACTGATGTTTCTCTCCCTCTCTTTAGCCCTCCCTTCCACCCCTCTCTAAAATAAATAATAAATAAAATCTTTAAAAAAAATTACCAGCTTCATTACATTTTAAAGTCCTATTTTAAAACTAGACATTTGGAAAGCATAACATTCCACAAGAATAAAAATCTAGGAATAACCCACACTAATATATCTAGGATAAGTTGGAGCAACAGATGATATAATTCTACAAATCCAGTGAATAGCTACAGTAAATCTGGAAAGCCTATATTTAGTTACCATACAAAGAAAAGGAAACTTGAACTTTCAGTTGTTAATAGATTGTGCTTCCCAGTCAAAAAAATAGCGGCTGGAAAGGTTTATTTTATCAATGATTTTCTTACCAAATTTTAGAAGCAGTTAGCTTTGGATTGACTTTGCTTAGCTATTCCTGTTAAGGATGTTATAAGTTTCTAACTTGTAAATTGTAAATAAGGGAACTATGCCACCAATGAATCAGTTTTTGCAAATTAATTATGATTAAACTTTCATAATGGGAATTGTAGTTAATTATTAATTCATCTCCCAGTCTTCCTTTCTGTGAATAATTTTCATGTCAATTTGACCTGAGGTGGCAGATATCAAAATTTCCAATTAGACAGCCCCTTCTACAGTTATTTAAGAGCCATGAATTTGACTTGGATATGTGGTTTTATGTGTGTGTTTTTCTATCACACATTAAACCCACAATATGTAAAGCAGATTCAAGAGGACTTTGAGGAAATGTTCTCTGTGATATTTATTATTTTTCAGAAGCAATGTGAGTAACATTTAATTTATGAGTTCTGATTCCTAATGGGCCAATTTCATCAACCACTCACACTAACAAGGGCATTGATTTGATATTTAGTTATGTTTCTCATATTTGTTGTCATTATAAAGACTGACACCTTCCCTAGCTTCAACAGAAGAGGTTAACTCATGTTAACTATGCAATATATTCAGCAATTTTACTTTTCATTAATGAGATTGGATGTCTCATTATGTTGGCGGCTAATGTGAAAAGACTTGGTGTAAAACAAAGTCCATACAGCTGTTTAGTTGAATTAAATAATTTACCAATAAAAATTAATTATTTTTGTCCTGTCCTACAACTCATATTACCATAAGTAACTCAAAGACATAAGCCTTTATGTTTTAAATTAAAAAGGGTATAGCAGACTATATTAATAAAGTTAATATGTAATAAAAATGTTCACAATCTAAGAATGGTGTATTTATTGAATATTCACTTTTTAATATTTTTTCTTTTGATGATGATTTTCTTTACTATACCTGTACTGCAATGGAGACTTCATTTTGCTTGATTTTTAGGTTCAAATTTTTTGTTAAATGTAATTTGTCTCCAATTAATATTCAGAACAGTATACCTTTTGAACATATACATAATTAATTTTATGAATATGCCTAAACAACGGTTACAGTATCAATGACTGTGTTGTTCCTCAGGTAAACCTGCGAGCTAAAAATTCCCATCCAGGATATTTTTACTGGTCTGTGGCAAAATGGGAAAATGAGAAAAAAAATCCAAACTTTTTTGATGGAAAACAAAGGAATACCTTAAAAATTATCCTTCATTTTGATATGGTTTTTAAAAACCTTTTAAATGACCTTCATTTTACCAAACAATAGCGGTGGTGTATTAAATAATAGTAAAGGTAGACAGAAGGCTACTATTACTTGGAGAAATTAGGAGCTTGCAATCGTTTTTTTTAAATTTATTTTTTCTGAACGTTAAGAATGTGGGAACCACTGATGTCAGTGGACATTTATTATCCCTGCTTCAAGTATGACACACAGATTGTGGGTGGCCAGTAAGTACTAAATGGTGGAACCAGGCGGGCCATCTAGCTTTTCATACTCCAGCTCTTCCTATTCCAAATTGCGTGCTCTTTCATCACCATTACCATTAGAACATCTGGCTGAATTACTGTAGGCACATCCAAAGTCCATAGCTGTTCCTCATAGTGTGATTTTTGGAAGTATTGCTTCAATTTACAACAACAAAAAAACGTGTTCCAATCTAAAACGTTATTGTTAGGCCATCCATTTGGAACATCTCTCCAGAGACTGAGCGTTACAAAAGTTCAAGACTGAAACCCCAAGGCATCCTTCATCCCTAGAGAAGGCTAGTAGGGAAGCTAACCCGCACCTCATTTTCATTTCTTTGGGAAAATATGCTAACTTGCAAGTCAGAGTTGAAGAAGTTAATTACCTTTAATTCAGCACTGGGGCTAGAAATAGGGACATCCTACAATCTCCACTCCTGCCATTCTCACCTGTGTGTGACCTGTGGCTCTTTAGAGGAGGAGAAAAGGGATAGAACTTATGGGAAATGAGGAGCACAGATTTCAGACAAAGACCAACTACTGAGAACCAAAATGGAAAGAGTCCAGAGGCAATGGCTGCCATTGTGAGATGCATGGAGCTCAGCTGGAGATGCAGAATGTGAGGCATGAAGACTGTAAGCAATGAGGGCTGTAAGAGAGGACTGTGAGGGAAGGGGACAATGATTGTCCACACCTTTTATTTATTTTCTATCCTTAACCTCTCTTTCATTCTCACAAAAGTTCCTGTTCTCATATATTAAAGTAAAGGCAAGGAAAGATCCAAGGAGTTTTTTTGGGTTTTTTTGGCAGCGTGGAGTTTCATGTGCAGTCTTCTTGCTATTACTGACCGGACTTATCCACTGAGTAGGGATTATGAGAACAGGCAAATGCCGACTGGGAGGTTTGGAGTATCTTCCATTTATACTTTTAAATAGTGGTGGAAAGTTGGCAAGTTAAGAACTGACTACAAAAAGCCTCATAAGATGTATTTGACAGCCCTTTATATTAAAACCATATTGGATTGCCTGAATCTGGGTAATGAATTTGTCAGTGGGACAAATCTTCAAGTGCCTGTAAACCACAATTTAGGATTTTATGTTTCTGTGAACAACGTTGAAGGCATACTAGAGCCACCTTAAACAGCAGAGATTTTGCTGCTTTGAATGCTTTGAATGATTGACACATCAATTAGATTTCAATATTATTTGTTCCCACTGAATTTCTGCAGTTATTGTCAAATTTGCCCATTTTAGTTGATGGTCAGAGTGCTGAGCAGGTTCTTGTTTTAGAGCCTAAGTATTCAGCCACTTCACACTACCTTGTAGAGCGCTGTGGAAAAGGGGTCAGTAAATAAATTCGTTTGAAGATACGAGTCGCTCTCTATATTATTTTAATGCCTGATAGTCACATGCTGATGGTTTCAACTTAGTTTTTACTTGTTTCTTTAAAGTAACAGCTATACATTTATTATGTAATCTTTTCTCCTTTCACATGCTGCTGCTGATTCAATAGAGAGACACCCAATTACAAATGCTATTGATGGAAAGAACACTTGGTGGCAGAGTCCCAGTATTAAGAATGGAATTGAATACCATTATGTGACCATTACACTGGATTTACAACAGGTATAGTGCCTCCTCTTTATTTTTTTTTTTAAATTCTACATGCTGTACTTTACAGTCTCATGACTATTTTGTAGCTACCAATTTGTGTGGAAGTGTTGCTTCAATTTACAACAACAAAAAAAGTGTTTGTGTTTATTAATCCCTTCATCTATTTTTTTAAACCAGGTTTAGTGCCTCTCTCTCTTTTTAAAGATTTTTATTTTTTCATTTTCCACTTTGAAATTGTATTTTGCTTTTGCTTTTTGTGCCACTAGTAGTTCTTTGGTGAGAAGATGCTCCTTCTTGTCCCCCTCTGTTCTTTTCCTGATATAATGAACAACGCTGTTGTTTTAAATTTTGGCATTTATTGCTAAAGCACAGCTAAAATGAATTCACAGGTAGAGTTTAGCACTGAGCCCTGACCATTTTGGGCTTAGTTGGTTGGGCATCGTTCCACAAAGCAAGGGGTCACCGGATAGATTCCAGGTCAGGGCATATGGCTGGGTCGCAGGCTTGGTCCCTGATCAGGGCATTTATGAGAAGCAACCAGTTCATATATCTCTCTCACATCAATGTTCCTCTCCCGCTTTTTCTCCTCCCTTCCCCTCTCTCTAAATATAAATAAAATCTGAAATCTAAAAAAAAAAAAAAAAAAAAGGAAGGAAGGAAGGAAGAGTTTAGCACCAAATAAAGAGCCAATTCTATTTTGACTCATGGAAGTTAATGATGAAAATATAGATCAACAAAATTTTGCATAAAGAAAATATAATAGTGCTATTTTTAACTTTTAAAATAATACAGTGGTTCTACTCTGCTCTTGGTGGTGTACTGAAGATTCTTGGATAACAAGGCTCTGGAGAAATCGTCCTTATTGCTGACAGTTGAGCAGGCCATAGCAGTTGATTATTAAATTAAACTTGGGTTACTAAATGAGGTAACAAGCCTTGTAGTTGTACAAAATTGATGTTGGGAAGTTGTTCGAGTTTGTGTTACATGGGCCTAGGTGCCTTCCATGCTTAGTGTCTTTCTTCCTTCTCTTCATAATATTCAGGTTAGGTTCATGTTATTAATTAAGAGGCACCATCACCCCAACTTATTTAGGCTTGCAAATACTATGAAATCTGAAAAAAATGTTCCCATATTTTTCTGTTTTTTTCAAAATGCAAAAGCCTATTTAATTGACTGAGGCCTGAGACTGAGACAGTGAACTCTTTAACTATGTCTGTTTCTCTCTCACTCCCTGGAGTCAGCATGGGAAGGACTCTTAGCCACTCCTCTCCAGCCCAGTGGAGGTAGAGCAGCAAGGGAGTTCAGGGTCAGTGAAGGGGAAATGGCCAAGATAGTTATTGACAGAAACTATGTAAAGGTCTTGTTTCCACAGGTGGCCACGGGGGAAGGAAGCACTAGTCATTGGGGGTTAGGCACATTCTCAGGGGGTCAGACAGATACCAGGCATTTCCACAATGGGAGTATGACTTCCCCTTTTCAGGGTTTGGGCCCATTGTGGCCAGGGTGCACACATTTAGGAACTGCAAAGAGCTTACAACAGACCCTCTTTCTACCCACCTGGGACTCCTCAGGACTCGAACAGCTGGACAGCAGCAGGGTTTCAGTGCCACAACTAAATCGTCAACTGCCCTAGACTTATTTCCACTTACACTAGCAGATGAAGGTCGGCTTTGAGCTAGAGGGATTCCTCGAGAAGTCTCAGAGCACTATCCAAGAATAGGAGATCAAACTACCATACTGATCAATCATGCTTTAGGTCAGTGAAGTCTCATGCATGCAGGAACTCCATTCCTCTCCTGATACAGACAACATGGTCTTTTATCAGTCACAGAACTTCTTCCCCCTTATGTGGTCACTGAATGTTCACCTTCCCAATCAGGAGTGGGTCTGCTATGTCTTACCTCAGGTCATTCCTAGGATAGGGAATCAATAAAAAGGGATGGTTAATTGGTCTGGATTACTCTCCACCTATTTTTTTTTTATATTGCACATGGGACAAGAGAGTAAGTTATTGGTAGAATTTGCACAAATCACTTATATTTGAGTGCAACCATAATTATGCATGGTACAATCACAAGTTTTTACTAAATAATTTCTATCCAACATATCTGTCTTATTGAACAGGTCAAAGATTTCACCTGAAAGCCTATTTTTTAATGAAGCCATTTATATTTTCCTAAGTTTGCTTTGCATCCCTACTCATCCATTCCCACATGGTATCTCAGGACTTATGTGGGCTTGTTTTCCTATTCTGTCTTCCCATTTAGTTTAATAGCCATAACATGAGTGAATACTCAAGAGATCTTTCTTTTACAGTTCAGTCTTCATAACAAGTGGCAGAAATCTGTTTATAGGACAGGTCTGCCTGACTGCAAAGTCTGCAATACACCTAGTAGATGTGGTGCAGATATATGACTTCATGTGCTCCAATATCCCAGGATGGTGCCCACTCGTGTCCTTCTTTACTTCAGCCTCTCCTACTTCCTGTGAATCAACCTACTCTGTATTCAAGAGTTGGGAACATAATCTATAAAATGAAATAAATCTTATTTCCACTTGACTCAGGTGTTAATTTAGTCAATGATTTAATGATGTTAAAAATAAAGCAGGTTTGTAGTCAGAGTTCATAGTGGAGTTCCTCAGAAAGGAATGGGCTTTAGGACTCTCATTCGGTCTTAGGCTTTGGAGTAACAAACTGTGGAACACGTTCAGAGAACTTAATTAAGGAGTAAAGCTTCAAGAACGCATATTTCAATGCATTGGCAACAGAGAAAGCATGGACATCCTTATTTTTTTTATTTACTTCTCACAGTAAACCTGTAAGGCAACTAGTATTATTGTCCTTATTTAATAGGTGAAGAGCATTGAGACTTAGAAAAGATAAGTGACTTGGTCTTCTTAACAAAGTTAATTATAAGCATGGCTGGGATTTCAACCTGAGTACACTCAATTCAGACCCCAAACTACACCAATATTTCTTAAACTGGGATTTGAAGACCTACCCTGAGGAGGTACATTGTTCAGGCTCACACTATGACCTCCTGGTTTCGACAGGAGATTATAGCCAAAGTTTGTTTTATAGTATAATAAGGGACTAGATTTTTCATTGTCTTGTACATTGTAGTATGATTTCAAAATGGCATAACTAGTCTTTTCTACCTGTATACACCATGAAGGGTTAGTAGGCTATTTGGCATAATAGGAACTATTATCCAACTTGGAGTCAATGGCAGCAGTTTTATAATGAAGAGGTAAAGGTCACCAGCTGTCAGTGATTCAGCAAGAGGTTTGACCACTTATTGGTCCTCCTATATATTTTGAGAGGTATGGATTTTAACAAGGGCCGGTTTATCTTTTGTTATTGATATGTACTTGGCTTCTCTGTGAAACATATTTATTAAACTATTTTAAATATAAACAGTCGCCTTTGGATTTCCTTGATTAAATCATTACAGGTTACACTGGAACATTTCTTTGTGTTTTAACATTCAAGGTAAGTACTAGAAAAATATAACAATTTATTGAGAAGAAGTAGCTACTTTATAAACTGGTTGCCTTTAGATTTTTATTACTAAGGGATTATTAACTTTTCCCAGTTCTATTATTTACTCACAGCATATTGTGCGCAAATGATTCAATCATGCTGTGCCCCAATTACTAGATTAGCAAAAATAAATATTATAAAATCATGGCAAGAAATTTGAAGTAATGAAAATAGCAATACAACGACGAAATTCCACCTGGCCATTGTAGCTATTGTAATGTCCTGGTGAAGGCATAAACTCAGGAGAAGGTTAACTGTTCCAGCGATGGGTATGCAAAAGCCTAGTATATTGACAAAGAAAAGTATGCATCAATTTAAAAGGCGATAATAGGAGATTGAAAGTTACTAGGGTGTCTAAAATATTTCATTTTAGTCCCTTTTCAACCAGATTTTTGCCACGACATGTGTTGTGATATCTGTTCTCATTTTATGATTTTTTAAATTGGGCCATTTTCTTAGGAAGGCCCTTTGATTTGTTAAGGAAGAAAGCTGATAAGCAAGTGGGGTAAAATACAGAGGGGCAGTTTTTAAATAGAATTCGTTAACAATATTGAGCTCATATTCACTTCTGCATAATGCAGGTAGGTCATGGAATTAGATGTGTTCATATGTGGGAATCCCTTTTACTCAATAAATAGTTCCCTTCTCTTTCTGGTTTGTCCCCCAAAACTACAAATGCAGTTATCGAGAAAGATTATCTTGCATCTTTAGAGATCAATTTCCACATGTTCTTGACATAAATATTTTATTTACTGTCCTCATACGGACATAGTAAAATAGGCTAACAATATTAAAGGAGAATTATGTTTTAGAACAAGATTAGGTTAATATTTCTTTGCAGATATTGCAATACTTTTAGAATCTATGTTAATAACATAAAAGCGTTTTTTTCCTAAAGCCTTGAACTGTTAATGTAATGATTGAACCCTTCTGTAATTAAAAAAAAAGCATGAAATACATTAAGGTATTTCAATGTATTCAAATTTTTCACATATTCAAAATTTATTGTTTAAACATAATAAGGGTTTTAAATTTTCAGTCTTGAAAAAAGATTATTATTTTCTCATATGTATTTTTCCTCACATTCTCTTCTTACTCATTCTTATTAATAGACTCTTTTGTTCTATAGCTTAGAAAGAATTATTAGCTTCATCCATTAAATAATGAAAAAGTGAGATAGATACAATTCATAATTAATCACTCAACAGGTAGAAAGGAGTACAAACAATATCCCTACATTTAATATCTCATTATCTAAATAAAGAGAGGCCATACGTGAATGTATTAAAAAGCCATGCAAGATTTAAATTTTAAATAGTCCAGTTAAATATGCTTTTATTCAGTAGAGTCTATTTGATGTAAGGGGTTCCTTTTGGAGACAGATCTCTATAAGATATTAACCCATGGCATAGTGAGTGGATGCTCATTTTCCTGTAGTCCCACTAGGTGGTGAGTTTTTGAAGTCTAAGGTTTCTGATTGTTTATATTGATCATGATTCTCTGAGCACTCAGCAGATATGATGAAAGAACGACCCATGGATGCTTTCAAATCACTGAATTGTTTTCTCAGTACTGTTTGGATCACTGCTAAGCTGATGAATACAAAACTGACTATAGAGGAGATTATAATCTACTTTTTCAAAATGTCCTATATGAATACATCTTGTTCAGTATAGCAGAATATAATTAAAATGATAGTTCTTTACCTGCTTTAGTTTTTATTTTTTTAAGATCATTGACTCAATGTCACAAGTAACATCTGTGGTTAATTAGAAAATGTATTCTCTCTCTAAATGAATTTGTGCTGACCTTTTATCATTAATAAAGTTGGCAACCAGCTTCAGTGTCTATATTGTACAGAATATTTGTTCTCATTATCTCCCCTTCACTCTAGTCTCAATACTGTAGTTACGTTGGCCTTACTAGTACAAAATCAGATCAGATCACTCCTTCTGCCAGAAAGCTAATGGCTTTCCATTGCCTGCAGTGGGAAAGGCACAATGACCCAGGAGAATTTACAGGATCTTTAGCTCATCCTGTCTTTCATCTCTGGCTTTATCTTCCCTCTTTAGTCGCCCGCTAGCTACTTCACTGGGTCATGAAGGCCTTTGTCCCAATGCTGTTTTTTTTTTTTTTTCTGTCTGAATTTATTTTTCCTAATTTCCATATAGTGTTGTCCTTACTTCCTTTGGGTTTTTATTCAAGTGTCACCTTCTTAGCAAGGACCTCCCTGATAATTCTATTTAAAATCGTAACCCCATCTCCATTTCCTAACCCACTCCCCTGCTTTATTTTTCTCCACAAAATACATTGCTCTCTAACTTAGTATGTACATTTTACTATATGCGTTAACTGTTGTTTACTTTGGCTTTCCAAGTGCAATTTTCATGAAGTTGGAGATATTTTTTCTGTTTTTTTTAAAATTGCCACATTCTGATTAGTGCCCAGCATGTGAGCCACTTGATAAAATTATATAAATGAATAAATGATTGAATGAATGAACAATGCAAAACAGCAAACCATAACGTAAAAATTTTATTAAAGCAGAGAGTTAAATAAAGGATGAAATAATCTCATATTTCTTATGATAAAATATGCAGTATGTTTTTTAATTTATTAATTTTTCCTCTAAGTCTTAGGTTGAATATCATGAAGTAAACTTTTTTACTGATCCTTTTCCTAAACGTGTTCTAAACTTTAGTCATATTTGTAACTCCCTGTGTGAGTTTACAACATTTATAACTTTATTTGGGAAAAGCAGCTTTTAATCAATTTAACTCCCCTTTTAAAACAAAGAAATCTAAGAGTATGATTTCTTAATTGATATTTTATTATTTCCTAGTAGAAAAAAAATAGATGTAAGAAAGGGGGAAAGGCAACCATGATGGTGCTTAAACAAGAACGTAGACAGGATATTATCCATTTTGATATAAAATGCTTATAAACTAAATTCTAGCAATGTGATGAACATGTAAATATTTTGGAGATGCAAACCTGATTTCGAATAGTGTCCCAATGACTACCCTGGCAGATGATTCTTGAAACCAGGAAATAAGTTAGAGAATTATTTGAAAACAAATAACAATACCAAGAAAGAGATCTACCCAAATATGTGGGAAAAGATCTGTTAAAAAGATCTGTTTTATATCATACTAATTTTGTTATGGAAACTTTCAATAGCACTACCTAAAGCAGATAGAATGTGGGCAATTTTTCACAACTCTCTGATGGCTTCCACACATAAAACGCAACTGTGTTTATTATGTAGGTGGCATGTAGTATATTCTCCCATTTTATTCTTTGAGTTGTCAACTCTGGCAACACAGCTGCTGAGAGGATGAATTAAATTACTCAGATATTGGAAATATCAAAATATAGAAAATATATCAAATTTCAATGAGTGACAATATTTTTTATTAGAGAATCTTTAAATACAAGTGAATGACTCCAAACACAGATTTAATTTGGAAGCTCTCACCACAGTACCTACCAGTGTTCTGTTTATTTATTTAAACTTGCAAATGTTGACTGTATAATTTTCAAATTAAGGTAATAGGTAACAAAACTGTGTAGAAACAAAGGTTATATAGCATCCTTATTAGCCAAATTGTGTCTAACTATTAAAATTAATATATTTCCTGTCAAAATACTTCAGTTTTGTTTGTTTTACAAATATTTTAATGTGGCCTCACAGACAGTTTTGTGGTCAGAAGGTCATGGTAGATTAATGTCAAATTAACTGAAACAATGAACACGACTAAAGGAAAAATCGGCTTCGTAATGTGGCGCAACCAAGGAAATCAGTCCAAAACATTAATGAGCAGTTGCCTCTCTGATTGGGTCACTATGATTATCTTAATAAATCAGGTTGGAAAGCAATGATGAATAATCTTCAAGATACAGAGTAAATACTCAATTTAGCTTTCTCTTTTCATACTGTTAACTATTTCTGTGCTATATCTTGCAGTAGCGGGCCGGAATATGTCATTTTCTCAATAATATTATTTAACTAAAATTTGTATTTTTTGTTTTATCATCATTTCCACTGCCAACTCTCTTAATGAATTCATTTCAAATGATCAGCTTTCCATCCATCATTGTTGAGAATAATTGATTTAATTAATGAATCTGGAAACACGGCAATGTTAATAAAATAGAGAAATCAAAAATTGGTGTTAAGAAAGTAAAGATATTTTCCAATGATGTTAGAATATACTCAAGAAAATAAACCAGTCACAATATAGATTTCACTCTAAGATTAACATTTATTTTATTTTATTAAAGTATGTATAACTGAGATTTCACAGAATTTTTTTTAGCAGAAAAATAACATCCTGATGTCATGATTAACATACGTCCAAGTGGCTCTGTATTCATTTTATATATGTATCTAGATAAAGTGGGTATGTACTGAGACAGAGAAGATACCGACTAGCAGGCTAGAAGTCTGAGACTTCCCCTTACAGCCTCACATCACGAAAGGGACAAGGAACAGGGGAGCCGTGTGGGGGTCTGTTTCGTGAGGCACTAATTCCAATCATGAGGGCTCTGACTTCATAACCTAATCACGCTCCAAAGTCCCCACTTCCTGATAGCATCACCTTGGGGATTAAAATGTCAGCTGATGAATTTTCAAGGGACACAAATATTCAGATCTTAGTAGTAAATTACTCTATTTGGTAATATGATATGGATTACTCTAAATGTCTTTCTTTTAAAAGAACCTCATAGGGCTTCCTAATTCGCCCCTGAAATTATGCCCATTTCTTATACTGCCTTTTGATATGTCAGCGAGTTCTTCTTTGTAAAAGCTGTTTTTGTACATCATTGCAGTCACTAACAATCAACAACAGTATTTTTCACTTTGTTTTTCTTAAAATGAGACGGTATGTTCCAGAGTTACACTTTATTTAAGATTATCTTTTTCTTTTCAACTCAAGCAGTATTTAACACTTTGGACTGCATTTTCACTTGTGGTCAGTCACTTATGCTCTGGTTTATTTTTTAAATTGTGGCAAAATCTATATAACATAACATTTGTAATCTTAATCATTTTCAGTGTATATATTTCAGTAGATTAATGCATTCACATTGTTGTGCTACCATCGTCAATTCCTGAACTCTTTACATCTTACACAACCGGAACTCTGCACCCATTAAACAGTAACTCCCCTCTCTGCCCCCTCCGCCCAGCCTCTGGAAACCGCCATTATGCTTTCCATCTTTGTGAATTTGACTGTTCTAGGACCTCATATAAGTAAAACCATGTAATATTTGTCTTTTTGTGCCTGGCTTATTTAACTTAGCATAATGTATCAAGATCCAGCCATGTTGCAACATATGTCAGAACGTTTTCCTTTTTAGGGCTGCATAATATTCCATTTTATCTATATACCACATTTTGTTGAACCGCCCATTTGCTTTTCATAGACACTTCAGTTGTTTTTATCTTTGGCTGTTATGAATAATGTTGCTGTGAATTTAGGTGTTCGAAACCTGAGTCTCTGCTTTTGTTTCTTTTTGGGTATATAGCCAAAAGTGAATTACCGAATTAGTTACACCATTTTACATTCCATCCAGGAGTGCACAGATTTTCCAATTTTTGCATACCGTCGCCGATACCTGTTTTTTCTTGTGTTATTTTTGTTTTTGTTGTTAATTGCCATCCTAATAGGTACGAGGTGCTATGGTTCAGATTCTCTTTCTTGATTCTCTAATATTTCTTGAGATGATTTGGGATATATCATTTAAGAGATATATAATAACTTTTAGACCATATGTTATTGGAAAGAATAACAGTGAAGAGTGCCCATATAAAATCTGAGAATCTTGAAACATGGCAAATACAGGCATTTCATTAAAGACAGTTAAATCCTGGATAGTTTTGCTCAGGTTGCAAAAATGTTTCATCAATGGCAACAACAACAACAGTAACAACAACAAACATGACAACTTCAGGTGGGAAATGAACTGTTTTATTTACTTGTATAAATTGTGTTTTTATAATATAATTTTATAATATAAACATAATATATTGAATACTAGTTTTAAGAACTACAAGAGTCATTTTTGTCTCTAGGGATTTACTGGTGGTACTTTTTGAAGACTTATTTGATCCTAGGTACTGTGCAAAATGTTTTACATGATTTATTTTATAGAATTTTTTTCAACTCTCTGAAAAAGATACTATAATGAGAACATTTTGCTTCAGAGAGATTTAGCAATCTGCTTAAAAGGCATGACTGGAAAACAATAGAACCAGAGTCCAAACCCAGTTCTTTTTTGTTTTTGAGCCTGCCCTCTATACTCCAAATAGACACTCATGGAACTTAATTTCTTACCTGAATGTTAAAGTAATTAAGAGTTTCAGTGCTTCTCTGCTGTATACAATATATGTTGGCATGTATACATGCTAATAATTGTGATAATCTCACTAAAAACTAGAACAGATTAATATAAAGAGCATTAAATTAGAAAATCTTACCTGTAAATTAAAATGAGGACTTATCAAATCTATTACCAACCTCTAACATATATGTATAGAAATAACTTGAAATGTGATTTGACTGTTTGGATGTCTATTGGTGTTCTTGATCTTCTCGAGAGGTTTTAGAGAGAGTTATTGCTTTATTAAATGCTAATTATTGGTCAATTGAAATACTTAAATGAATCATGCAGAGTTCTGTAGGCCTTTGGTAAGAAAATTTTTGGACAATTACAATTACAATGGACTAAACACCATGCTAGAAGATTTGAGAAAGATTATTATTGGTCCAGTTTGGTCAAAATGATTTTCAGAGTTTAATTCCTTATTTCTTCATTTTTAGTGTGATTCATTGATTTTCCTAAGGAAGCACATTTAACTTCTTTCTTATAATCACAATGAAAAGACTGAATGCTTATATATCAACACAACTTTTAAAGTCCTTATTACTCATAGATATTAAATAGAATTACATACTTTAAATTTTATGAAAGAAACATTTCTGGAGTCATAGAAAATAAGCATAATTTTTACACACAAAAAATTATGTTTGTTTAGTATTGTCAAATATAGATAATGAAAGTTAAAGTGCTGAAACAACTTGCTAGAACAAGACAGTTTATTATAAACTTGTTTAGTCTATATGTTAAATACCTGCATTTTTGAAAGGTTATATATTTCAGTCAAATATTTCTAAAAACATAGTGAGAACTTTGATAAAATAATATTTTATATTGAAATGAAATTAGTATTGATGATTGGATTAAAAGTCATGAGTGCACACTATACTATTTGAATGCAGAGATAAGTAACAATTCTTGGTAATTCCTTTACACGTTTTTATTACTTTTCTGGCATTTATGTGGATACTGGTGACAGGCATATAACAGGTGTCCAATTAACAGCTATTGAATAAATGGACACCTTTGCTCAATTTTCCTGTCTCTGACCTTTCTTTTTCATGTTACTATGACATTACTCTCTTTATTATATTATCTCCCTCCTCTGTAATAAGATTATATAAATGACACATACCTTCTTCAGGACAGCATAAATTGCTAATCCAACCTTTTAGATTTAAACCAACTTTTCAGTAATCTAAGTTTTTAAACTTCCAATAAAGTTAGGATGTAGTGTATGGCTTTTCCAGTAGGAGTCCACTTTTGAGTTTCCAGAAGGGTTCATGTTTCAACAAAAACACTTGTATCTACTGATTATGTAATGTGGAGGTTCTGTTTTAGCAATTTACTTAAAGAAGATGATATTCTAAATTGTAAAAAAATAGACTCTTATTTATAGTCCTTTTAAAGTTTGGCTATATTGTCAGTTTTCTGAGAATAATCTTTATTTTCTGTCTGTATACTGACTGTATTGACTAGCTTTAATTTTTTGCTTTTTATTAAAACTTCTAATTGTAAAATAACTCATGAACTAGATGTTAATATAAAAGTAAGTTTTATCAAATGTTTTTATTTATCTGTAAAATCATTATATTCTATTATTTACAATATGGCTTAAAATTAGTACTTTTAAATTTTTTTCTTGAAACATTTGGTTTCCCATTGGTACTGGTTGTTTTTCCTGTGTACATCTTGGGAATTTTACTTGGGTTAAATAACAAGTATAGCTGTATATATGGATTTTTTTCTCATGAACTCATTTTTTAAATTTAGATTCTAACTTTACAAAAGTTAGTTAACAGCATTAAAATGGTTGTATTTTATTTTACTTCTCTTCAACATACACATGTACACACAAATTCACATGCCTTTTAAATTGATAGTCTACTTTAGACAAAGATTTATGTCTTTTTTAAACTTTATTAATGATATTATGGACATCTTTCTCATACAATTATATCATATTAGAAATTTAGTTATTTAAAAATAAACTGCACACCACATGTCTGCTCCCACACCTCCTTTAGGGTGAGGACTCCCTGAAATGCAAGGCTAACACAAGTGAGACAGAACATCTAGCGGAAGCTCAGGAAACTCTGTGGACTTTATAGTGCCTGCCCATAGCACGAGGGCAGGCAATATAACCTTTCAAGACAAGTGATAAGTCTCTATCCATAACTTAAAAAACCTGAAAGTATATTATACCATTGCATTATTTACAATCCATTTTCTTTATTCTTTAGTCATTACAATATCAAACCAAACCCAGCCAAAACGAAGCAAAAATTCCCAAACCAAATGATTACTAGCAGGTGAATTGCAAAGATAGGTGGGAATAGGGACTCAGGTAGACCTCACCCCTGTAAGAAGATATTTGTCCATTAATCTGATTTATCTTGGTCCCTGTGTGTCTGTCTCTTCCTTTCCCTAAAATCACAGTTTTGAAATAGATCTATATTCTCTTGCCAATTTCATATGCAAAGTTCTTTCTCTTTCAAGATTATGTAAAAAAATAACAAACTTAGATCTTATGTATCAACTAAGAGATAGGTGAAAGTATTGCTACCAATTATAATAACTAATGATTAATAAATGCTTAATACGGGCTGGACACTGTTCTTAGCACCTCATGGGAATTATGTCTGGTAACCCTCACAACTTTATGATGGATGCGTATTATTATTTTTATTTTCAGATGGGAAAAAATGAGACAAGAAGAGGTTATGAAACTTTCTAAAATGGCAGAGGCCATTGAACATTACACACTGTATTTGTCTCCAAACCAACACATCTTGCACATCTAATGGAGTGTGGCAAATTTTATAGCTCAGTACAGAGGTCCTGATGATTTACTTCCCCCAAACCTGTACCTTTTCAGCAATAGCACCACTGTTAATCCAGTTGTTTAGGCAAAAATAAAAAGAAACAGGATCCTTGGGAATTATCCTTGATTGTTCTTTTTCCTTTGCTTCCTTTATCCAAGTCCTGTGCACTCAATCTACAAAATATATCCTGAATCCGGTGTTATGATATTCACCACTACCACTTAATCTAAGACGCCATTGTCTCTCACCAGGACTACAGAAGAACCTCCTGGCCACTCTCTCTGCTTTCACATCCCCCCTTCATAGCCTACTCACCAAACAGCGCCCATAGCAATCTTTTAAAAATATACATTGGATCTCATCGCCCCTCTGCTCAAAGTCCTCCAGGGGCTCCCTAGCTGGCACGGATGGAATCCACACTCCTGCCACCTCTTGTACAGGCTGCACGACCTGGCCTTTGTGTGCTCCTTCAACACCATAGCTGACCACGGCCTGTTGCTACTGTTTTGTTCCAGCCACAGTGACCTCCTTAGGATGAATCTAGTTCATCTTGTACCGGGCTCTTTACACGTGCTATTTTTTTCTGCCTTCAGTGCCCTTTCCCAAGATTTTGACAGGGCACCATTCCTCATATAAGTGAGGTCTCCACTCACATGCACCTCAGAAAATCATTTACTAATAACCATCGATTTTAGAAACTTCTACTTAAAATTGCATTATTTATTCATTTACCTTATTTGTTGCAGTGAGATTCCTGGAAAATATTTAACAACGGGCTTGCCAGAGAAGGGAAAACATCCTGATTTATAATGTTAGGCAATTTTTTCATGGTGTAAATATTCCCATCAGGGCTGATTTTAAGTTACCAACATGATGTCATTCAAAAAGTAATTGAGATGAGATACACACAATTGGCTTTTTGAAAACCAGTGCAAACTGGTTCCAGCACACCTGTTATTGGCTATTTTTTTGAGACTTTAATCCCCATGAGAGAGCAACTTTATCTTCACCATTGTATTTCAACATGTAGGTTAAAGACTGTCAAAATAAATAATACATTGCTCAATAAGATTTGTAGGGTAAACAAATCAATATGTTACTCTGTGTGGCTTTAAAATATATGTATAGAAGTGCAAAATAGCAGAATCTGTATTAGGAATCTTAGAAAACCCAAAGTAAGAATAATACTAGTGTCCTTCCCACCATCTTAATCCTAGAGCTACCCCAGCCCCTGTTTAAATATAGTTTTTTAAACTTTCCTAAAAAGATTACTGTGAAGGTGGACATTTAATGTATTCTGTTCATATTTCACTAATCTCATTTATGTTTAGACTGCAAAAATTGATCCGAAGTGAGTTTAGAATGTTGTGTACTTTAAGCGTTTGGTGTGTGTCTAAAATGTTCACGTCAAGAATATCTACAATTCAAAATCATTTTCTTTTGGTTTACATTATAATAATAAAGTCTATGACCTAAACACAAAAAGGACTATACTAAAGAATTTTAATGATCATACTGCTATTCTTTACTTCTGTCTTCAATGATACTTAATAGTATATTATGCTGGAAAGGCAAACACTGGAAATGTCTCCTCCATACAAAATATATGTAAAGGCCACCTTCAACAAGCATCTGTATTTACTACCTGCCGTTTGGGGTTACTATCTGTAATACTATACTATGCTCACTGCCGATAGGAAGCCTGGGATAACAAAAAGGTAAACCTCCATCTTGCATAACTTTTGTGATGCTTTGCCAGTAGCTATGGGTCTTCAGCCACAATCCACAGTTTATTTAGATGGAACAGGATCTTGGATTCTCAGTGAAGCACTTTACATTGGAGTGTTGTTTATGGTGCCTATATTGACAACTATCCCTCCATGTCGCTTGTAGTTGAATGGCATGGGTGTTTTGCTGCCATCGATTCACCTGTTTCGATGGATTCGTTTTAGAGTGTCAGATTTTAGTATTGATGATCTTGCAGCATCACCACTTGATGGTGAATAATTGTAGTCAATCTAACTTTTATGGATTATTATGTTTTATGCCTTGGGCATCACAAAGGAAATAGAGCTTAATACCATATTGATAAAATACTACTTCTGTTTCCTAAAGATATATTGTCCTTTAAGCCTTACGTTTAGGTATTGTGATTATATGTTCAACTGGATAGTGACTTCGGAATCAGAATTCAATAACAATATACTGTCATACTTTAAATGGAAAGGTATGTAGGATTTTTCTAGGAAAGGATTTTATATAAATTAATCATGCTAAAGGCTGATAGAATGCTCATGGAAGGACATTTGGTACTGTAGAACAAGTCCCAGAGCATTTGCTCTTTTTCCAGATTATTATAACCATGACTTTTTGTGATGCTCATTACCCATTTAATAGGAAGAATTTCAATATATTAACCACTAAAAGGAAGCCTTGAAAAGATCTTTAATCCTGATAAAGAAGAGAGAACACTATCCTAGATGGTAGGCTCTAAGGGACATTGGCTTTATTCGTGGCACTTTTCATTGTTAGTTGTACATTGGAATCACCTGAGGAGTGTTTTTAAATGATTACTTTTTTAAAGTAATAGTGATGCCCACGCTTACACCCAGACCAACTGTATGAGAATTTCTGGAGTGGGACCTGGACAACAGTATCAGTTCAAACTCTGGCTCTTCCTCAGGAAAGCTGCCTAACCTCTCTTTTCCTCAGTTTCCTCATCTGTACTAGGAAGTTGCAGTGAGAGCTAGAAGAATAATGTATATAAAACACTTAGAATAGCCTGGCCCATCATACGGCCTCACTGCAGTACTCATTGGCCTCAGAACTCATCAAACCCTAAACTCATTGCATTTTGACAGGAAAAAAAATGTTTCAGCACTCAGCACTTGCTCAGGAATTCTAGCACTTGTTAGAGTTTCTATGAGTCAGGACGCCACCTTGCAAGAGAAATGGTTCATCACTCCTCGCTTGCTTGGTACTTGTTGGTTTCAGCACTCATCGCAAGTTCTTGAACAAATTAACGACAAGTACCAGGGTACCACTGTACTTAATAAATGTTCATTATTATTATTACTTCATAGGGTTATCATGAGAACAAGATGACTGTAAATGTTGAATAAGTATTAAGCTGATGAATCAAAGAACTTTGTAAACACAAATGTGCTGTTCAAATATAAAATATTTGCACTGTGTAGTATGTATGTCTGAATATTACAGAAATTTAAAGTTAATAAAAAAAAGAAAATTGTCCTATGTAACTTTTAAAGTTATATTTTCCCCTCCTGCAGCCAGAGTCCTTGTTTGATTAGCCTTAATTTTCTCTAGTGTGATGGTTAAAAAAAAGAAAGAAAGAAAAACATTTATTCAGGTGCAACCAATTAGTCCTACATGAAGCGCTTTGGAAAGTCCATGAGCAGTCAGACTTGTAAACAGAGCACATATTTGTGAAGGCCACAAGGAAGAAACAGAGATACTCTCACAATATTCTGTGGGTGCTGGGGGTCCTTTCGGAGCTTCAGAAAACTAGCTCTGGGTACCTCATAAACCATTTCTGAGTTGACCAAACTTATATTATGATTTGGTCGGTTTGTGGCAAAAGGAACCAAGAGAAATCTAGGCAAACTACCAAGAGGGAAGCATTTGCAGGGTGGTTGTAAGAACTCTATCATATGTCCTCTTAAAATGGTAGCCGTTCAAAAACACTCATCATAGCTTTTTGGCACTCAATTTTTAGAAAATGTTTACATAGCTATGTGAGTATCATCTGCTGTTCTTATGTTTAAACTGCAGCCAGAACGACGTCAGGCTCTGAAGGCTTCTCATTTTTTCTTTCATTTATACCCCTCACGCCCCACTGGCAAGTGAGGTCACCTCTTTAAAATGTGGGGTAAAGACCAGCTTGACGAATCTTGGCAAAGTGCTCTCTTTTGCAGATTTGTATTTCAGTGAGAGAATATGTGATTTAGACATATTTAAGATTGTTATTGTGGTAGAATTACCCCTCTGCCTATGATGATGTATGTGTCATCTGTACTTATTAATGTTACAAGGGGGTTAGGTAGGTGCACCCTTTAGGTACTTGTAGAAATCACCTCATGGAGATAGATCGACTCTATAAAAGTAGCCGTAGGCATGAGGCTACAGGAGCTGAGCTGGGCAGCTGAGGACAGGTCATTGTGAACATCACTCATTCACGGAATCGCCAGGAGTCAGAGCTAGCACTTTGGGGCACATGCCATGCATGGAAATCACCTTGAGGATTCTTAAATCATTTCAGAGTTGGCATTATCATTTGGATCACCTATTCAGATGAATTTTTAAAAATGATTTAGCATTTATTATGTGGAAGACATTTAAAGCCAACTGAAGAGTATTTTATAGTTTCTATTGCTAGCAACTTATAACTTAGCAGTAATTTGGTGGTAATATGGCCAAAATTGCTTCCTAACAAGGCAAAATTAAAATGTCATAAAAGATGTTCAGCTGTTAGTTTGTAATAAAAAACGGGATATAAGAATGTGGTTAGGTTAGAAATTGACATGTGAGAAATATCTATATAAAGAACTTTGTTGAAATACTTATAAACATGAAAGTCATCACACAAAAAAGCAAAATTAGATGAAACTGGATCTATAAACTTGCTTGCTCTCTCATTTACTAGTCATGTCAACTGAAACTAGTTATCTAGGGTATTAATTTTCCATTGTGGCCATAACAGATCGCCACAAACTCAGTGGCTTAAAACAACACAAATTTACCTTACTTTACAAATTGACCTATTACTTCTAACAGTAATAGGTCAGAAGCCTGACATGAGCCTTACAGGGCTAAAATTGAGGTGCAGTCAGGGTTGTATTCCTTCTGGAGGCTCTAGGATCCCCTCCCTTCAGTTCCCGGCTTCTACAGGCTGCCGTGCTCCTTGGCTCACAGCCCCTTTCTTCATCTGCAGAGTCGCACAGGGCTGAGCACTTCTCATGTTCCTTCGTTCTGACCTTCTCCTTTGCTCCCTCTTCTATGTTTAAGGACATTTGCGTTGACATTGGGCCCACTAGCATCATGCAGGATCATCTTACCATCTCAAGGTCTTTAACTAAAATCACATCTGCCACCCACAGTCCCGAGGATTAAAATGTGATGTTAATCTGTGAGGGGCCATTATTCCTTCTGCCACACCTACCTCCTGTCCTTTCAATTTTCTGATCAATTCCTACGTATCTCATAGAGCTCTTGTTAGCAGAAACAAACCTCTGAGTGCTTGAGCACCTGGCTAAAACTAAGCACTAAATAAAATGTTAGCCTTCCTAAAGAAAAGATTATTAGGAAATAAAATATTGGGCAGACCTTGGTAAAGGGAACTCAAGTTATGAAGAGCTGTAGCGGGACCTGGGGAGAAATTCTAATAGTGCTGTGTCTGCTGAACACACCTTCTGCTGGGATGCCCTCCTCGGCCATTGCTCACTGTCCATTCTAGGCTAAAGCTGTATTAAGGAAACATGGTTTTCTTAAAAAAAAAAAAAATCCCTGAATAAATGCCAGTTTTTAAAGACAAAGGAAGTTTTAGAAAGGGGGAGAACACCATAGCCAAAAGCTATGGAGATTCAAAGAAGTTGAAAATGGAGGGAAAAAATATGAACTTTCCAGCCAGGTTGCTTGTAACTCTTCCAAAAGTGATTAGAGTAGGGTGGTGGGTAGTGTGTGGGCTACAGGGGCGGGGAAGTAATAAACAACAGTCGGTACAGGCTAGTCTTTAAAAAATGTCCCTAGAGAAGGACACGAAAGCAGGGCGATATATAAGCATGAAAATAGCTAATGCTATTTCATTTGTAATAGCTAAAATTGAATAAATGTTAAGTGACTCTGATCTGTTGAAAGAATTCATGAACCAAGATCAGAAAGTTTCATTCTGTCTTTGATTTGCTATTCTACACTGTTAACGTTATATGTCTAGCTCTTCTCATCACTACAAATCTTTGCTATTATTCCCCAAATGCTTTGAACTAGAGTGATTCATTCATGTTGGCAATGTCATAAATTGGAGAACACGTAGGTTCTTACCCTGGTAACTATAGAAGCGCAAAAACAAAGGCAAAGCCAGGTATTTCTCCAGGGTGAATAAATTTCAGAAGGCAAGCTTTAAACTGTCACATTTCTGATTGTCTGTAATTCACACCAATATTGTGCTCTGTGATGGCTTCATTGAAAGGACTGTCATGTTCTATGGGGGACTCAGACTACCTGCTCTTTTATCAGTAGCTGGTGTGAAAGCCATGCTGTGCCAATGGCTTGTTCACAGGAGGCAGGTCAATCTTTTGAAACCATAGTTGTTTCAAATGAGAGAGAAATAGGTGAGGAGAGGACCGATGTCAAGGGCATTGCTAAAGAGAGGGAAAATGCTTGCCTGCGTGTTACCTGTAACTAACATTGTCAAAAGAGGTAGGCACTTAATGTGACATAGAGTACTAAAAACATTAATAAGCTAAGGGAGGACCTTATTCATTCCAATGTGGATTCTATTCACTTATATTACTAGCTTTCTTAAGATTGGACTAAAATTTTGATTCCTCCTGGGCCATCAATGCCCTTTAGATTTAATAGCTAATTTGAAAGAATTATTAAGATCTATTTCTTCAGCTCAGAAACCAGTATGGTCACAGAATTAAGCAGAGTTAACCAGTTATCAAGATAATAAAGAAAATGCATTGAATGTTTTTTAATAGCAAGCACTAAATTACCAGCAGTGGTAAAATCATCACCTGAAAGAGATTTATTTGTTTATTTAAATGAGATGTATGAGTAATTGTTTTATTCTGATTGTGAAACTTTCACAACATGCACAAAGTATAGTGAATACTAAAGATCCGGATGTACCCAACACCAGCCTGTAGGCAGTAACTCATGACCTTTTTTATATTGATTCTACACTTACCCACACCCTACCCCACCCCCAGATGATTTGGAAGCAAATTCCATACATACCATTTCTCTATAAATATTTCAGTGTGTGTCTCCGAAGGGTAAAGCTCTTTTGTAAACAAAGCAATTGCCACACCGAAAAGTTAATACTGTCACTACAACTTCTTTAGTATGACCAAATATCCAGAAAGTATTCAAATTCAAGTTCATCGCATTTGTCTCCAAATTTTTTAAGGGTTGATTGAATCAGGATGCACCTGCAGTCACATATTGCATTTGTTTGATACAGGTCTTAAATCTCTCCATATATAATCTCATTATTTTTATTTCTTTGCAACCTGTATTTTGAAGAAACCATATTGTTTGTCCAATAGAAGCTCTCACATTCTGAATTTTGCTAATTGTACCCTTGCATTGCTGTTTACATGCTGTTTACTGTAATTTGGGTAAACGCTAGTTAAATGTAAGAGACTTGCTCTGATTCACGTTCACTTGTTCATCATGACTGCTTTATAGATGGCGCACTATGGTTCCATCACCCTGTAGAAAACGTCCCAGTGCCTCTCCTTTGGGGAGAGGTCAGTGGCCATAGGCTCATCACTTGAGAGTCCACGTCACTGTAAACAGTAGCGTCCTATAGAATAGCAATGTGCTTCATGTTGTCCTTTTTATTTAACGATATAACCCTCTGTTCATTTCTCTTCCATCTCGGCTTGCCTGGCTATAGTTGTGTGTTAATTCTTCCAAATGAACTTTACAATCAACTTGACCAGCTCTAGGGAGAAAAAAATAATATTTTAATGAAAAATGTAATTGCTTTACATCTATATATTAACTTAAAAGAGTTGAAAAGTAATATTATTTTTTCAGAACTCGAAGTTGAAATTTTCTTTCTTGCAGAGTGAGGTAGAGAAATCCTTCAAATACTTTCCCAAGAGTAGTTAGGCAATGATTAAACCCATTTAAAAAACAATTTCATCAAGTAATTGAACATTTTATCTTCAAAAGATTATCAGTAGTTATTCAGTTAGATTGTTTCTTAGAAATTCTGGAGTGATAGAGTAATTAATGTTCAAATGTATAAATTTTACATGAATTTAATGTGAGCATTAAAAAAAATCAGTTTTAATTGAGGGCAGAGTATTTCTGTTTCTCTGGCAACATGGGAATCACTTACCCTGAGGTGAGATATCTCACTTGCTTACCTGCAACTCATTAAGTTCACACTTAACGATTGTAGTATACAATTGTATATAATTGTAGTGTACAATTGCTAAGTGTGGGGGGTGGGGGGAATAAATGCACTGCACATTGTACCTGAAGGACAAATGCAATTCTTTTCAGTATGTGCAATTATTATAAATGAATTTGTCTGGAAGAAAGTGCAGGTGGGCCAGGAAACTCTCTTTCTGGACTCCCCGTTACATTAATCTGTCTTTGGAAGTAAGTGTAATTTATAAGAGGCCATAAACTGCACCCAAGAAGTAATAATTAGATATATTTCCAGGTCAATTGTTAAAGTTTGGATGATTATTTAAACACTTGTTATTTTGGAGCTTGACTTAAACTTGGGTCCAGTAATAGTATTATCAAAATCTGTATAATGATCTTTTCAAAGAATTTTTAAGATTATTACAATGAACCAGTTATTTTTTGTGATTGCTCAGAAGTGTTTGCTGGGAAGTAAGAACTTGGTGATCTGCAATTTGGTGGGTTTGGGTCTTTGAACGAATCCTCTTTCATACTGGACTTTCACTGGATTCCTTCTGTTTAGCCCCATTTCTCACCCTTGCTCCTGCCCTGGTCAGACCTGCTGCTGTGAGGTTCCACCAGAGGCCCCCTACCTCCCACCACCGGGGCAACAGCTGCTTTGTGTACTTAAGGTCATGACCTCTGCTCTTCCACATTAGCCAACTCCCACAGACCTAGAAAAATGCTGAACTCTCCTCATCCTCTTCTCTTCGTTGTTTATAGTTTCTATTTTATTTCTTTATATTTTCTTTTTTGAAGTCTCAGGTGCACGAGCAGATAATATGAATTACATCCATCGACTCAAACACAGAGACGTGTACACATTTCTGTAAAGCTTCCCAGATTATTCCAATGGGTACTAAGCTTGAAAACTCATAATTTCTCAGATCTTTTCTGGTTTTGATATTGTATAACTCATTACTTTCTGAAAACCACTATAACAATATGGATAAATGTGAGAATTTGACAAGCAAACTATTTGAATAATAGAGATCAATTTTCAAAATATGTTAGGGATGTCATCACAGCACATGGAAATGTTAGAATTCAGATTATGGGCAAGAGCAGGTGCTAAGATATTGCAAAGCCTCTTTGAAAATCAAGCAGTTTTGTTATGTGGACTTGCTGTAGAAGATTCACAGGAGCTGGCCACGTGGGGAACAGGTGAAGCTCAACGGCAGGCAGACGCAGTGGCCGCATGTTGTTCTCTTGAGAGATTAGGAAAAAAGAGATGGAAGAGATAATTTGAATCTTATGAGGAGGCTGAAGTGTCATCTTCCATAGAGAGTGACCTTTGTTAATATTTTCTTGGCTTTCTTAGGGATCAGCTTATAGGAAACAAGTCCCATGGCTTGTGACATCATTAAGTCACACGTTGGCCTGGCTCTCTTAATTGTGTGCCCGTGACTCGAAAGCCTCAGTGAAATGTTCAAAACACATACTGTTTGGTAGCATATTTCTAGATCTGCGATTCTTCTAAGAACAAAGAAACTAGGATAAAGTGTGTTCCTTAGAGTCACAGCAGAGAATATTAAAAAAAAAAAAATCCAGATCCAGCAATGCCTGTGCTAGAGATTAGTTCCAGGTGTCAGAACCAATTGATTACAGGTGAGCTAAGATACTCATCTCCTGGGCAGCACCCAGACTGATCAAAACCTCTAGGATGCTCACCTTAGGCTGCGGTGTCTCCTCCTTTCACTCCAGTGCTGTACCTATATTATATCTCAGCCATGACGTAAAAAACATTGGAAAGCATCGCTGTTTACAACGGTCATTATATGTTACTTTGTACTTTGGGACTGAAAGATTTCTTAGAAAGACTCTATGCTCCAATTCCACCCTAAAATAAGTTAAGTCTTAAGATGCTGCTTAGGATAGCAGGAACATCTAACTCAGTTCTGCATCGGTGAAGTATAATTACGTGATATTTTGTTAAGGTGACGTACAAATGGGCTGTGAAATAGAAAATTCACTTTGTTATGTATAAAATGTCTAACATTTGGTAGCATTTCAAAAGTTATTTTGGATTTTGTTTTTATTCATGTGCCAGAGTTATAAAAAAGTGCCTTCCAACAGAGGAAAATTTGGGGATTACGTGTTGATATCTAAGGTGCATCAAACCTAGCTGTCATAGCATTTTTGTACTCCTCATAACAAGGTGTTTGCTTTCCATGTTGTACCCCATACAAATTAGGGTTTTATTCATCTGGAAATAAGATCTTATCACTACTGATTTTGAAGAGCCTTTATGCTGAAAAGAGAAGGCATAGTTAATGAAAGTAATATAGGTACATAAAGAGAATTATTCCATTAAGCTCATTAAAATTGGAGTAGTTAGAAAACCACTGTAAAAATGTTCACAGCTATTCTCCGACACCTTCAAAGAATACTTCTATTCACTGTGATTTTCAATAATGCTGTCTACCACATTTTTAAAAGTTTATTCAAAATACTATGTGCCAACTAATTTAATTAACTTTGCATAGAATGTGAAAGAATCCATAGAAAATAAATGAAAGAGCGATATTGTTTTGAAATGGGACTCTTCTAATGTTCTCTAAGGTAATGACTGCTTCTCCATGTCAATTAATGCTGACCATTATATTGAGTTACGGGAAGAGTCTGTGGGGTTTTCACTATACTCTTATTTTATGGATTGCATCTATTATTCCAGAGCCAACACAGAAACCCCTAAGTCAAATATCCATCCACACTGTAGCTCCAGGAAAATTTGGTCTCTTCTTGTACCTGCTTGCTGAGTTGCTTTCTGGACAAAATTCTTTAGCCATAACCTTAGTGTACCTTTATTTTTTCTTATTGTATACTCATGATCTCTAATTATACTTTACTATTTCTCTTTTTGTTTTTTACTTTTTTTAAATAGCTGTAATTTTTTCTAGATGTAAAGATGCTAATTTGAAATATTTATAGATTCTTTTTTCCAGAGAACATGCAGTGTTTTGTATTCATTATCTCTGTAACTCTTCCATAGTTTTGACTTTGTAAATGAAACATTGGAAAACAAAGGATAAAAGGGTTTAAGTAATTTTCTCAGCTCACAGAAACATAATAGGATGAACACTATATATGTCTTAGTTCCTACAAGTGGCAAAATAGGCTAGTGTTGTAAGGGAGTCAAGATCAAACAAACAAACAAAAAGTGTTATGCAAATAGAAGTTACCTGGAAGCATATTACAATGATTTTGGTTATTCAGCTAAATCTAATAAATATTGAATGTCCACTATTTCAAATGAATTATAGTAAGGATTATAGCACCTCTGCCCTTCAAGAGCTTACGCTTTAGTTATTTGTGTTCTTTATCATTTTAATAACCTTGTCATAAATACTGTAGGATTACCAGGAATTAAGAACAGGGTATTTTGTATTTATAATAGAGACAACTACCTCTCTGTATTCTGTGAGATTAATCAATAGGCGTGTTCTTCATTGAATTTCTTTATAAAAATATCTGATGAATGAGTTGTTGAATATGGAGTACCTAAATAATTCCTTACAAATAATACCTTAAAAATGAAGAAATAACAAATATTTTGGAGAGTGGTTGATGGAGTATTTTCCATATTACTCCTGTTCTTATCCTTTTTTGATACTTATTTGCTGTCATTTTTCCTTTATTTGAAAAGTAATTTTTTAAGAACTAAGACATTTATGTTAATAAATAAATACAGCAGGATATGGGATAAAAAAGTAAAAGCTCTTCTCCTCTCTTTGACTCCTTATTCTCAAACCCCATAGGTAATAACCTTAATATGTCATGGATATCTTTCCCCAAAAGTCTAAGGGTATTTAAGTTTCTATATGCACAAACATAGGTATATGTGTCTGTCTGCAATTTTACTTATCTGTATACTTTGTAAATACAGATTCATAATATTTCCCATCTAGAGTGATATTCACTAAAACAGAACAAAGCACAGACCAATCAGATTAGATGCCTTGGCTTTTCTTTGCCATGCCGAGGTTAACCAGACGGTCTCAGGGGAGAGAAGACATTTGGGAGTCTTGGGCCACAGCAACTCGCCAACAAGTATAGAAGTATTTCAGTATTTTAACCACCAATTTCTCCACAACTGCTCCAAAAAAGCAACTTCCAGCCCTACTTTCAATCATTTGATGGCTTGTGGTTTTTCGCTCCTGGCACGTAAGTGTGCCTGCCTTCTAGTAAAGATCCCCGAAGACCTCAAACCATTTCAAAAGACCTGCATCAAAGCCACTTTTATTGCCCTTTCTGTATCCACTTTTCATATTTCTAAATTCATCTCTTAGAGTTTACCATAAATACTGTTTATGTATTCATTAAGGTCTCATGTCATAACTATGAAGCAGATAAAGCTTATTTCTAGAACATTTCTTTCAGGATTTCCTCTGTGGTGTAGCAGACCCTTTAATCACATTATTTATTGGGTCTGCCCTCCCAGTTGCACCCTTCCAGTGACGCCAGTCAGTCAGAGCTTAGAGCTGTGAAGCTGCCCCATATCTCAGAGCATAAACATATCATGTTGCTTTGCTACTAGTATATTTTTATGTCTCATTATTACAATATATTACCATCCCATGGATGATGGGACTATAAGTTAAATTAGTTTGTATGTATCTTTCCACCCAAAGCATCGCAGATAAACGCTACTGAATGTTTGTACACTATTCTTTTGGACTTTCAGGCTGCATCGGCAAAGACACACTTATGCACTCTCACAAAACATCGAGAATATTTTTTTCATCTTCAAATTTTATGTCAATTTGATAATGAAGGAGTGCCACATTCCCCTCTGTTGTCACTCTGATGCCATTCTCTATCCACCCCCTTTATTTTTACATACATATCTCTTGTACAGAAAGTACAGATATCCTTCATTTAATATGTTCCAGTTTCCAACAGTTGTCTGTTCTAGTAGAATGTCTTCCCCATTATTTTCTATTTGGGGATGTAGAGGAAGCGACATTTATTATTTACCACCAAGTCCTTTGTCAGGCACTTTGCACACATTATCCCATTTAGCCCAAATTGCCTCTCAGTTGTATACTTATAATTGACCCTAATTTGCAGAACAGAAAGCTAAGAGTTAGAAAAGCAAAATAATCCGTCCAAGGTCCCATAAATGCTAATACCACAATTGGAGTACAGGACCGTACCTCCAAAGCTCTGTTGGTTTTGCTACAACACACTAACTCCAACTAAGTGGTACTTTTCAGAGTTAGGTAATATAAGCATATCTTCTAAACTATCAAGTACTATCATTCCCACCTGGAATTTCTTACTCATACTTTATACTCTCTAGCACAGTAAGATGAGTAAATTGGTATGTAATGAATGCTTTAGGTGATCATGATTATAATGGAACTTTAAAAATTGGGTGAAATGGTGTCAATGAGTTGTTAGAGAGCTAAAATCCAATCTTCACCTCTTTCTTTTCGTGATGCGGCTGTCAAAATGAAAACATCCCATCTTTGCAAAAGGTATTAAATATGAACACATAACAGTAAAATCATCTCAGAGAACATAAAGGGTTATGGAATAAAACCTGAAATAAAATCTACTGTAGCATTAAGCCTGATATGTGATATAAAATCATGAGAATACTTTTGAATTCAAAGTCTCACATTGGTTGTCGTCACTCTTTCCCAGGTGTTCCAGATTGCGTATGTGATTGTGAAAGCAGCTAACTCCCCTCGGCCTGGGAACTGGATTTTGGAACGCTCGCTCTCTGGCGTTGACTACAAGCCCTGGCAGTATCACGCTGTGACGGACGCGGAGTGCCTAACCCTCTACAATATTTATCCCCGCACTGGACCGCCATCATATGCCAAAGACGATGAGGTCATCTGCACCTCATTTTACTCCAAGATACACCCGTTAGAAAACGGAGAGGTAAGATGAGAAAACTCACCATCAGTACGTTTAAGATGGCCAAATAGGTTTGCCAGAAAGGCGAATATATCCGTAATTAATGTCAGGGAGATTTTAAAATAGGATTTCACAGAAGTATATTTAAATGAGTTATTAAATAAAAAGGAAAAACCCAAAGTGATGAGAATTTTCACTCCCTCCATCTAGTATGCATCTCCCATCTCCAATAAAGATCAAAGAAGAGGAAATGGGTTAAAGTTGGGAAGTCAACGATTAATTTCACATGTAAATACACTTTTCTGAGAAGGTGGATCGCTACTGATTGTAGAAGGATTGCGACCCTTCAGGAAGTCTTAGTTCTGTGTGGACTCTGGTCTGAAGGTGGGGACAAACACAGAGAATTTGGAAAGAAATAAAATTCACACCAAGGACTTAAATAAAAGGGAACTATTTTTTGCTGTCACCACACATGGGGCCCCTTTCCTTTGGTCAGCTATGCTTATTACATATTTAATATATGCTTAATGTGAAAGTGTTTTACTCTTCTGTAACATCTTTTACCCTGGGGGTAAGATTTTAGATTCCTTCATAGGCTTGAAGACAAGATTGAAACCAAGGCTTTACCTGTTACCAGCTGCTTTCTTTTGAGCTACCTCTGTGCCTCAGTTTTGCCTCCTATAAATGAAGAACAATAATATTCGTTCTTACTTCATATAATTTGTCAGAAGATTAAATGGATTAATATATTTAAAACCTTAGAGCAGAGCTGACATATACACTAAGAACTCTGTAAGCATTAACTATTTTTGTTGTTGTTGCCGAAATAATAACTATGGTATAGTTTTTATTATTATTATTAGTTTTCTCTCAAATACCCAAACCCTAGCTAAGTGACTCTCTTGGACTGTCTAATTATATTTCCCTAATCTCTCTCCCCTCAGTATATGTGGCTTAGCTCCTTTTGTGCTACCTGCTTATACGCATATCTGATATTCTCTTCTCAATAATCTGTATACCTGAAGCTAGTATCATTTTTATATTCACATTTTCAGAAAACCCATTATTCATATTTTATCATGCCCACCTCAGCCAATCTAAGGTTATCTCCTTAAACACTTCTGGGATAAAGTTAGATTTTTGACATAAATCTATCACACTGTCTTTTGACACTATTATTCTGCGAATGTATACCAGTGCATCACTGTATTTCAAATTCCATGTTCAAAAATATCACTTTTGGGGAAAAGCTCCAAACATTGCTCTCTGCAGAGATCTCAATCTGCCAAATGACAGGGAGTCAAATGCAGTGCAAGAAGCAGTTGTTCCACCTGCTCTGTGCCTGGGGACGTCAGAGCCCTGGCCAGGCCGGCCCGGGGATAAGGGGGTAGGGAGCGAGTGCGGAGAGAATATATTCAAGTTGAATTTTTATTATTTTACTTCTGGATCTAGTGTTTACTCAGGACCCATACTTATCTAATATTTATAATGCTATTCTTTACCTTAAAAAGGTCTAATTAGAAACTGGTTGAATAATATAAAGTAATATAAGTTATACATGTAACTTAGAAGTTTCATGCATATCCCCAAATCATTGTTTCTGTGTTGATCGCGGTCCTCCATCTTTTTAGACCATAGCAGTCTGTCAACATGGAAAAAACAGACGTGTCGTTTGTATGTTTAACTGGCTATATTGTTTTTACTCCTGTACATTCACCAAAAATACTCGTTAGTATTAAGAATAACTTACTCAATGTTTTTTTGTGACATGTTTTTAAGTCTTTTTTTTTTCTCATAGGAAAGCAAATGAGGTTAGAAGCAGAAAGTAATTGAAAATATTTGAAGTAGAGTGACAGTATTTAAAAATGATAACTAAAGTCTGACCTCTCCTAGGATATCTGCTTCATTCTCTGTGACTTACGCTGTAAAACATGTCACTTTGTGAAATAATCAGGTCCAATGAAGGTGGGCGGTCCTTGCCAAAACACCTGGTTCAGCTGGTAACAACACTGACGGAAGAGTCCAGTTCCCTTGACTCCCAAGTTAATGTTTCTTTCATAACTTTAGTAAAGATTGGAAGCTGATTTTAAATGGTTGGTAATTGTTAAACTCAAAAATGTTGTAAAGGAAACCTAGAGACTGAATCTAGGATAAGCAGAGAGGCCTAATTCTGAGATACCATGGTATGGAGGATTGTCCCTAAGATTAGGAGACTGGGCTCTACTGGGCCTGACTCTCGCCTTTGTGGGATCTTGTGCAGGTTACATAATCTCTCTGAGACTGAATTTCTTTAATACATGAATTAGTTTAATATATAAATTGTCCTAAGTCATCTTTCCTTGTAAAGTAATGTAATTATGGAAATCACCTAAAATATAACATGTGGGACTATTCTAAAATTTCTGGAAACCTGTCTCCAATATTTCCCAGACAAGTGACTATGAAGTTAATCTTACAATCATTAACCTGTAGTTTTAAAATAATGCACTTTTGGATACTACCTGAAATATAATTGTTACATGCTATGTTCAAAACCTTTCGTGGAAGTGAAAGCCGAGTAAGAGAAACAAACATATAAGTCAGTAAAGGCAAAGTGATAGCATAAATGCTTCAACAGAAGTATGTGCAGAGACCAGTAAATCTCCTGCTGTGTGAGCTAAAAGAGCCACATTTAGAAGATGGCTTCCCGGAACACAGGGAAAGCAGGAACAATGCATGGTGTCTCAAAAGTGTCAGGGCCGATACGCAAATTCATCTCCAGTAGGACCCATAAATTAAACTAAGCCTGTAACAGAATTCACCTCCATGGCTGAAGGACTTTTTTTCATTTCAAAAAATTTTGTTGTATTTTTTCATTACCATTTATCCCCCATACCCTCTGCTACCTCCACCCATTCCCTTCCCTGCACCATCACCACACAGTTGTCCATGAGTTCATTCTCTTATTGGGTATGGAAGTATAGGTTTACAGTTATGTTTTTCTTTATTTTTATTGTTGACACTGTTGCAGATGTCCCCATTCCCCTCCCCTATACCCCCTCCTCCCAGCACCACTCCCCCTTCCCTCTGACCATCACCACCCTGTTGTCTGTGTCTATGGGTTATTACATATATGTCCTTTAGCTAATCCCTTCACCTTCTTTCATCCAGTCCCACCCTCCCCCCTCCCCTGTGACAGCTGTCAGTCTATTCCATCTATCTATGTCTCTGTTTCTATTTTGTTCATTAGATTCCACATATAATTGAGATCATATGGTATGTCTTTCTCTGACTGGCTTATTTCACTTAGCATAATAATGTCCAGGTCCATCCATGCTGTCACAAAAGGTAAGAGTTCCTTCTTTTCTATGGCCAAGTAGTATTCCATTGTGTAAATATGCTATGGCTTTTTAATCCACTCATCTGCTGATGGGCATTTGGGCTGTTTGTAAATAATGCTGCTATGAACATAAAGGTGTATACTTTCAAATTGGTGTTCATAGATCTCAGGCTACACTCCCAGAAGTGGGATCACTGGGTCAAAAAGCAGTTCCATTTTTAACTTTTTTTGAGGAAACTCCATACTGTTTTCCACCATGGCTGCACCAGTCTGCATTCCCACCAACAGTGTGCTAGGGTTCCCTTTTCTTCATATCCTCACCAGCATTTGTTATTTGTTGATTTATTGGTGGTAGCCATTCTGGCAGGTGTGAAGTGGTATCTCCTTGTGTTTTTAATTTGCATTTCTCTGATGATTAGCGATGTTGAGTATTCTTTCATATGTCTTTTGGCCCTCTGTATGTCCTCTTTGGAGAACTGTCCATTAACGTCTTTTGCCTATTTTTAAATTGGATTGTTTGTCATCCTGGTGTTGAGGTGTATAAGTCCTTTATATATTTTAGAGATTAACCCCTTATCAGATGTAAAATGATGTTGGGAAACTTGGACAGATACATGCAAAAAAATGAAACTCAGTTGCTAATTTACATAACATACAAGAATAAACTCAAAATGGGTATGAGAACTAAATTCAGCTACTCCCAAGAAAGATTAATCCTGTGGTCCAGCATCCTGGGCTTGCACTTAAAGAAAAAAGAGAGATTCACTCTGAGCTATGATCAGGTCTCAGTACCTACCTGGCAAAGGATGGATAATGGAGGACAGCGCAGGGATATAGTATGACCAGTATGTGGCTATCCAGCCTGTAAACAGAAAGAGGCTTCGAGTTGAAGCCTTCAAAGAGCCTTATTTCAGAAAGGCAGTTTTGTACCATCACTGCCAAGAGAGGGCTCAGCACAGACCCTTTTTTGCCTTGCTTGTAGAGCATGATGCTGAACTCCCAAATAGGAATTACAGGGTGTGAAGCAACTGTCTGCCGGGGGCCTCTATCACTTTGAGGCTAGCCAAAGAAAAAAGCTTTGGTGGGAACGCCTACACAGACATACCTCTCCAGCAGTGCTGCAGGGAGCCAGCTGCGTCCAGGGCTACTATCAGCCCAATTGCTGCTTCTGAGGAAAGCAGCTGCCCAGACTCTTTTGGGAGCTGTTAACAAGAACTGCCACTTGGGGGCACCACTAAGAACTGTACCTGCAGCAGTGGTTCTTCCCAACTTGGCTTTGCTTAGCAATCACAGGGGGCATTTGAAAGGTAGCTATTTCTAGGACCAGGGCTTTAAATTTAGTAGATTTAGGAAGGGCACAGGAAGCGGTATGTATATTTTAAAAGAGCGCTCTTGGTGATTTTCATCTCTCCGTTCCAGCTTACTGTTCAGATATTTCCAGTCTTCCCAAACTTTGGGGAAGAACAATGCATCCGTTTTTTTAGAGTATCAATCATTCCAACTACTTTCAAATGAAGAAAGAGACTAACATTTTTTCTGTCAAGAAACATGATTGGCATTGGTGAACTGAATCTCTGGGTGGGTTTAGTTGAATAAATAAACTTTGACCTTTTACTAGGTTATCTAATAGTATGAAGAAGTGGCTAAGAGAGGAAAATCATGTTAATAATATTAACAAGGATAAGCTGCATTAGTGGAGCTGCTTTCAGGGTCCTGGAAGTAAAATCGTAATACACGTTTTCTCTGTTACATGACAGCCTCCCCTTTCTATGACTAGGTTTATTCCTTCTAATTTCTTTAGATTGTTGCCAGACTGCTAACTAAGTATTCACGGTTACCATAGTAATTTTTGCTCAATTTCCTCATGCAGAGACCTTTAAGTTATTTACATATGATTTCCTCTCCTTCTGACCACAATCTCTCCCTTTCTCCTTGATTGCCATTCCAATGAAATTTAGATTCAACTTTGATTCTGCTCCTGAAACATGGGAGGCTTATATAAAATTCCCTGGAGAAACCATCATTAATTCTCAAAGACACTTTTTTTCCTGTAAATTTTATATAGAACTTTGATATTATTTTGATTTCTTATGTGGCAGAATTTTATATATACATACAGAATATTTTTCTTCCTCTTTTTGTCACCTGACATTATGGTGATCCTTAAAATTGCAAATACTGGAGAATGAAGAAATAAACACAACACTTTATTAAGAAATATTTCTGAGATCCTTCTTTGATGTAATATTGTTAAGGGTATATAGCATGATTGCATGTGTGAGTTTATGTGAAAACTGGGGAATGGAAATGAGGAACTAGTCTTTCTCAGTTACCCTTGGAGTTGTTCTTTTTCGGAGAGGCAGCAGGGTATCATCACTAAGTTGTATCTGTTTTGAATAGGGATTGCTGAAAATAATTATTTGGGGTTTTAGACATCCTTTTTCTATAAATAATTCTTGCATTGACCAACATGGGGCCAGTTAGTGGCAGGAACAACAGCATGAAAGTGCCTCATTACAACGAGGTTTACGTGGCATTCTTCAAAAACCAGAATGTTTTAACTCTAGCCAAAATACACAGAGAGCACTTGATATATTTTGGAATTACACACATATAAAATCCACGATTCATTTAAACTATTTGTATTTGAAAATACAGCTTTATAATAAAATAAAGATCAAATTAAGAAGATTCTATTTTTTTCTGTTGATCAGTTTATAGGCTCCTTCCAGCAATGTTGTTTCTAGGAAGTAGCAGTAAATCTTCGTTAAGTTAATATAGTATTGCTGAAATATCATCCAGGGCAGAGAAACCAAAGGAGATTGGGATCTTAAGGAGATAACACCAATAGGTAAGAGCTGGTTATCTCGGTGGAATAGGATCAACCCAATCTGCTAAAATGGGGCCGGAGAGTAAGCTTCTGTTGAGATGGGTACAGAAGTGCAAAGTTGTGTAGAAGGCACAGAGGTTTGGCTTGACTCCAGTTGCTGTCTCGTAGGGCATTCAAGTATGGCCTGCCACTGAATAAGCACAGAGCTTGGACAGATGAGTAAGTTATCCAATCCGTGCCCAGGCCAGTTCACATGACTATAATGAAGATTAATTTAGGTCATTTATGCCAACCTATAATATGCAACCTATATAATATGATAGCACATTCTCAAGTTCAGTAGCTAGCATTGACTTCAGTCCACCCCTCAATTCAGAATGACTGAACTGGCTTCATTTGGATTGAGGTTTGGGGGCACAGGGAATGAGAGAACCATGCCATGATGTTTTGTGGGGTGAACCCTAGGGGTGACCGGGGTAAATAAATGGGACTGAAAGAATAAGCAAAGTGGAAAACCATGAGCTTGCTGAAGTTTAAAGGGCCAGAAGGAACAGATGAGAGTCTCACGTGATGATATGGGTTAGTCCGGGGCCAGGGAAATAATAGCAATCATAACTAACATTCATTGCACACCTATTTTATGGCATGCACTACTCGAAGAGTTTGTAAGTATAAACACGTATGTACTAATACTTGGCTCATTTTATGGTTGAGGACAAGGCTGTGCAGAGAGGTCAAATAACTTGCCCAGCACCCTACAGCTGCAGTTTGACTCCAGTGTGTCTCTGAGCACCAGAAAGTCACAAGGACAACAGCTTTCTGTGTGTTTGGGGGTTTCTGGAAAATCTGCCGGGCACCGCCAGCTCAGGGGTCCCCATCCCTTAACAGGCTGTGCTTGCCTCAGATTGGCTTGTCAGAGTCTAACTCTTTCATGTCTTAAGAAAAAAACATTTACATTTTTTTCTTCTTGATGGATAAATCGTTTCTTTCTATCATATAGTTTTTAAAGATTTTACTTTCTCATTTCCTTAAAATTTATTTTGTATATATTTTACCTTTTTAATGATCTTTTGTTTCTGGTTTTAAGAGTTGTCCCTTGGTATATTTATATTTATTACATTGTTTTCTTTTGCAAAATTTATTCTGGTAAATGATTTATAGTTCTTTCATATTGTCATAGATAGGTAGATAGGTATATAGATACAGGTATAGATACACAGATAAAATTTTTGATTTTAGTATTAGATGGGCTTCAATTATGTTATACACTTGTCAGGTTTCTTTTTGTCTTCAAAGTTTTCTAAATCTGGTTTTACTTCTCTAATCATTTTTTCTTGTAATTTCCTCAATTTCATGGTAGCTACAGTTTAAGGTATTTTGTATTATTTTTGACTACTTTATTTTAGCTTATTTTGTACATTTATGGTTTAAATATTATCCTACGTTCCTTGTATGTAATTGTTTTTATTTATTGCTTTCACTTGGCCAAAAGGAAATGTGATCGTCAAGACCACAATAAGCGTTATCCACAATGAGAATAAGGAAAAATAACAGTGACCCTTGTCTCTTTTATTCTCTAGTTTAGACGATCAGTAGCCTTTTTCAGCTGTTCTTTAAATAGCTTCTCCAAAACTTACAGCTTCTTTTCATTTTTGAATCCAAAAAAAAACTAACAGCAACAGAAGATCCACTCACCAACAATTCTTCTCAAGATTATAATATTAATTTATATGTATAACTCTTAAAGCACTTTTTAAGTTTATTTTTATTCTCTAGGCTCCAAAAACAAGTTACTCCTCCAAATTTTTACTGTATGAAATGGTTCAATACTGAAAAAATATTTTAAGCACATAAGGAAGATGGTACAAGTTTTAATCAGAGAGGAATTCTCAAAACACATGTCTGGTTTGATTTTAATAAGTATTACATTATAGGAGACCTAATAGAAACTATTTAAAGAGAGTTTTAGGAAATAGTTTTTTAAAATTTTAATTTGTGTATTATATGGCACTAGCTAATGAATATAACTTCTTTCCAGGTATAGTTATGGAATGAGTATTCTAGTCTCTGGGTGTTCCAGGGGCCACCCCATAGCAAATAGGCCAGTGACAAATTAGGCAAGATAAGTTTCCTCACCAGAAGCATCTTAAGGAAATAATCCATTGATTCTAAGTGTGTGTCATAGTCAGTGTAAGCTGTTATAACAAAAATACCATAGACTTGCTTAAAGAGCAAACATTTTTTTCTCACAGTTCTGGAGCTAGGGGAGCCAAGGTCAAGGTGACAGTATGGTTGGGTCCTGTTTCCTCAGTGGTGGAGAAGGCAGAAAGAGAAACTGTTTAGCAACCCTAAAAATGGTGAAGGGATTAACCAAGGAACATATATGCATAACCTATAGACACAGACAACAGTATGGAGAAGGCCATGGGGAAAGGGGTGTGGGGACTGGCTGGAGGCATGCAGAGGGGGGAAACTGGGGAAATCTGTAATAGTGTCAACAATAAAAATAAAGAAAAAAGTGTCTCTTCTCAAAAGGGCACTGATCCCATGATGAGGACCCCACCCTCATGACCTAATTTCTCAGCAAAAGTCTCATGTCCAAATACCATCACATTGGGGTTGGGTTTCATATATGAATTTGGGGGGACAAAAACATGCAGCCTATAAGAGTGGGTTACTCTCATAAATTAACAGCAGAGCCCTTGTTGTTCAGAGCAAGTGTGCTTAAAGCTCCAGATTTTCTCAAGCATCACGACATGGTTTTAGTTTTTGACTAAAAATGTTAATGCCCCACCAAAAGTCCTGTGATTGTAGGAATCCTTTCATTCTTTGTACATTTCTATAAGAAAGAACACAATGCCATGTTCGACGGTCTTGAGGCCTGTTATAATAACATAATTACTTTTAAAAATAAAATCCTCAAATTTCCAAATATAGTCATCCTTTCCTGAAGCCTTTAAAATTGGCAATTATATTTTTGAAAATAGTTATGTTACAAGAGAAGTTATAGAAACAAAGGTTTTAAATGACTTTTAAGAGGTTGATTTCCCCAAACTGTGGATAATTATATCAAATATTACATTTGGCAGAAATACAGTAATTCCCCATTTACAATTTTATTAAAAATATTAAGGAAAGGACCAGGTAATTATAATTTTTCCTCCATCAAAACCTTAAACATTTCTTTTCCTTTTATTTTTTCTCATGCTTATTCTTTCAAATTACTACTTTTATTGTTAATTAGCTAAATAAGTAAAAGCCTGCCTGAACTGAATTGACATCATCTATCTCATTGTCAGAAAAGAAAGCCTCCTGTACTCTTACTTACTACTCTGTTAGTATTTTGGACGTTTCCTCAATATTTTGTCAGTTTTGATGTGAATAAGTTTTAGTTTTTATTTTTTAGGCTGTTTTATTTTTGTATGAAGAACACTACGTTCATATACTCCACTTTGGGTCAATACTAAACCCACTATTCTCTAAGGCTACCTGCAAAAGATGACACAAGATTTAATATTACATGGAGTGTGTAACTTGTACATCCTAAAATGCTTTTCTTCCACATAAATATTATAGAGACAGGAACAAAAGCATTTATGCCAATACCTTATAGAAGATTCTCAGGAAATCTGGGTAAATCAAGTTCCACTTTTTACACTCACTGCAGCTTGTCATAGAGAAAGCTTACACTCAAATTCTGTGATCTGGGAATTATAAATTGTCAGTTTTTGGGAAAATTGAGAAAATTTTGGGACCTCAAATCTAAAGCATACTGAGATTACAAAATTGTGAAGCAGAAATGATATTTGTTATATACAGAAAGAAGAAAAATAACTATAAACACAGTAGATTTTATAAGAAACATTTGAGACCATTGGAACTCATCTGTGACTTTAAAATCAGGTCTGAAATCCTGAGCAAACATCCCATGATGGAATGGCAGACCATCCTAGATTCGATGTTGTCTTACTGTTTTTCCCCACATTAGCAAAGTAGGGACTAAGCCTTTCAGTTAAGATGAAAATCTCATGGAAATGAAGAGGATTAGTGAGCTAACTATTGTTATTGTTACCAATAATATTGGCAAAAACCATTTAGCGTATGATGGTTCATCAGTTATAAATCACTTGTCCTACATTCTTTTATCTGATCATCACTAAAGTTTTGAAGATGCTTGAAACCAAAACACTTACTATTCTCATTTTACAGACTGAGGGTTAAATAACTTGTCTATGATCACATGGTTGAAAACACTCAAAATTAATCTCCGGTCCAGGTCCAGTTCAAATCTTCTTAATGGCAAGCCTCATAACCATTTCACTTTATAAACTGAACCCCTTAGGTCCAATCTGACATCTTCTAAATGGGTATTTATCATTGCTCACAAGGGCTGTGTGACACTGTGTGGATAATTAAGTGCCACCCACCATCTCTACTGGGGAAATTCTGAGGGTGTCAGTTAGTCAGTCTCACCCAGGAAAGATAATGTACTAGTATCTTTATCGCAGAAGTATACTTGAACATACAACAAAAGATCTTGAAGCTATTAAAATAAGCTTCTGATCCTTAGGGAACCTCTTTAAACACTAGAGCTATCATCAAAAGTCCTTGAGTCAAGTAACCCAGGACTAGAATGGTTATGATTACACTTTACAAGGAAACTTAAAATGCTATCAGGAACTGCTTTACCAGGTTCCCTGCTATGAAATGAAAACTGGAGAAAATTCTACTGCACAGCGTTCTAGCCTGAGGATATGTACTATTTTGCACTTTGGCAGACCAACTGCAGCCAAATATTTTCATTGGAAGTCTGAAAATAAATGACTGTGCTGGATTCTGCTACCTGGAAACCACATAAGACATACAATTTAAATTCTGATCGTGGGTAGTAAAAATCCTATGATCCCCATTTGCAAAAGAGAATGGCAACCCTGGCATGATTACAAGTTAGAAAATTACATTCCCCTTGTGTAAATTTGTTCTTTAGCTTCATTCAGTAATAAGAATTATTTATTTTCTTATTCGGCAGATAAATGCTTTCTTAAACTAAGCTTACTATTAGGTCGAGCTATGTGAAATTGCCAATATTTGACTATTTTTAGTCAATAAAACTGCAGTTTCCTAGGGTTTAGAATAATATATGCCAAGGCATGAATAGAAATACTTGCAGAAATTTAAAATGTTCTAAGCATAATCTCATATGTATACATTATTTTAGCAAAACTATTAAAGGGAAAATCAAGTCTCTTCACTGAGACAATAATTTATAAGTATAATAATTTACACTAGTTATTTTGTGAAGGTCTTTCTTTATGTATTGGTAATTTGGTGAATGTTAAGCTAAAAAGTAAGCCATACTGCATTTGTTTTCAATTTTCAGTGATGGGGAGAATAACCAATAGCTTTTTCTTACAAATAATCAGGTATTACAACCATGTGGAAGTTGAAAGTATACTGGTTACCAGGGATAAGACTGGGAACCGCGTTGTTTTGGCCCATAGGATGTAAAGCATGTGTGTGTGTATCTTTCAACACAGACACATTCCAGTGCCCTTATATGTGCAGCATAATCATGGGGAGATGTTAACTGTATCAGAAGTGACAGCAGCCACCTTCTTAGAAGCATTTCAAATACTTTGAAACCTGGCCTCCAACTTACAGCAGTTATCCACTATTCTTTTCAGGATTAATTACCTTATTGAAATACTATTGGCGAAAATTCTTAAAAATTACATTAAGGGAAAAAGGCCTTTTTGACTTTTTTTGAAGAAAAAAATTATAGGAATGATTTCATGTTGCTTTCCTTCTTATCTCTACATTTGTTCTTTTTATCAGCAGATGAAAAACATTGCGCTCTTCCTTCTTACAGTTTTTTATGTTGCAACCATTTGTCTCATAACAAGATAAACTTTTGTGTGGGATTAGCTGCAGTAGAGCAGCTCACACATTAATCACTACTAAGCAAATGCATTACCAAAAAGACAGGACGTAAGAAATACGGCTGGGATACCATCTCAGTTCAACTACCAAATGATTTGATACTGTGAATGTATTTTATTGGTTTATATAGCCAGTGAGTAGTTCTCAACATCGGTTATATTTTTCCATTAACAAATAACTGATCACCACTGATGTGGCAAATACTGTCTTAGGTGTAGGAGGAATAAAGGACGTTATATTTTGGGGAGATAAGAGATTAAATAAGTCAGGGAAAACAGCTTGGAGTCTTGCGCAAGGTGATAAAAGCATACCTAGCATAGAAAAGTGTTGGTTGCAGAGAGAGACAGAGAGAGAGGGAGCGAGAGCAAGAGCTAGCGAGAGAGGGAGAGAGAGAGAGAGAGAGAGAGAGAGAGAGATGGCAGTGCCTTGGGAACTGCGTGGTTTGCCACATAGAAAATCAATGCGGGAGGCAGTGATGGGTGATAGGTTGTCTTCACTGAAATTGCTTTGACTCACTGTGATTACTTCAGCTATTGAATATCTGAATAAATTGAGTGGGGCGGTTGTATTGGTACTGAGTTGCAAAACAGTTTTAGAATAAGAAAATTCAATTTTAAGCTTACACTTTGGAAAAAAATTCCAAACACCGACCTGGCAGAAACATGTCTCGGAATCAGATTTCAGGGACGCAGAATTCTTTTTTTGTATAATAATTATGGTTAAGTACTGGTTAAAATAAAATAATGTTTATCAGCATAAGGAATGAAAGCATTGTTTTTGCTTTTGTTTATAAAATTTATTCTTTTTTGTAATTTTTTCCTGCAAGGCACATAACACAAAGTTCCCTTGTTAGCAAGAAGGACCTGTTGCCAAAGTTGAAATATTTTAGCCCCTTGTTTCTCCTAGTGTTTTTATCAGTCTTTCCATTGAGAAGTTAACTGTAGAGAGAAAAGCCAAAAGCAAAGCCACCTATTTTGTCAGCACTTGTGTTATTTGGGTGTCATGACGTAGTCTCTGCTATTCTAGTTAGTTTTATTAAGCATTTGATGATTGCTAACAAGGCTAAACTATTTACGTGGACTAAGTTAAATGTAGGTGAACAAACATACAAAAACACCTCTCTGTGACCACAGAAAGTATTTACACCTGGATACAGAATTGCAAATGATGTTCTCAGAAAGCCAAATTATTAGGACAGTAGCAAAATGTCCTAATTTTGAGAAACTGGTGTCCTGGCAAAATAATGTGTTTATACCCATTTTCTTACCCAAAGAGCCACTCTGTTAAAATTGCCAAGGCCCACTAGTGTCTTAGAGGCGCCCCAGGGTGGAGAGTTTAGGATATGAGTCACTCAGCCCTGCCCTGATTAAGGCCCTGCATTAGGACTGAGAGAAGAGGTGGTTCAGAGCATTTTATCCCTATCCCTGCAAAAATAGCACCATTGGTGTCTAACTTTCCTTTCTGAAAATAGCACAGGTGATTTTTTTAGCCAAATAGATTTTTATCAAAAGAGGAAACAAAGGCAGACTGTGAAGGGGAGCTGATGTCAGTGTTTCTGATGACAATAAAATTTGTTTGAAAATAATAAAATGGCTCTCCAGTCATGTTAGACTTCAAAATTGGAAGCAGATCAAATAATTACTAATAGCATATTCACATGTATTTGATATTTATATAAAATATAAAGAAGGAGGGGGCCTGTAAAGCATAAGGTAAATTCAAGTCAAGGTCGAAAGATAGAAAATAATTAGGTCAAGAGCAATCAATAAAATATATGCCAAACCAAACAATACTTTGATATTCTGGTCTGGAGTGAGGATTTGGGGTTATTTTGAAAAATAACGTCACCATGATTCTGTCCAGAACTCACAGCTGCAGAAAGAGAAGTAAACAAGTGACCCTGTTAGAATACTACAAGGTTAAAGAACAACCAAAGACTCAAAACTTAATGAAACTTTTGTTAGTTTCCAGTGATATGATTATAGCTCATACAATTCCCTAAAGGAAAACTACAAAAGGATGTTTCCAGAGCTAGAAATACAAATATTATTTGCTTGTTTGTTTATTTTTAAATAACAAGAGTGAGGATTAGGTGAAAGAAGTTTTCTGTATTTGCTTTTAAAATTACCTCTATATTTTAACATAAAATCTTTTCCCATTGTCTTTTCATCGAATACTATGTAGTTGAAAGATGCTACTATTTACTGGGCATTGCTAAAGCTATTGAATCCCATGAGGGAGGGGACCATGAATTACTGTTTTTTGCATCCCCCCACTCCTCAGTGTACCTCATGTAAACGCACATGTAAGGTCTTCCCTGCCAACAGCCAAATCAGATCACCCATGCCTGAGACTTACCTAGTTTGACCATCCTGGTCAATGAACCTGCTAGATTTCAAATTTGTGACAGGAAGGTAACACCTTAGAAATTGGTAGTATTTGCATGTGTCATTAATTTATGTAATAGAGATATCCCAACTTCCCAGGGAAATCAAGGGCAAAAAGGTCATCAGTTATTCTGGATTCAAATTTAAACATTCACATCAGAATATTAATAGGTACAATATGTTTGTATGATCATGATTATTATTTTGTGTATCTCGTCTTTTAGGGTACCTAAGATATATATACTTTTTCAGTCCAAAAATAACATATAAGCAAAGTGCCACATGGGTCCCAAAATATCATCCTTCAGACAGTGCAATAATTACTCAAGTCAGAAAACACTTGATTTTGCAGTCCTGTTTCATTATTTAACAGAGTACCTTTTAAAAAGCTGAGAAATAGCTAGTCTCCTGTAACTTAGCACAAAACTAAATTGGTGTCACCACTTTGATTTCTCTTTTGAAATTAATTTCCAGTTTGCTTTTCTTTTGCCTCTAGTGCTCTGGATGATCATTTTGTAGCATCTGGATAATTTTATGTTAACATCTGGAACTGAGGTTTTAAAAAAGAACATTGATGTATATAGAATACTTCTGTAAGACGTGTATTTTTCACAGCTGCTGTTCATTCATTTCGGAGAGACATGGCTAAATGAGTGTAACAGCCTCTAAAATTCCTGAGGAAACACAAAGCATGTTTAATACAAAGTCCTGTCAGTCTATTTCTCCCCTACAAGCTTTTCCCACATTAGTAGTTGAGGTCTGTCTAGAAGGAGGAGTTTTGAACGGTAACAGGTGGTGTGGTTGAGCACATGGGCCTTTGAAATCAGGCTTGGCTGGGGATCTTGGTCTGGCAGTCAGCAGCTATGTGACCTTGGACATCTCTTTCAAGTCCAGCATTCTTATTTCAAAATGACGAGGTAGAAATACACGTCTCTTACCATCGGTCTTATTAAATGAGATGATTTATATAAAATACTTGACTTAAGGTGGAGGCTCAATAAATGTCAGCTGTTATCATTTATTTCTGTGTATTCAGAATGCAACTAAGAATTTTTTTTTCCTGACCCTGTAGGGCTTTTATGTATGCAGTTAGCAGTTTGGTGATTTGTACAAAGTTTTTGGGAGTTGTGACACTCTTTGAAAAACTTGCGCTATCAGTGGAAGAAGAAGGAAGGAATCAAGCTGGCTAAAGGCATTACAGAGGAGACCAGGGAATACTTCCTTTCTGAGTTTCTGTAACATGGGCTATAGAGCGTACTTACAATGTCACTTGAATTTTTAAGCATTGCCTTGGAATTCATACGCTAAGTTAATATCTTTAAGTCCAAGGTACAGTGGTGACAAGGATAAGAGCCCTACTTTCATTATCACAAATAAAATGCTGTTCAACACGTTTTAGAATTTCCTGGAGTTCATTGTCTCCCTATTGTTGACTTACTTACCAGTCTTTACTCTGAATGATTTTTGTTCATTTCCCCTCCAAAACTATTCACCTTCAAAGATGAAATTTTATAATATTGAGTTAATGATTGTACTAAAGTTTCTGAACACAGCTCTAAATATTTCCAAAATCTCTTGCATATTGTTGGGATATGTGTAAAACCAAGGCAATTCATGTAAAGGTTTTTTTATGTATTTTGTTATACATTTTTGATATATTTGTTAAAAATTAGAAGCTTCATTTTATATTCACAGATTAAATGACATTTTTCAAAGGAACATGAGTTAACAGAGTTTCAGAAGAATGATTTTAATAACATGGATTTCACACATTGATTCTGAAAACCCAATAATTTTCTTAAATATATTTTTCCTGTGTTCCTGTTATCTTAAAGAAATTGGGCATTTGCAGCTTGTCTAATTTTTTCTTCTTTGCCCTATACTTAGCAGGGTTTGTGCTCAATTATGCTTAGATGAGTGAATGAATAAAGAGACGATAAAATAAATGAATTTATTACCCTATTTTTATTAAAAAGATATCCCTTTTAATACTTCTAATTATCTCCAAGAAAAGAGTCAAATGCAGTACATAAAAATCATAACGTTAAACTGACAGTTAAACATGAAATTTTATTGAACAAAAAAAGAATTAAAGAAACAGGCACATTTACTCATCATCTGGTATGAGTTAGTTATTGTAGTTGAACTCTTAATTTAATTCAGAATTTCCAGACAATTGGGGCAAAAAAGAAAAATGTTAAATTATGTAGTTTCTTTGTTTGACAAAGTAGAGCTTCCAAATTTTAAAGACAAACATTTTCTTGGCAATGAATTCTCAGAAAAAATTTTAATGCAGTCCTTATGTAAAGGCTTCAGATAGCAAAAAGTATAAGATTTTCAAGCATAACTAGTACAGAGGACAACACTACTTGTTTATTTCTTTCACATAAGAAAGCTAAGGTTAGAAAATTGAAATTTTTACCCAGTAATAATACATGTGTCTTTGAGGAACTAAAATAGTATGATTCAGTCTCATAATTTTGTGACAGCTGACTTAACCCAGGAAGGAGCCCCGGGGATGGATGTGTGGTGTGCCCAACTTGATGTCACTCTCAAATGTCAAACGCACAGGCAAATCCTCAGGATTGAATTACTTGGCAGGGACTTAAGCATCAATATTCCTTGTCTCTAGGTAGCCATCTGTGTGATTAACATAGAATAAGTACTACTAACCAGATGGAGAGCTAGCCTACCGCCACACAAGAGTTCATTGTCAGGTGACACGGAGTATGCTTTGTATATCTTAACTCATCAAACTTTCACAATAACCTCATGAAGTAGACTCTGTTATTGTTTCCATTTTACAGAAGAGGAGACTGCTGGGCAATATTACCTAGCTAACAAAGGACGGAGCCAGGATTGGAACTTAGACGGATGCTTATGTGCTTAGCCACAGTCGTGAACTTACCCTCAATCTGCCCATGAATCTGTGTCATCAGGTGGAGTTTACAGAATGAATATTTTAAGCTCTTTTATATGATATAGAGGAAATATTGACATTAACAAAGATAAAGGAAACAATAACTAAAATTTGCTTGCCTTTATCATGAAAACACGTCATTGTGACTCCCTGCCAAGTGTTTGATTCTGGAGAGAATTACACTGTGGTAGCAGAAAGTAAGTAATGTACCCTGAAGTAGTCAAATGAACGGGTTAACCTAGTCCACGGCATTAGCTGGAAAAAGAGTGCTCATCTTATAGACACGGTCTAATGGAAAGTGCATGGATTTGAAGACAGAAATAAAAACAATTTTATTCCCAGTTCCACCGCTCTTAGTCTCTGTAACCTCTTAGTGTTTCCTTTTTCTGGGACCTTTGATGGGCCTTCTTAAAAACCCAATTTTCTTAATAAATTGGCTTAAGTTTTCTGTTTACTCTCCAGGTTTATTGTGAAACCAAATAAAATACTGCATGTGCATATACTTGTAGATTCTAAAGCAGTCTACAAAAACACACAGTATCCACATATTCTTGCCAAAGGTGAAAGACATGCATCCAATTACTGCACAAGCTCTTCCAAGTTATTTTGGTGCACTTAAAAAAAATCACAACTTATTTCAATATACAAAATTTGCCTCTCTTTCTCTCAATCCTTAAGAATCTATTATGAGAGAGTTGCCATTGACACAATAAGGTAAGGCTGAAAATTGAATTATAAATATTTTGGGATTTCTGAAGACAATTAGTAGAAATCTATAATGTAACCATTTATAAAGTATTTTTTAATAATTTATCATTAAAAAAAGTCAAATTCAAGTAAAATAAAACAAATAAGCTTTATTCTGTGGAACATTGTTTAGCAGAAAAATTGGCATGATTGGACTAATATATGTGTATTTTTGGACTTCCAAGATTTTATGAAGATCACACTGATTTAAAAATGTGTAATTATTTGGTAAATAAAAATATTATGGGATATCAGAATCAAAAATCAAGAAAAGTGAACTAGTTTTACAGTGTTTATTTAAATATACTATGATTAGAATACCATAAAATATCTGGACTTTAGATGTGATTTCTATGGCCTTAGAAGTCAGAACTTTCTTTCACAGATGACCTCATTTTTGCCTCCAGTGCAATTTTGTTTCAAGGCTTATTTATCCCCTATTAAGTGATCTTTCTAAGGCTTTTCAGCATGTCTCTTCTGATAGAGTTGAGAAATCTTTAAGGAAATTAGTAACTTCAAGAGTCTTCAGTCTTTATCTATTGCATTTGCTATGATTTTGAACAAAGAAAAAATATACAGGAAAAAAGTAGAATTTAGCGCTCTAGAAGAATCCAAATGCACCTAATGTCTTGTCATGCTACTTCCTTATTGCCTTTAGTAAATAATAGCTAAGGACATTTTAAGCCGCTTGAATCAGTATGCCCCTTCAGCAGGATTTCTCAAGGAGACTTTCCAAATGTTGAAATGATTAACAATATCTGAAGCAAAACTACACAGACTATGTAGTGTTGTAATAGTTGGTGGGAATGCACGTTAGTCTAGAGGCCCCTGCTGTGTGCAAGACAAAGACCTCCTTCCCCATTGTCCTGCACCCGTGGTGGGCCTGGGATGTATTTTCAGAAATAATTACTTACAGAGTGCTTATAAAAACAAATGAATCACCCTGTTCATTGTCTTTCTTCGGTTTGGGAGGTTTGTCTACTAGGCTGTTAATTGGGAGATTTACCAATTTAATAAAAAAGATACTATTTCTTTGAAGACCCCAGAGTCTTCTGCAAATACACTTCCAATTTTTATTTCAAACCCCCGTGATGCTGTTTTTTACCATGTACTTTTACTCAATTTGAGTATTTTCATTTAGCACAAGTCATCCCTGTGGATTAACAACTTTCCATTCTAGTGATACCTAATCAAACCTTCTCTGTGTTTTCAATGGCGTGTCTGCTATCCCAAAGATATCCTTGCATGTTACACACATGAGAACTGGCAGAGCCTCATGACACCGGGAGTAAAAGCTGGAAGCCATGGAAGGAGGTGCTACTGATAGCCACAATCCGGAAATTACATGCTTTAGAAAAACAAAATCATCCTGTTAGTGAAGCTCTAGGTTTAATCTTCTAATACCATTATAAATCAGCTTTAAGAAGATTATATCCTGAAAACTATGGGAAAAGCAGTGGATCAAAGAAACTATAAAGCAGTAGTAAATTGTAAATAATATATTTTGAAATTATAATTAAAATTAGACAGAGTCAATTTTCTAAAGCATTGAACTATTAAAGATTTATGAGTTACCTAAAATCTCAAACCTTCTCTGAAGTAATCATTTCAGTTGAGATAAAGGAAAGGTATCTCATTTGCTGCTTCACTGCCTAAAACAGCATTAAAAAAAATCAAATTTGTGATTATTACTTATTATTATGATGTTTATTGCAAAATTATGGTTAACCCTCAAAATTACGTGCAAAGAGATCACTAAATGTTTTAGTCTTTCCTTAAGACTTATAATAAGCAGAACTTACAAGTTCCCTAACCCAGTTAATCTCTATTTGAGATTGTAACTAAATGCCCTATGAAAAGTTTAGGCTTAATCCTATGTAAGTCTTTCCTCATATCAACTGATAATTTATAAGCAATTAACAGAATATTGAAGGAAATACTTTCTTTCCTAACCTCACTTATACCATCAACATTTGTAATGTTGTTTAAAAAAAAAAAATTGGTATCAGAACTTATTGCAGTTGTCAAATGTTCCTGCCCGAGATAGCACCAGTATAGACTTCTGTGTTTCTCCTAGGCAACTGGATTTCATTTCAGGGTGCTTCTGTATGCAGATGTGCTTAAAATCCAAACACATCCTTATTAAACATGTGTGGTCCGAAGTGAAAAACCCAGAATGTCTGCATGCTATTCTTTGCTTCACGCCTTTGGAAATCCTTGGGAGGCCCTGTAGCACTACACAGAACATGGGGAGGCAGAATATAATGAAATTTTCCACCTGACTTTTCCCAAAGAGCGCTTATGTGAATATTTGTAACTTGCATTGTCATGGACTGATTTCCGGCCTAACCGGATAGGAGCCGTGCAGGGCAGCGAACTGCAAGGGAGCGCGCCCTTGGGCTGGCGCACTCCAGCTTACCCGCAGAGCCCCACCACCCGCCCTTGCTGTGGGACAAGAATCCTGGGCTCTGTCACTGACGACCTGTTTGCTCTTGGGCAAGTTCTTTATCTTCTCTGAGCCTGTTTCCTCATCTGCCAAAATGGAGAATAGAGTCACACCTGGCTAACAGAATTAAATGAGATACATTTAAATTATAAAAACAGCATATAAATGCCCACTTTAAAATTGCAACTTAAAACCATCTAATTCATGTGGTGTTTTCTTGAACTAAAAATTCTGTTTTGGTTAAGAGACCAGATCCAAAAGCTTAAGACTAAATTCTGATGACAAACTGTGGCAAACTGGCTATAAATTTTGAAACCAGAGACAATGATCATCTTTGTTCCAGACTATGGCATCAAAGCTATTCAGACATAACATCTGCCTGTGAAGCAAACACAGGTTTGCTTGCAGCCTTGGACGACAGGGATGGTGTCTCTTTCCAGAGCAAGGGACAAGCATGCTTCCCGCCCATGGTAGAGGATTTGGGTTCCTCACACTCCGGGATGCTCCTTTGTCACAAAGCCCCCTGGAGTCAGGTATTCGCTGGTCCATGTGTCTCTCTGTGGAATGAGGCTCAGAGACAGGCACCAAACAAGCTGACGCTAAAACCGTTTCCCGTGCCGTGAGTAGCAAAGTCTCTTCTCCCTCTTGGAGCATCTCATGTATTCTGCCAACATCCATAAGACTGTGTCACTCCAACTTGTTAAGTTGCAAATAAGGTAAAATCTAAAATTTCATACCCTTCACAGTCTTGTTTGTATAAAACATCTTTATTAATATATATTTCACATACCACAAAATTTCAAAAATTTATAATGTTCAGTGTAGTTGTATTTCATATATTCACAGAGTTGTGCAGTCATAATTACAATTTAAGAACATTTTCAACACCCCCCACCAAAGAAACCCTATATGTATTACCAGTCCTTCCTGTCCCCGTACCCCCAGAGCTATGTGGGGTTGGTGTCAACGCATAGGAAGGGAGGCGGGAAGCAAGAGGGAAGTTAAAAGGCTTTAACAGTATTTCAGGGGACAAATGACAGTGACTTAGACCACGGTGGCAGCAGTGAAGGTGGTAAATGTCTAAATCGAAAACACAGAAGATATATTTTATAAGTAGAGCCAATTGGATTTCCTGACCAATTGGATCTGCCAGGAGGACTTGCTAATGGATTTTCCTTGAGGTGCAAAAGAATGAACTGAGGGACATACAAATCCACGTTTTTAGGACCGTGTAGCTGGAAAGACTGAGTTGCCCTTAAGTGAATTGGGGAAGCCTGAGGGTGTAGCAAGTTTTGACCAAGAGAAACAGAACTTTAATGTTGAATATGTTAAGCTTGAAATGTTTGTTAGACATTACGGTGAGATTGAATAGATAGCGTATAGCATTCTAGAGTTCAGATGAGAAATACTACTTAAAGACACGAATTCGGGAAGTTAAAGCCAGGAGACAGTGCGAGATCACCAGGAAGGACCTGAGGCTGAAAAAAGAAACAGCCCTAGACCAGAGCCCTGGGGCACCGTAACGTTTCCTGGTCAGAGAAAAGAGGTAAAACCAGCAAACTCAAAGAGCAAACACATAGTTTTCAACAGAGAGATTTCTGGCAGGAATATTACAAGCATCACATATTCTCTTTGTTGCAGGACGTGAAAATAATCTTTTGGGAAATGTGCACTCAGACCTTGGTGTGATTTATATAATAAGCACCTGGCTGTTTGCTAACTCTGATTCCTAGAAAAACTGAAATGCTATTAAGTAGACACTGTCAGCGGAAGAGGCTCCAGGTTCCTAAGAAGGACTCCATCAGTTTTCCAGGAAAGGTGTGGAGAAACCCAAGCTTTGCTCTACATTAAATAAAAGCAAACAAACTAGCATTTATGCTTAATGCCCCTCAACAGTCACATTCCAATTGTCATATAAGATCTTACATATCAACATATATTTAAGTGTGTATCAAATTTGATTGTATAGTACATTCTTGAAATAAGATCTGAAGGATAAACTCTGAATTTAGAGACTTGTTCTGAGAAAATGTTATGGTATAAATTGTATAATTAGATTTTTGATCCTAAGTTCTGGTCACACTTGTAAACATTTTTACAAGTATGACACTTATTTCTAAGTATAATTTCATTAATATTTTAAAAGTCTTGCCAGTAGAATTGTACGTGTTGACAAAAATAATGAAGCACCCATCGCATCATTCATATTAGATTTCTCTCCATTATAATGTGTCAGAACTCAAGAAATATTTTTAAGTCAAACTAAGGTAATGTCTTAAGTAATGCCAAACATCTGGGTGAAACTGAAAATTATAGGTTGTCATCAGTGTTTATTATTATTTAGATATTTAATGTCATTGAAAGGATAAATCATTATTACCTTTTCAATTTGTCAACCAGGTGTTCATTGAAATACAAACCCAGTCTGTTTCACAGGCTGGAAAAACATTTTGGATGACCCATAATTGTTCTGCTGCTGCTCAAAGTTAAAGGGAAATAAAACTTATTAACATAATCCTTTCAGGGATGTGTAATGATAGGGTATATTACTTTATAAATATGAGAATTTACACTATAATGATAATGTGTTGAAATTGATTTAACCTATTATGTTTTAGTGATATCAATAACTGAAAACAATAGCAGGCAGAATTATAAATTATATTTAAACTTCATATCATTTTACAGTTTTCAAAAATCTAAGTCTTTTTTTATAAGTGATATTAGCATGGTGACTGACTGTCTCTGTTTTTTGTTATCTTTTATTGAGTATGCTATTACAGTTGTCCCATTTCTCCCCCATATCCCCTCCACCCTGGACCCCATTTCATCATCCCCACACCTCTTAGTCTGTGTCCATGGGCTGCACACAACAGCTCTTTGGCTTCTTAATTTCCCATACCACTCCCAGCCTCCCCCAACCACTTTTTTTGTTTGTTTGTTTTTGTTAACATTTTCCCACCACCACTTTCCCCAGCCCCACCCACTCCACCTCCCATCCTCAATCCTTCCCCCATTTGGCTTTGTCGATGGGTCCTTTATGCGTGTACCTTAATAACCCTTCCCCTCCCTTTCCCCTGGACTGTCTTTGATGGATAAAAATATTTGATTTTATAATAAGTGAAAACATTTTTCAAGTAATTTATCTCTGGTTACCAGTTCACCTTTCAAATCTTTAATATTTCCCAATAGCATATGGTAGTTGATTCTTAAGTAATACTGATGCTTAAAGGAGCCCTGGAATTCTGGGTTTTGGAGGAAGTGTGGGGGCAGGCTCTACTATCTGTACTGTCCTCTGTTTCCAGCTTGAATTTGCTATTTCTGTTCTGACCTTTAATTTTCATGACCTATTTTCTTTTCCTCCAAAACAGTTGTTTTTGAAATCGTCTTCCTCCTACCACTTAAAGAGAAATTTCAGGAATAATGAAAAACACAAGGATGGTTAAAGAAAAGGCAATATTGTTCTCTTTATTCATAACACCCCAAATAATTACTTTGAAAGGAACACACTCATTTGGAATGCTTGTTTTAAAATTGCTCACAAGTTTGTTGACCTATGCACATTTCATATTTTTACTTGAAGAAGAAAGAGTTGGTGGTATAGGTGTATTTCTGTACGGATTATATAAATTGATGATGATGATGATGTTTATGCCATTAAAGAATGTTTTCTTTTCCCTTTGTCAGTACCATCATGTTTCTTAAATATGCCACTGGGAGGAAATAAGAAATATAGAAAAAAGGAAAGAGATTCAGTTAAAAATAAGGCAGTTACTTAAAATTGAGAATGATTTAAATTTCATTTTAAAGAACTAAGATACATTGGTGACCCAGTATAGGAATTTTAGAGAAGCAGGGGTATAGATGTAGCATTTAAGTGAAGGGATTATTTCAGCTCAAGTACATTACTGGAGGATAGGAAGGTCATGAGCTAGACCAGTGAAGGGTCTTACTTATGATAGGGAAGAAAGGGTTCGAAACAGAAAAGAAGGTATAGTATCAGGAAGGAAGTTAATGAAGGAACTAAATATTGACGAGGTTTTCAGAAGAACATACTAACAAACCTCAGTCCATACTAACACCAGTCATAAGCCTTAGAGTTTTCAAATCCAGCTTTCTATAGATGTACTTCTGTTCAATGTGTAGAAAGGTATGTTTTGGAGTATGACTATTGTGGTCTCTGGCCTGGTGCTATCATGGAGTGAAATGACTGGATTCAAAATGTCTATACATCATCTTTCCATGTAGGTAATCCACCCATCGGGATGCCTATAAATGGGATTTCAGGGATTCTTTCTCGTGTTTCTCAAAAGACTGCCATCACTGGCTACCTAATAAGGAATCTCTTAATGAGGCTGTGTTTTCAATTATCACCTTATCAGACTGCAAGATACAGAAGATGGCAGGGACACCAATAGAGGTAGAACATGAAAATCCTAGAGAAACACTCCAGGAAAGCCTCAGATGAGAGAGAAGAGGTGATTTAAGAACTTAGAGAGCTGGGAAGCATTGCATCTGACCAGAGAACATTCACAGGATATACAGTGTGCCTTATTTTCAAGGGACCAAGTTTACAACTATTTTAATTATAAAAGCATAGATAACCATGACATTTGCTTTTAAAAATATTTTATAGGTGTCATTATTATAAACCATTTCAAAATAGAGATTAATGTTCACATCTTATTTTCAAAATAAATACAGTGAGAGGGAAGAAGAAATGAAAGTCTTGCCGTTCCTCATTGAAACCGTTTTAAAATGAAAACAAATAAGCCAAAAAACTCCTAAACCCAACAGCAACATTCATAGCAATTTTCCTAATTTAACTCCTTTTCTTTTTGCTAAGGAGGAACAGTTGTATTTTTGTCATTAATAGAAAAGGGAACAGTGCCTAAACAGCCTATTATAAATTCTTCTGGGAAAGCATATTACAAATAATTGAAAACAAACCTGATTCTGTGAACTTGGCAGCAAATGTATAACAGAAAGCAATTTAGCCCTGGTCCCTGGATGATTGATTAAATGTTTTATTCCCTTTACCTTTCATTCACGCTGTGTTTGTCAAGAGGAAAGGGAAAGGGGAATGTTGGGAAACAAAATTCACTTTAGATAAATGACCTACAGTAATGACCAATGACCTTGAATCAGCTGTATATTCATATTCCCCAAGTTTTCATGTTTCTAAATATTTGCTTTGTGCATGGGTGCCTGCAGAAAACGAGGCCCTGAATTTCAGCGTGTCCCCACCCCCCACCAGCTAACCAACAGCACAAGCTGTATCTGAGCTTCTTTGAGGGCATGGCCCTGCAGCTTCCTGTGGTCAGTTATTAGTGTGAGTCTAGCAAAAGAACAAGAACACTGTGTACTCAGTAAATCTACAGAAATCTTCGTCCTCTGGTTGCGTGGGAGGAGAGGTCCCTTGGTGTAATCTGTTCCTTTGAAGGGACTGGAGATCCGCTGGTGCCGTACAGATGTCAGGGGTGTGTAGAGCCAACATCCCACAAACCTAGTAAATAAATTATTGTGGTTCAACTCTGTACAGAATAATGCAGGAACCTGAACTTAGGATACCATTGACATGGGTCATATTTGCTGTTGTTCTATAAGCATATAAAATTATCACAACATTTTTTATTGTTATCTAGCCATCTGTGTACATCGCAGCCACAAGCTGCAAACCTGGTGACTCCAAAAATCTAAGTCTGAAGTCAGATTTGTAGACAGTCCCTTCCCACATCACATTCTGTTTTTAAAATGAAATTTGTTGGAGTGACACTGGTTAATAAAATGTATAGGTTTCAAGTGCACAATTTTATAATACATAATTGGTATATCGCATTGTATATTTACCACTCAAAGTCAAATTTCCTTCTCTCACCATATATTTGACCCCTTTTACTCTTTACTGCCTCCTCCACAGCCCTGTTCCCCTCAGGTAACCACCAGACTATCGTCTGTGTCTATGAGTTTTTGTTTATTTGTCTTGTTTGTTCATTTGCTGTTATTAGTTTCATATCCCACATATGAGTAAAACTTTATAGTTCTTGACCTTTTCTCTCTGGCTTATTTTGCTTAGCATGATATTCTCAAGATCCATTCTGTGGAAAGGTGCTCAACTTCACTAGCTATTAAAGAATCGCAAGTTAAAACCACAATGAACGACCACCTCACATGTGTTAAAATGGCTGTTATCAACAAGACAAGTAATAAGAGGTGCTGGTGAGGTTATGGAGAAAAAAGAACCCTCATTCACTATGAGTGGGAATGTAAACTGGTACCACCACTTTGGGAAACAGCATGGAGACCTCTCAAAAAATGAAGAATAGAGTTAACATATGATCCAGCAACCCCTCTTTTGCTCATCTACCCCCAAAATTTGAAAACATTTTTTTTGCAAAGATATATGCATCTCTATGTTCATTGCAGCATTATTTACCACGGCCGAGACCTGGAAACAACCAAAGTGACCTTCAATAGAGCATTGGGTAAAGAAGGCGTGGTATATATATGCAATGGGATACTACTCAGCCATAAGAAAAAATGAAATACTGTCATTTGCAACAACATTCTTTCACTTTTCATATTTCTTTTGTTACAAACTACTGCCCAGGTGTCAGCAGTTCTACAACCCCTTCTTCCTGCAACCCTTGTGTTGGTACTTGTCTACTTTGTCCTTGGCCCCAAAGGTTGTCTGGCAGCGTATGAGAATATAGGCCATCCCTAGAGCAACAGCCCCAACACAGAGCTGGAGAGGGTTTGAACTAGGAGTCCTCTGATCCTTCCCTCTCTTGATTGAATATGAAGTAGAAGGCAAAATTCAGGCACAGGTCCTTCTCTCTTTAACGCATAATCTCCCCTTGATGTTCAACCTTTTTAGCATTTGCAGAATCACCTTTCCATTGTGGGTGGGAACTTCGTCACTGCCACTTACATTGCCCGAGGCTGTCCACGCTGGTAACAGGTAACTGCTGTAAAGGGTGCAGCACATCCTGCTGAGCTAGCAGGGGAACACACAACCATTTATATTGTTTTCCTTACTTTCTCAAGAATAACAATAACAACAGCTAACACTTAATATTTTTCTGTGCACTAGACACGGTTCTATTCAGGTCATATGAATTATTTCTTTTAATCCAGCAAACAGCATGATAAAATAGGCATTATTATTATTTGTCTTTTACAGAGGAAACTGGGGCATGGAGGGATGAAGTAAATTCCTATGTTCACACCAACATTAAGAACCAGAACTTGAATCCAGGCAGTCTGTCTCTAACATATGTGATCTTAAAATGTGATTAACAATCTGAACACACAAAAACACATACATGCACACGATTACACAAAGCATCAGGCACAGCATTAGCCAAAATTAGAAAAGCTTACCTGTACACCCATTTTGCCGTCTTACACACAGACCCACTGGTGTTCGGATTTATGAATCCACCGATATGAAAATTTATCAGTTATGGAAATATAAAATTTTGTTCTCTAAAAAACCAATTTTTGTGTATTTATTTATTTACTTCTTTACTCTTCGTGCAATAAAAAGAAATCTTGAGTTTGAGGAGTAAGACTGTAGTTTACTTTCATAAAATTAGCTAGAAGACATATTTAGAGCAATGGAACACATGATTTTACTTGAAAGCATAGAAACTCAGCCCAACATGGATGTATAATTTCACTCTAAAGATGAAGTGAAATATAACAGGATAAGAATAAAGGTGACTGGAAGACAAATAAAGATATGGAAGAAGATACCAAAAAAATAGTAACATAAAAGAAAAATAAAGAGAAAGGTGGCAAAAGAAGAGGAAGTTCAGACAATGAGGCTATATTGGTGAGGGTTGGAAGACAGCAGACACCTGTCAGAAGGTGGGGGGACATGCGTAGTAAGCACTGGGACTCTAGTTTGCATACACATATGTTAGGGACATTAGAAATACAGCTAGCCTAGGGGACACACTCAATCTCGAGGACCTTGTGTCTAAGTATTAGTATGTCTCCATAATTAAAAGTTTCTGACATCTTGTTTGAAGTTGAACCTTTGTGAAAATTAAATTGGTTGAGCTTGCCAGTGGCCATCCCAAAATGCTATTCTACATAAACAGGGAAAAATCAAATTAATATAGCTTTCCTTTATACTTGTAACACACACATACACTCACAGTTTTTCTCTGAGGAACCCTTGAGTCAGAGAATGAGAATGAGAGAGAGCCTGAATTTCTCTCTCAGATACGCAACTAGATTTTGTTCCAATCTAATGACACAGGATCTGGCACCATATTTAGGCCTCATGCTCCAAGGTTTTATTTTAATTTTAAACAAGTGTTCTCACACAGGGACTGAAAACAAAACAGGAAAATGTTGCTTAAGTTTTCCTTTGTGCTGTTATTTCATGTCTTTCAAGTGTACTGATTGTTCTTTCCTGCCAGTGTAGGTTATTATACTCTCTGTTGCTTTTTTTTTTTCTTATTTGGGACTTTCCCTAACAGCTCTCCACCCTAACGAAAAACAGGTTAGTTTAATGGATATTTATCTGGGGTGTTAACATATTATTTCCCCCTCTCCCTATAACTTGAGGTTTTAGTTCTTCCTTTTTAGTAGAATTTCTCATAAAGTATAAATTAATCTTTTGCACACCAGTGAATCATTTTTACTTATTAAAATGCTTAAGTACTAAACCTGTCATTACCAATTTTGTATATTATGATGTTAGTAAGACTTTAGGGATTGTTGTTGGTTCTTTTCTGATTAATTGATGCTTTAGCCTTCAACTCTTGGACATGTTCCAGGTCTGGTTTTTATCAATGTAGAGCTTTGCTTCTATTTATATGGAAGATCTCTACTGATATGGATGAGTGCCAGAGGATGTTAATCAGGCCTGAGACTATCACTTGGCTTAGTGGTCCTTGTGCTATAACATAGTTCATTCCTGTTCTCAGGGAGCCTGGTGGTTGGTCCTGAGCAGTGACTTTTGGCATGGTAAGCAATTTACCCAAGGAAGTCTAGAATGGATCAAACTAGTAGGATAAATATTACCACAATTCATTAAGAAAAACCAAAAACCAGAGAACACAAACAATATAGATAATTCCAGAGGAGCAAGAACAGGAAAATGAAGAAAAAAATGAAGGTAAAATATTAGGGTCAGTTATAGTCAGGGCTGAAATGGAAGTAAAGCAAATACAAGAATGGAGAGAGGGCCCATGGAAGATGTTCTGTCTCTAGTAGTGAGGTTCATGACACAAGAAATCTTCAAATAGTGCCTACAAGACCGGCAGTTCTTCATTCGACAAATGGTTACTAAAACCCTGCACTGTGAGGTAGTGTAGTGGTACTGAGGAGTTCAGCCAATGTATTCTCAACAGTAAGATTAGAACTGGAACACACCCTAGCTATATGAACTTAGCCATACTTGTTAAAATTTTAATGTCTGTTTCTCTTCTTAAAAAGGAGGCAATAATAACACCAACCTCATGAAGTTGCTGTTGGCTTTAACTGAGTTAATATTAAATGATTTAGCACACATAGGTCACATGCAAGAGTGTCTGGTATCCAGTAAGTGCACAGTAATAACCACATTATGTGCAAGGTCCTGTGTATTGCAAAGATATTTCTGAAAAAGCTATGAACTTGGAATAGATGAGTAATGATTCTGTTCTCTTAGTCTGTCTCTGGTTAAGGCACGCCCAAAACAAAATTTGGAGCTATGCAAATGTTTGAGGAGAGCAGGAGAAGTTTCATTCTGGTGATTTTCCCTCGTGATCAGCTCTAAAGCTACTCCTCTTAAATTCTTTCCTGCTGTGAATTTCAGATGATGTTTGTATCCCTGTGTTGTCTTAGCCTGACAGTACAAAGATTTTGTAATAAGATCTGCATTTGATAAAATTTAAATGAGAAGCTCCCAAAAGAGTTTGAGAAAATCTATTTTGACAACACTTCTTTTATCTGTGCAAATATATGCTTTACCTGGAGAAAGAGAAACACAAGTAATAAATGAAACATTTTTAACTTGGAGTAATTTTTAAAATTATCATTTGAAAATAACTTTAAATTTTAAAAGAGACTTAAAATGATCACCCATGTGTCAAGGTCCTTTTAGAGAAAACAAAGGGTGGGTTATTTGCATTTAGGAATGATTTTTCTCTTCTTGAAAATTTCCAGGAGTTAGTAGTTATCATTGTTCCTTTTATCCATCATGACCTGTGGGGATGATACCAAGATCTTCCATTCTATTATGATGGATTACACATCACACATGTGGTCATGCCTTAGATGAAACTAACCTAAGCTCAAGGGGCTTAAAAGTAAATACTTTACTGATTGCTTTGACTTGTACAAAGCGAGAGGACCACCAAAAGCTTTTTGAAAAGAAGGATCATACCAAGTTTGAGCTGTTGAGAAAATGAAAACTCCTAAAGCAGCTGGCTTTGCTTCTATTTTTGATCATTAAAAAAAATCCCTTCTATGTGTGAATATCATTTAAATTAGAAAGCATTGCTACATGTAATCTACTCTTAGTATAAAAATAGATAACTCTGACACAAAATTAAAGAATGGCAGAAATTGAGAGAGAGAGAGAGAGAGAGAGAGAGAGAGAGAGAGAGAGAGAGAGACTGTTATTTGACCAGAAGAGAAGCTACACAAATCTTTGAAGCACAATATTTTAACTGTTTTCACCATGAGAGAAGAAAAATAAAAGCAAAATAACAAATGCTCTTTTGAGAAATGATTTTCTTATGCAGAGCTTTCATCCAGAATGACAGAGGCAAGATTTGTAATTCTAAAAAACAGGAGAAAATCCATCTAAGTTTCTGGGACAATTGGAAAGATGCTGGTGTCAAAAGTGCAGTATCACCTACAGGCGTATGAAAGACCTAGTATGACTAAGCTCAGGGTAGAGTTGTCAATGATACAGCCATAGTTGCTAAACAGTTCATTAAGCTGACATTTCCTTATATTCTTGGAATAAGTTAATTAAGGAAGTTAAGGTCATTCACAGTCCTTGACATTTTATGTATTAAAATACTACTTTTCAAGCAGATCAGTAGACATCGGCCATGGAAGAGAAGTTGTTTTAGTTAGGTTTGTAAACCTGTAATGATAGTGTGACATTTATTAAGGACCTTCTAAACTAATCCAGTGCATTCTGTATAAAAAGAAAGTCTTTCCAGTCCTGGTGAGTAAGAATATTGTAGCACCTGAAGGGATATATCCATTTATACAAGTAAATTGATTATTTTTATCTTCAGAAATGACTCTACTAATGCCTTAGTTAGTTTTTTGTTGATTTGTTCAAATATTGAGGCTGCAGAGATATCCATATCATGTCCTTTTAAGTACTTGAATTATTTCAGCTCTAGTGAGATTGAGTCAATTTTGGTAAATAAAATTCTGTGTACATCCAATTAATGGAATTATAAATGTTGGTAAAATACACTTAAAATGTATCCAAAGCCAATTATTGAATGATATACAAAAATTATGAGTGTTTGATTGGGGAAAATCTTAATTCACTGGAAGGTCTATCACAGCCTATATTTGGACACTGATACTGATTTATTCATTCAGCAAATAATTATTAAGAATCTACTACGTACTGCTCACTTTATTAAGCACTGAAAATATATTATAAATAATGCAACGTTTCTATTCTCACTGAACTTACAGTATAGAGAGCAGGCAATGATAATAGAGGAGCTCAGAGAGTTCTTGGGAAGAACTTCTGGACAGAACATGAACATATTCTTGGAAGGAAGGAATTGGCATCTCAGCTGGGAACTGAAAGATGTATGATGTATATCTGTGCAAATGGAAACAGTGCAGATACAGAAAAAGTGTTTGATAAAGGGGCCAAGAGGTAAGATAGACCACGACACAAAAGGGGAAATAAAAATGATTCAGTGACCTGGAATATAGTAGGCATCCAATGAATATTTTTGAATGAATGAGTGACTTACTGACTAAAGAATGAATAAAAAATATTAAAGTATGAAGAAGAAGACCAGAGATGAAGATTTGCAAGCATGTGTTTATTAGCCTTCAGAATACTTCATTTTCTGGATGTGCAAATGAGCAGTATTTGAGTAATAAAATAATCAAAAAAACAACAGCTGTTAGTTGGAGGAAATAAAATATAGGGTGTAGAAAAATGCAAAGAGGACTTTAATAAACTGTGCCTGATATCACTGAAATTAATGGACTGGAATAATATTGATTTTGTAATGTCCAATTTCCTTATTATGGCCTTAAAACTTATTGATAAGGATTGTAGTCTAAAATGTTTAAATATTTAACCTATATTATAAAAGAGCATTATGTTAAGTGAAATAAGGCAGACAGTGAAAGACAGATACCATATGATCTAACCTGTAAGTGGAACCTAATCAACAAAATAAACAAGCAAGCAAAATATAACCAGCAACATTGAGGGGAGTGTTTTTTGGGAAAGACAGTAATGCTAGGGAAAATTGAAGGCACAGGAAAAGTGGAAGACCGAATATGAGATGGATTGACTGTAAAGAAGTCATAGTCATGAATCTATAGGAGCTGAACAGGGCTGTTGAGGACAAAACACTGTGGACCTCACTCATTCACAAGGTCAACAGGAGTTCGGTCAACTCAATGGCATGTAACACACACTTAAGTTGGAATGGACCTCTTTTGCTATGGTTCACACTATTTTCGTAAAGTTGCTGGCCTTCTTATACCTCTTGCATATAATCTATGGAAGAGGAATCTCTTTGCAAAAGTTATTAAAGATCATCCAGCAAACAGAAGTAAAAGAACATAAACCAACTTGTAGCATGAGTAAAAGTTAGTTTTGTTTGATGTCGAACATTTTAAGTTGTTTACACTAAACTTGTAATCCTTGTTTTAAGAAATACAGGGAATAAATTGATGGAGACATTTGCTAAAAACATTAAAAAAAAAGAAAAAGAAAAGAAATCCCTAGAGTAGCTTAGGCTGGTAGCTCAAAGACTTGTTCTGATCCCATTGCAGTGCCCAGGCAGGGGATGATGGAAGCTTGTGCTAAGGTGGTTTCAGTGGAGGTGGTGAGAAGTGTTTAGATGCCAGATATAGTTTGAAGGTAAAGCCAACAAGATTTTTAGACATTTTGGATATAGGAAGAAATAAAACAAAAGCAGTCAAGGATGACTTAGTTTTCTGTCTGAATAGCTGAAAGAATGAAATTATTTAGTGAAACTGAGAAGACTGTGGGGTGAAGAGCAGAAACTCAGTTTACTATGTAAGTTTGAGCTACCTAGTAGACAGCTGGATAAGTGTATCAAGAAGGCAGTCGGGTTCTTCATCCTGACCTTCAGAGAAGAGATGAGACCTGCAGGTTCAGATGTGGGTGACATCAGTGTAGGTGGTATTTAAAGCTGTAAACTTTGATAATATCACTGAGCAAGTATAAACATAACAGAAGGCCAAAGACTGAACAAGACGGCGCTCCAATATTAGAATTAGGGAAGAGAAAAGGTGGTAAGTAGTGAAGAATGTTGAGAAGGGGGAACTGGAGAGGTAGGAGGAAAACAAGGGGAGTATGTTATTGTGGAAGTAAATGGAGTATCCAATTGTTTCAAATGCTGTTAATAGACCAGATATGGTGAGAACTAAATATTCATTATTTGAGGGTTCCCATTGACCATTTAGAGCCAGAGCTGGAGTCTTTGCCCTGTGCTAGAAGCACAATAACAAATTGTTATGTTGTCCCCTCTTCCTAAGAGTCACACACCTCACCTCTTTTCTTCAAACATGTGCCTTTCTTTTCATGCAGGTAAAATAAAAATTATTAGGCTCATTTTTCAAAGTTACTCTCCTCCTCTGAAATAATACCATATTAACCAGGATTGTATTTAAGAGGTTTCCTAAAGCCTCAATCATTCACGTAAATCCACACCTATAGATTCTTTGGCTACACCTACAGCTAGCTACACTCATCCTACACATGTGGATTTTATGGCTTTATCTCCATGAGATTCCTTACTTATGAGTTGTTGTACATTTTTCATTGGCTAATTTAGAGATTGAGCTTTCAAATGGCATTTTAATCTGCTCTAAGAGAACACACTGTCCATCACGTTGTCAACTTCATCCGCTTCCACTGCCCAGCCTTCCTTCTCTCATACGTCCAGCCACATGAGAAATTTGTATTGTTGGGCAGGGTATTAGAAGTATAGCTGTTCTAAAAATCTGAAGTGGTTGTATTAATATAAATAGAAAAGCATAATGATAAGAGATAGTTATTCATGCTAGAAATCTGATTATTTGCTGCATAAGCCATTTTAAAATTACATTCTAATTATAGAAATAAAAAGGCCATAGAGTCACAAGTGCTCCCCCATCTGCAAAGGGAACATGGTGTATGTAATATGCTGACACTGATAAGAGTAGAATTACTGGGACGAGTAGAGTGAAATACTGATTTAGCCCCATGGTCATAAACTGACAAGGTATTTGTCCTCTATTTTTCTGTGATAACTAATTTCAAAGAAGAGTGTAATTTCGAAATCTAAAAACAACCATTTGTTTATCAGGCTCATATTTTCAGTTGGAATGAATTCCTTTGACGGCATGAACGTACACCCACCAACATGTGTGTGATAGAAATCATTTCAGAAGACACTGGGTGCCACAGACTTCCCATGGCCTCACAGCAAGGCAGCGGTAGTCTTGAGGGCTGACACTTTTCATCTTTTTGAACACAGACACCCTCCAGTTATCACCCCACAGGAAATCAGGAAGTATGCTTAAATATCCAGAGCACTTGGAATTACACAGCATCGTGTCAGTGGAAATATCCTATCCAATATTATGATTTATTTTGAAGGGGAGTGAAAAAAGAAAGGAAAAAAAATGATGGAAGGAAGCTGCTCACAACATGGCCAAACAGCTGGCTGGTTTTATAATCCAGAAACAGCTTGGGACTAACGATACTCACAAGATCTCCTGGCAGAGTAGCTTGATGAAAATACCAAAGCTGTGAGAAGTGTTCTTTTGCTGAATCCTTTATGTAGCTATCATATGGTTTATTAACCTAAATGAGAACATGCACATCATTTATTTTAAATTTCCTGTGTGTTTCAATGAAGGACATACTAATTCCATGTACAACCACAAATACAGTTCACCATAGAATTAACACCAAATGAATCTTAATAATTTTTAGAAACTTTAATCCTAGACATGTCACAATTTTCTCCTTTTAGGAGCACTCAAGGGAGAGCTTGATAAGGCAGATATTAAGGACAGATATTATGAATTGAAGGGCACTGGTGATGTTTTGGATGCCAAATAAATCTCTAAGGGATCTAATTTTAATTGCTTCATGTTTCTATTTATTCATTCCTTTAACATTTAATTGATAACTTCTTAAGTAATAGAGACAACTTAAACACATTTCTCATTTACCTGCTAGATGCCAGAATGGTGGAATATACAAGATCTACTTTACTCTTTTAGAATTTTTACGTTAGAGAAAGGGTATCCAGTATTTTTAGATTCAATATATTTAGCAGACCTCGCATTCTATCATCTTCAAATGCGTTAAGTGAATTTATTCTTTATTAAGTATCCGAGGTAGTCTCAATTAGCTGGGACATTTCATATTTTTATCATGAGGCATTTTGAATTTATTCTTTGTGACATCAGAATTAGTTTCTCATCTCAGAGTTTCTATATTTGTTTCTGTGGTGACTCAGTAGTTTATTGGCAATCAGTTTGTAAAATGCTCTCAGGGATTATCTAAATGCAGGATGTTAGGAATGGAAACACATACCATTGCCCCTCCTGTCAAAAAATGTAATTAACACACATGATATATGATCTTTCAAAAATGGATGCAAATTCCAGTGGGTGACCTCAAGTCACAGTTTCCTAGTACATGCATGGCCTGTCATGTCCCTGGACAGCTTCCAGCCCAGCACAGGACTGCTTTCTTCTTGCATGCCTGTCTCATTAGCTTCCTGTGCATGTGTGCACCTGCTTGTGTGTGTAGGGGGAGGGGGGGAGGTTTCAGTCCAAAACCTATCACTCAGTTTCAATTTTTTAAACAATTTTAATTTAATTTATTGCATAGGTAATAATGCATTCACAAAGTACAGAAAAAAGTGACAGTACTTTTTCCTATAAGTATATCAAGAATTTCCTCATTCTTTTTTATGGTACACTGCTTCAATACATAGATGTATAATTTATTTAACCAGTTGCACATTAATGAATGTTAAAATGTTTTTAGTCTTTTCCTATTATAAAAAAAGTGCTATCTAGGAATAATATATACATGCAATATCTGTAGGATAATTTTGCAAAAGCAGAATTTCTAGGTCAAAATTGTATGCATATGTAATTTTGATAGTTATTGCTAACTCACTTTCATAAAGGTTTGTACCATTTTATACTCACACCTATAAGTATATGAAAACGACTGTACTGGTTCAGTCTTGCCATCAGGGAGTATTATTAATATTTTGTCATTTGGGCCACAAAAAAAATTGGAAAAGTTTATTCTTGTGATTTGAATTAATAGTTCTCTGTTAATTAATGAGTGAAGTTCACTACCTTATCAAAAGTTTAACAGTCATTTATGTTTTCCTTGAACAGTTCCCTTATATCTTTTGTCTGTTTTTTTGTCTTATCTTGCTGATCTTTTTTCTTGTTGATTTAGTGTTCTTTAGGTATGTGGGAAACAATTTCTTTATCTGTGATAAGAGTTCTTTCTGTCTTATAAAACTTGTTAGTTCCTCATTAGAGTTTTTTGCTCTTGTGAAGTCCCAATGAGAGCATATGGGATTCGTGCACCAGTGAGGGGTAGTTCCCTTGCAATTTCTCTATTTTGTACATAGAAAACAGTACAGTTAAATTTTATTTCTTTGGGTATCAACTGTGCTAAATTATTTTCCTAACAAATATACCATTCCAACCAGGTTTTAATATATTTTCATAGAATGTGTTATACTTCTAATATATTTTTGTATTGTTGATCTAAATTACTAAAAAAACCAACAGGAAATGAACAACCAATTGAAATCTCTCACTGTGACTGTAGATTTGTCTAGTTTTCCTTGCAATGTGTCAATTTTTGCTCTCTATATACTAACGCTTTATAATTAGACACTTTCAAATTTAGAATTAGTTTAAATACTCTGAAGTCCTATTTTTGTCTGTTTTGTAGCTTTAAAAAAAAAACAAGTTGTTTGGCTTTCTACTGTATACCGGATTCTTAAGTCATTTTAGGGCATGATAATTTTCAGAAAAAGTTGAAGTGATTTAAAAATGTATGGAACTCCTAGGAAGGTCAAGTTGATGCCATGCCTTGGAATAGAGGATTATGGGCAATTGCAATATAGAGAGAATCCTACAATATATACAAATGTATTGCATGTACATATATTAAAACATCCCTAAAAAACCCCCAATTAATGCACTCTATTCCAGGAAACATGACATTGTGTCTGTCTGATTAATTAGGAGTAGAGAGCTTATCTTAATTTTTCCAAGAAAAAAAACAAAACCAGGTATTTAGTTTTTGGTGAGCTTAATTGTTAAATTATTCCCCACCTTGTGTAGATTCACATCTCATTGATCAATGGGAGACCAAGTGCAGATGACCCTTCTCCTGAACTGCTGGAATTTACCTCAGCTCGCTACATTCGCCTGAGATTTCAGAGGATCCGCACCCTGAATGCAGATTTGATGATGTTTGCTCACAAAGACCCAAGAGAAATTGATCCCATTGTCACACGAAGAGTAAGTTATGATGAGTCATGTTACAGCCTGTGAATGATATCGCATCCTTCTTTTTAATTGTCTGTTAAATCATTTTAAAATACCTCTTTCCATGATTTCTAGAAGTAGTTGTTATCAAAGACTTTAAAATTTGGTAGACCTTTTGTTCACATAAGCTCAGCCACTTGTTAGATGTATAACATTTATCAAGCTTTTTAACCTTTCTCAACTTCGCTTTCCTCTTTTGTAAAACGAAGATCATAATGCCTAATTCATAATCTTATTTTTGAGGACTAAGTTAGTTTTGTCCCTTTGGGTGATCTGTGCTATTATAATTGGCTTTGGGGAGTAACAACAAGAAGCTGAAACATTTTTGGCTGCAGCCAACACTAAGAAATACATTTTATATCATGACCCAGTAGACCCATACACACAGACGTGCACACACACACACACACACACACACACGGAGCAATAAATCTTAAACCCATAGTGTGTACAGAATCAGCCTGTGATACTGCAGAAAGGCAGGTTCTGATTCAGGCAGCCTAAGGTTGAGCTGAGAAACTGCATTTCTATCAAGTTCCCAGTAATGTCAATGCTGCTGGTCTGTGGATCATTTTGTCCAATCAAATAATTTAGTTTTATGCTTTACTAATAACTCACAAGCCATAGTTTTAAAAAAGCAGTGCTGCATGGAAAAACTGATTTTATGTATTATTTTATTTTCCTTCATGAATAGAATATCAGAAAAAAGCCTATAGCATCCTTTCAACAGATCTTTGAAACAGGAGTTAACAGGACGCTGCTTTCCAGTGTTAAATTGGAATTTATGTGATTATGACATAGATGATCACCCAGGTTGCTATGGGTGATAATTGTGCTTCTTCTATCTGTCCGCTGCCACATGCACTGGATTATGTCACCTCCCTTATATGCTGCCATACGACCAAGACATTCAATTCAGCTACAAAGCCATAAAACAAATCCATGCTAAGAGAATTGCTACTGTGTGACTAGAGGCAGAAGTGAAAAGATTATAAGGAGAAACTAAGATTGTGGGACAAAGCTCTTAGTTATAAAATGATCCTAGTAAGGTCAGGATCAACAATAGCCAAATTGCTGAACCATTAGGCCGAATATTGAAGGACAGCACTTTTCATGGTTCATGGATACCCGTCATATATTTTCTCTTGTCGTTATTTAAATTTCCCTCCCATAAGCTCTCCATCATCACAAAATAACTTTTAAAGTTTTATTATCCTCATACAACACATGTTCACTGCATTAGTGCCCCGTATTTTCCAAACATAAAATAATAATTTTACCATGTATTTACCATCAGCATATTACAAATTGTTTTATGCAGAAGTAATCATTATTTTATAATAATGTTAGGTTCTTGTTTAAAAGCAATCACTTTTAATTTTAATTTCAACATGACTTAAAAACATACATTGAGAAAGACAATAATTTTGAAGGGGAATTTAATCTTTCCTGACAGTATATCTATCATAGGGGAAAAAAAAAATCAATGCAAATAAATGTGTTTCTTTTATCATCTTTTGCAGAAGGCAAAGTGGAGGCCAGGTGCACATCTATTATTTATAACTTTGTTGTACATGAGGCTTTAACATAGTGCAGTAAAATTCAACAATTAAATGTGTTTTTTGAAGTAAAGCTCAGTAAACCTTACATGTAAATTTAAATATATAAAAATGTGATACTGCATTTCAGCTCCGGTCCATGACTTAAAAGTGAAGCATTACACATTTATATTTAAAACACATTTCCCAATTTAAAAGCATCTACAAAAACTACTGTATCAGCTTTCCAAGCAAATATCCCTATTTGTATCTGTATTATTGTGATGAAATTAGTGAAAAGCAGACTTCTAACTAAATTTCCTAGCAAGTCTCACTCATTTGAAGTTTAGTTATATCAAGAAGGTAATGTAACAAAAATATTCTAAAAGGTACTATGTAAACAACAAAAACAAATAAACAAACCAAAGAAAAAGTAAATGGAAAGGGGACTTTGCAGTCGGGGCACTCAGATTTTTGCCAACCTACTTATTTTCTCTAAATCTGATTTTTTAAATATGAATAATTAGAATAACAAAACCATATACCACTGACATGGTTATTTGGATTCCATATGACAATGTGAAATACTCTCATTATTATAAAATGTTATATACATATATTAATCAAAATTTTAGAAAATAGTTTAGTTCAATTGTATAATTATAAATAATCTTTTAAAAATAGCGGCATAGATTTAAAAAGTTAGAAACATAACCCTTAACTATTAACTAAAGGGAAGTAATTGCATGGGTTTTTTAACATCATAATGAAAAAGAGCAAATGTTCTGCCCACCTAGTTTAGTCCTCACATTATGTTAACTCAATATTGCAGTTAGTTACATTTTATTTCCTTTTTTATATGTTTTAAAAATGTATTGTTATGAACACATTCTGCCAAATTTGTTGATTCTTTCCAAATTCATCAAATTAAACAGCCTGCAGATGACTCATGGATACTGACATTTCTCTAATGACAATAAAAAAAGATTTTCTTTCAAGAAACTAAAACAACTTTTATGAAGAATTCTAACAACTCGCTCTCGTGACAGATTCTTCAGCATGGACTTTGTCCTGTCTGTGGGAAAGAAGCTTGTAAAATGCCCACCTTACGTAAATTAGAGGGATTCTTTCTTTGGGCGATAATTGCAATGTGAGGAGTTACTTGATTGCTTCTGTGAGTCCCTAGTTGTCCTGTGGAAACACAAATGCACTTCAAACTGAAGATAAAAGTGGAAAGTAAAGTTTTTAACTGAATATTCCCTCTTGTTACTTTCATCTTGCAGTCATCTTAACAGGGTTTCTCTCCGGCTTGCTTTTTTGCAGTATTACTACTCAGTCAAGGATATTTCTGTCGGAGGGATGTGCATCTGCTACGGTCATGCCAGGGCTTGTCCACTTGATCCGGTGACAAATGTATGTATATTTATAGGAAGCTTAGGCAACATGAAGCTCTGAACTGTAACACGTTTTACGAGAGGCCTTGCGGAGAGGGACGCTGTGAACAGGGTGCTGGGTCCCCGCTGAGATAGCGTTAACAGAAAGCCATGCCAGGGTACAATAGAGCTGGCAGTTAGCATGATAGACTTTGAAGTCGGCCATCACAGTAACAGAAACCGGATTAGTTTTTTTTTCCCCCCCGGAAAGACTCCAAACTGCTATTTCTATTCTGAAACCTCCTTAGCTATGACAGCCTGCTGTATGATTTAGCTTTAGAGAATGCCTACCATCAATCAAACTGACCATTTCTTTTAAAAGTATGCATTAAAAAAAATTAATGCAAACGAGTGAACAATATGCCTGGAAGTGAATATAAATGGCCATGGAACAGGAGACTGAGGTGGGGCAGGGGCAACTCGGATCGGGGTTGAAGGGAGTGCTCAAGAGAGCATGGAACCTACTGGGTCAGAAAATACTTGAACGCTTTTGGGTCAAATTTTTCATTAATGACAACACAGTAAGTGAACAAAACCTAAAAAGAAGATGAATGAGCATCTTTTTTTCTCAGTCATACACAAATTGGTGAAATACAAAATCATTTGCTGTGTAGTATGTGGAAGAAAATATATTGAATTGTAAGATATGTGAACATAGCTACCTACATAGAGATTTTTTTCTTCTCCTACTAAAATAATAATACAAAGTGACGTTTCTCTAAAAGCTTGTTTTCTGATGAATGCATCATAATGTTTCCCCCTAGAGAAGGTTCGAATGACCTGGTATATTTATCTAGGCACGCATGTGGTGCTGCCTTCTGCAGAGTGTGTGTCGGTCTTTTAGGTACCACGATGGGCAGTGTTTCCCACGCTTTGAGAACCATCCAAGGCCAGCTCCATGCAATGAATCAAGACTGTACTTGATAAACTAACAACCAACATAGAAACAGACTCAGAGATAGAGAACAGACTGAGGGCTGTCGGAGGGGAGGTAGTTTGGGGGTCTGAGTGAAAAAGGTGAAAAAATTAAGCAAAGAAAACAATTCATAGACACAGGCAACAGTATGGTGGTTACTACAGGGAGAAAGGCATGGCACAGGGAACAGAGGGTAAAGGCGGATAAACAGTGATGGGAGGAGACTTTAGTTGGGGTGGTAAACATGCAATACAATATGCAGATGACATGTTATAGAATTATATATCTGAAACCTAGATAATTTTATTAACCAATGTCACCCCAATAAATTCAATAAAGATTTTAAAAAAGACTGTACTGAAAACACACAGACAGGTGATTTAGTCCTAGAGCATTTGATTTCTATTATAATCATGCCCTTCAATGCCTAGGGATCAACTCGCCTCTGCCCACACTCCCAAAGGGAAACAGTACTTTGAAGGAAGCCTTAATATGGATATATCCAACCTCGAAAACTCTCTCAAGGCATCAAAGAAGAGATCTCAGCCTTCAAGGCTACTCCCAATTGGGCCTCTACTCTGTTCCAAGCTGAAGCCCAGTGATTTCAGAGCTAGCCTGGACCTCCACAATCTGGTGTTGGTTAAATGCACCTGCTTCCAAGATGCGCTGCTCTTCCGTCCCAGATTGACCGGAGTTTTAGAAGTTTCTCTCCTCTTCATTCTACCGTTAGGGAAAGCATTTCATTTATAGGTTTAAAAACACTAAAAGTATGTTTCTCCCCTCTTTGGACTAGAAATCCCGCTGTGAATGTGAGCATAACACGTGCGGTGAGAGCTGCGATCGGTGCTGTCCAGGATTCCATCAGAAGCCTTGGCAAGCAGGGACCTTTCTGACTAAGACCGAATGTGAAGGTATGTTTCTGAGGAGCCGCGGGCATGTGTACTTCTTCCTTTTCTGGGACACAGGTTTCATACAAACAGGTGGTGATTTTAGGTAAGCACTCTTTTCAGTTTCTATGTTTTATCGAAGGCAATATAACTGATCATCTTTTTTACCCTGATATTTCAGTTCCTCAGTTTTTTGTTTTTTAATTCTGTAAATATTTACCAAACACCTATGAATTTATCACTGTGTGAGGACTATGATAAACAGGTAAAAGCACAGTATACACTTATTGTCATCAGGGTGAAACTGAAGCTTACGGCGTAACGTACATAGAAACTAATAGAATAATAGAAATGTATATAAATATTCAGTGAATCCTAGATGGTGTAGAGACTAGGTTTCTAAACATGAATGTTAGAGAATTGTTCTGAAACCAGGATAGTTCCTGCAACTTCTGCTTGCTTTCTTGCAGCCCCTCACTTGGCCACCCCCTGCCCCCCAGTAAATAGATTTAAATACCCATAATCCAATAAAGGGAGAAACACCAGAAGGGAGAGATTGTACCCTATAGTGGAGAGACAGGCAGTTAAAAAAAACTGATTCATTAGTTAAGTTTACTAAATGGTGGTATTGGGGGAAGTAACTTGGAAGAATATGAGAGTTAAAGGTAACAAGAGATGGTAAATCAAATTTATGGAAAAATAATATTTATTTCAATAATAAGTATTAATATTTTAAATTCATGGTTTCTCATTAATAACAGTATAAAATGCTAATATTACAAAGAGTATGTGATAATCATTAGCATTAACTTTGCTATAGCAATTATCATACAGTAGCAACCAAACAGAAAGCCAGTAATTAAAAACAGTAAAATAACATTTTTACTTTAATATTATCACTTTTGAATACAATCTGCATGTCTAGTTTTTCCTGAACAGAAATACCCAAGATGTGTAGCAGATGACGATATAGCCTAATATTGCCAAACCGGCCCAGCAAGGTGACAGGGACATTAGTGAAATCTGTGTTTCTGGAGACCTGCATAGGCTAAAACAAGACCTGGGCACAAAGGCTTGTGCTGGACTATAATTTCAAACTGGCTGTGAGTCCCAGTTCAATTGAAAGCAAATAATAATATTTTGGTTAATCAGTCCTAACCACATTGTTCAGTTCACTAGGTATACATAGCTTCCGATAGAGGCCTGGTAGCCAATTTTTAACTAATACCAATCCTATATATTTATTGAATGAAAGATACTTATCATTTATCAGATGTCAGACACGGTAGGCCTTTAAAACTACTGTATCATAGCCGACTTTAATCACAAAGTATTCCCAACTATAAAATACATTTCCTTTTCTGTTTAAGATTCTGCATATACCATCCATATCTTGAGCCCTTTCATTTTTCTGCACCCACTTCTTTTGCTTTTTGATCTGTATCTACCTGCTTGTGATACATTTTGGTTTAGAAATCACCCATCATTACTGAGACATATCTGGTGGAATTGGCCCCCTGGCCAAATATTCTACAGGGGCATCAGGTGTCCTACCCCATCACTGACAGCCCCTCAGGTTCTCCCAATGAGAGCAGGCATTCATTCCTAAGAGTGAATTTAAGTTAACTGCCTCCAATGGATATTTTGCTCTTGAACATCTTTGAATTTTAACTAAATTCCTCTTTCGCTTGTGGAATATCAGCAATCAGAAGTGGGAGTAGCATTTGAGGGTAGCGATTCTCTCCAACGCCTCGATATTCTATCACACAGTTATAACTGTGTAATGTTCAGTGCATCTACAAAATCCTTTACCACTCTCCGCTTGTGTGCACGTGTTTAAACAAGGAAACAGAAAGGTTAGATAGAACTTGTTAGCAACAGTGATGGACAAAGCAACGTGAAAGGAGTTTCCCACTTGCTATTAGACACGTTTTTTAAATAATGCAATTGTGAAACAATTTTATCTTTACTTGTGGGGCAGATGGAGATTGTATTTCCAAATAGAAAAAAATAAATGTATTTTTTAAAACAACAAATTAAAGTTAGGGGTCTTAACCATAAAATCTTGTATAAATGTCATTCTTTGTGCAATGTATGCATTCCTAAAAGCTTATATGAAAATTTTCTTTTCCAAGTTGCATTGTGTTCCAATCACCTTAGTATTTAGAAAAATCCCTTCATGACATGACACAGCCTTCTATAAAGTGAATAATCGCCTTTTAGTTCATTTGAGTTCAGTGTGGAATTTCATCCGTCTAGTTTACTTAAGGCATGATATACCTCTAAGGCGCAAAGAATATTCATTCTATTGCTAAGCTCGGACTGAGGGACAGTTTCTGTTCGGTGTCTTGGACGTTCTGTGATATAGCAAACTACCGATGACAAGGCGAGAATGGCTGCTTGGGAGTAGGTGCTATCCATTTCCCTGAGACCGGGCAGCACAGGGCCTTTAAAGAGCAGCATGGGCTGCGGGCGAGCGCCCCTCGGCAGGGAGTGTGAAAGCAACTGCTGCTCGAGCGTCAGTGTGTTCCCTGCACCAGCTCAGGGTTTTACACACGCTCAACAGCACTAATTCTAGATAGTGTGAGAATAAATTTGGATCACTCTCTATTTCACTCTACTTATACTGACAGCAGAGACTCGGCTGTTTCTTTCAAGATATCTTTACAAGATTTTTAAGAATTCTTGTGCCTTGTCCTAAAGATATAAAACTGTTTTCAATGCCTAGTGATTTATCTTTATTACTACATGATTTCTAGAATGAACTTTGAAAACTCTCCATCAATATAGCAAAATTTCTGTATTCTAAATCAAAAGTCAACAGACTGGGGAAAGCATTGGCAACAAATAACAAGGAGATAATATCTTTACTATATTAAGATGTTACCTAACAATAAGAAAATATCATTAAACCTGTCAAAAATGTAAAAAAGGTGGAAACATATTTCTCAGGAAGAAAAATGACATAACAGCATAAAAAGATTATCGCACTTACTCTATTTAAGAAAGCACCAATTACAACAATGCAAATACTCTTTATAACATCTCAAAGTGTTCATTCTTCCACTTAACGAATGCTTAAATGCTTACTGTCGTCTAGAAACTGGATTCAAATGGTTGATACTGGGAAGTGTTGGTGATGCTGTGGGGAGAGAGTTTTATCATATCTATCAGAGAGAGACTAATTTGACAAACAATTTTGGGAGGGGAATTTTTCAAACTAATTAAAAGTTTACATGCCTCTTGACTAGATTTTATGCTTGCAGGAATCTAGCCTATAGATATACTCGTATAGCTATGTAGGGCATGTTGTCATCCTTTGTCATTATTTCACAATTGCTCATTCTGCTGCTAGTAACATTTATAGATTTTAGTAGTTACTGTGGCTCAGGCATTGTACTAGGTGTATTGCATTCTTAAAACAACTATAAGAAATAAGTACTGAAATGATAATAGGGCTTGAATTTTCTCCTCAAAGTTACTCAGCTGGCAATTGTGAAGCAGGTCTGACATTAGAAACCCCATTCCGAAGCTCACTTCCTACTCCCGCCTCCACGTCCTCCTAGTGTGTATCAATGTTATTTAGAAAGGAGAAACCTGGAAACAATGTAACTGTCCATTAATAGGGACCTGATAAATACCTCCATTCATGAAGTAACTTGTGTAGCCTTAGGGGAAACATATGCTAATAGAGAAAGAATTATACTATTTACTGTCAAAATGAAACAACCTGGAACAGTATTTAAATGTCTCCTTTTGTGGAAAAAGGAAAGGTTAAGCATTAGCATATACACACACAAACATACACATGTGTATATGTTGAAATCAATGTAAGGACACCTATGAAACTCAACATCTAAGGCAGGACACTCAGCATAATATCTGTTCCCTAGTTCCCATCCTCAATGAATTCTATCCATTTTTCAAAGCTTTACCTAGTTCTTTCTGGAGAAATAATTTTTTTCACTTTCCTGAACTCCTATAAAGTGACATGAAAAAGAAAAGGTGGAGGAAGAGGAGAAGGCGGCGAGGAGGAGGAGGAAAAAGCAGTTGAGAGCTTATTTATAAGGCATTGTGCCAATGATTATATAAGCATTTTTTTAAAAATCTGGTAATTGTTATTGACCACTCATATTTTATATGGAAACTGAACCTTAGTGAGATTAAGATATTCCCTACATCACATGACTACTAAGTAGTTGAGAGGACACCCAAATCCAAATTTGGGGCAGAATAGCTTGATTTTAGCCACTAAGCAAACTTCCCCTTTGTCCTAATTGTTTGGCAGTTATCATACATGGCATCTCTTCATCAGAACTTGAAGGGACGGCAGCAGTGGTTAGCTCTGGAGCCTGGTTTCCCAGTGGTTTGTAGTACTGATTTGCTTAGCTTTTACAAGATACTTCACTTGTCTGGGCCTTAGGTTATTAATATGTGAAAAGAGGTTAATAACAGTATCAAACTCATAAGCTGTATTGAGAATTAAAATCAGTGGTAATAAACATAAAACATTTAGAAGAGGACATGCCATATAGAAAAAAATGCTAAATTTTAATTATTAGTAGTAGTAAAAAGAAACTATATTCTAAGCATTCCTTTTTACCCATAGGACATAACACAGAGATTATAATAATTTTTCACTACGGAGTACCTGGATGTTAATCATTCAGTGCCATAGTTCAATAATTTTTTGTTTGTCATAATAAGGTATTATAGGTTGAACCATATGAAATTTCAATTTTATAAGATCAAATCAGTCAAATATTGGCAATTCATACTTTTCAGTTTTATTTATGTTTTAATTATTTCAAGTTCCATTAAAAAGGATGAATTTATTAATAGCCACTAAATCCAAATAACTTTTAGATACTTTTATTCTGATTATATATACATTTCCTCATATAGTTTAAAATCTATTATATAATGGAAAATGATTTTTAAGTATGTCTGAAACCTGAAATTAATATTTGTGATTTTTTTCACTAATGCAGCATGCAACTGTCATGGGAAAGCTGAAGAATGCTATTATGATGAAAATGTGGCCAGAAGAAATTTGAGCTTAAATATACACAGAAAATACATTGGAGGGGGCGTGTGCATCAACTGTACCCAGAACACGGCTGGTATAAACTGTGAGACATGTGTCGATGGTTTCTTCAGACCCAAAGGGGTAAAGTATGCCTTTTCTTTCATTAAGTGTTATTTTTTTATACAAAGATGTATTATATAGAAAAATAGTTTTGATTGACTTCAAATCCTAAAAGGTGACCAGAAAAGTTTCATAGTGGTAACTGATGTAAATATTTGAAGATAAAATATAAAACATTTACATCTCTCCAGAAAGTTTCATTGTGCCTCATTCCAGTCAAATTCCAACTCCAGACAAATTTCTTTCTTATTTTGAGAAAACAAATTAGTTTTGCTTCTTAGCGAATGTCATAAAATTAAATAATACAATATTCACAATCTTCCTAATAATAACATTAAACAATTTAAAAAGTACTTTTTACACTAATACAATATACTTAGGACTAAGTTTAATAAAAGAACTGCAAAATCTCTGCACTGAAAATATTACTGTGAATAATAAATAAGTGGGGAGATTTACTATATTCATTGATTCAAAGACTCAACATTGTTCAAGTGTTACTTTTCACCATATTTACTTTTAGATTCTATACAACAATTCCAGCAAATATTTCTGTAATGGACAAGCTGATTTTAAAATTTGTATGGAAATACAAAGAAACTATTATAGCCAAAATATTATTAAAAAAATAAAGTTAATGCATGTACTTCTTAATTCTAGGCTAGTAAAACTAAAGTAATCAAGAGAGTAAGCTTTTAGCACAGGATGGACAAAGAAATCCATTGAACAGAACTGGGGTTCCAGAAATTGACCCACATGATCAACTGATTTTCAACAAATACTTCAAAGCAATTCATAGGACAAAAAGAAAATATTATCCAAAAATGGTACTGGAATGACCAGTTTACTTTGTATGTCTCAATAATTATTTCCCACTACACACAAAGATTTACTCGTGTATGGGCCACAGACCAAAAACTTAAAAAAAAAAGTATTTCTAGAATAAAGAACATCTTGACTTAGATGTTTTACAAGAGAAGATACAGGAATAGCCAATAAGCACTTAAAATGGAAATTAAATTCATAGCAAGACCTCCATGAACTCATAATGGAAGATGTGCTCTAGGACCCAGCATTGATGGGAATGGCTTAGTGATTGCCAAATATACACTTGCCACACCCACTAGAAGGCTTAATTCAAAAAGATAGTCAACACCAAATCATGAAATATTAGAAATGACATGGAAGAACTGGAACTCTCATATATTTCTGGTGAACATGTACTACATTATTACTTATTTGGCAAAATGTTGGCAGTTCCTTATAAATTCAAATATAATATACACCAATTCTAGAGTATATATAAAGTATATTCTAGAGTATAATAAAAATTCTGTTCCTAGATATTTATACAAGGTAAATAATAAAGCATGACCATAAAAAAGACACATAAAATTGTCTTATAGGAGCTAACCAAAACCTGGAAATGACCCAAATATTCACCAAAAGGAGTTTGGATTAAAAATTATGGTACATTTATGCAAATGGACACTATGCAACAATTTTTTTAAAAAAAGATCTAGTGATGCACATTACAGGACTAAATCTTAAAATGTTATGTTGAATGACAGAAGGGAGACACAAAAATGTGTGTATTTCAGTACTTCCTAGGCAAATAATTTTTTTTTTGGAAAAAATAATGTCTATACAGTGTATTAGTATAGTCTTTGTTTCATAACAATATTGTAACATTAAAAGCTACTAGTTATATCGAGTGTTTAATGTATATGAGGGATCTTATAAGTTAATCCTCTTTCTAATTTAATAACATTACTGTAGTTATTATTATTATCCTCATTTTTCAAGGAAGTAAACAAGTAACAGGAGGCCACATAGCCGATAAGTGGTCACACCTGGATATGAACTCCAGCTTTCCTCATTATGGAGCCTACATTGCTTCTTCCTAGGTTATACTGTATCCTCAGAAAAGCAAGTTTTACCATATTTGCCATGTATAATGCGTACTTTTTGCTCACATTTTTGAGGCAAAACTGAGGACGTGCATTATACATGGGTAGTACTAATTCTATATCTATATAAATGTTTTTAATTCTCATGCATTAAAAGTATAAATCTAGAAGGCAATAATGATATCTGTATGTTCAAAAATAAATGCTATATCCTATATAGCATTGCTATATAATAAATATAATAAATGCTATATCCTATATAGCATTGCTATATAATATATATAATAAATGCTATATCCTATATAATAAAAAAGTGTCTCAATAAAATAAATTTAAAATTGAATTAAAAAATTAAAACAAAATATTTTTCATGAAAGTTCGACCAAAAACATAGGTACACATTATACATGACAAAATATAGTAATTTAAATATCTAATATTTTAAGCATAAATTATGAAATTTTAAAATTAATTATGCAATGATGTGAATAAGTTGTTGAAAATTAATTTGGGTAAAATTTACTAATTTTGAACTATATTGTAATTAAAAAACAATCAGGAATAATTTATTATGGAATGTATATTAGAGAATATCAAGAAAATATTGTTTTTGTTGTGATGATGATACAGTCATTATAAATGAAAGAAATGCATACTAAAATGTGTAGGGATTAAAATATACTTTCTTTGGGATATTCCTTAATAACTTTAGCAAAGGATAAGATTTTATGTAATTTATGAAGCCAAATCTTGGTAATTGTTGAATAAGTAACCTTGATAATTGTTGAATCTAGGTAACAAATATATATGAGTTTATTGTACTATCCTGTTTACTTGTGTTTATCCATTTCAAAGAAATGGATTTTAGAAATTTCAAGCATATACTAAAGGTAAATTCTTATATTATAATTTTCTCTATATAATTTATTACTATCCATTATGATACTTAATTTGTCCTTAAAGGCTTGCTGACTTTAAAAATATTGGGGTTTTTTTTACACTCAATTAAAAGCATTTTAATATTTTTGTTAGGTATCTCCAAATAATCCAAGACCATGCCAGCCATGCCACTGTGACCCAGTTGGTTCCTTAAGTGAAATCTGTGTCAAAGATGAGAAACATGCTCGACGAGGTGAGAGCCATTGTCCTGATGAACGGACAACTAAAAGTCAAATACGAATTTTTAAGAGAATATTTTACAGTAGCTTTTATTCATGTAATAAAGTTGTTCTTGTATGTCTCAAATTTCCTTCCAAGAACCATTTTTTTTATTCATCTCAGCGATTAATTTTAATTTTAATGCTTTAAAAGCAAGAGTTAAATAATTTGTTTTGATTATATATGTATATACATATTTACATATCTCTGTGAATGCACCTCTGTTAATCAAAAATCAGTGGTGTATGTCATTTTTTTACATCTTGCTTATTAGATTGTTTTGTACCTTCAATTGTTACTATCATCAAAGGGCAAGATGCTGTAATGGGAGGAGAGATTAGAGGAGATGATATGGAAAACAAGAAGTGTTTTATATATGGATATCATTTATATAGATATTAAGATTATTTCTAATCTTTATTATAACCAATGATTTAATAAAGATTTTTGCATTAAAATGTTCTTGATTATTATAAAAATAATACATGATAAAGTGAAATTTTAACCATAGGAAACAAATAAAATAAATAGCTATAGTGTCCTCTTCAACCTATTCATTCTCAGTCTCGTTTCCAAATACAATCACATTGGGCATTTTCTCTCACTAAGTTCTTTTGGGAAAACTTATCTTGCAAACAATATCTGAATAATATCCTTAACAGTATTTTTACTCACTGTTAAATATTGCCTATTGAATCTTCATCTTCAAAGACAAAGAAATGTGTCATTCACACCAAGTTTTCATTAACTCCGCCATTCATATATTTTTATTCTGTATTTCTTCTACAGCATCTTTTGTTAAATAAAAGGCTTAAATCTCTTTTTCATGATTTATTAAATGTAGACATCATCTCTTTTTTTATTGGTAACAAAATTCTTTATTATATTTTTCCATTACCATTTAGTTCCCTTATACCCCCCATCCCCAGCAATCACCACACTGTTGTCCACGTCCATGAGTCCATTTTCTTTTTTGCTCAACCTCTCCAACCCCTAACCAACCCCCCACCACTAGCTGTCATCTGCTCTCCATCTATGAGTCTATCTCTGTTTTGCTTGTTAGTTTAGTTTATTCATTAGATTCCACAATGAGTGAAATCATATGGTATTTGTCTTTCTCTGACTGGCTTACTTCATTTAGCATAATGTTCTCCAGGTCCATCCATACTCTTGCAAAGGATAAAATTTTCTTATTTTTTATGGCCAAGTATAATACCATAGACACCATCTCTCGAGGTTACACTATTTAATTTAAGAAAAAGGCCCATCGTAAACTCTCCACTGCTGTTATTTTTCATTGGTGTTATTTTCTATTTAGAAAACTATTTAATCTGGGATTAAACTTTTGATCTTTCTCTTTAACTCAAATTTACTAAGGGGATATATTTATTTACTAATTTTTAGACAAGTTTAATTTTGTATAAAATTCTGTCCTTATCTTTGATATTCATAATTAACTTAACCCTATTTTTTTGTAGTATTTGGTACAAATCTAGAAGTAATTTATGCTAAGAAAACAAATCTTAGATAATTTCTACTTTAAGAAAGTGAACATTTTTGTGCATTAGTCATGGATAAGCTGCAATAAATATTTATGTTTTATACCATATGCCATTTAATTAAATATTACTATATAATTCAAATTTTTATTTCTTTTTTCTAATTTATATTTAAGAACATTAAAATTATAAGACTGTCATCTGAGACATTGAATTTGGACAAGTTTTCTTTGATTTCTAATATCTTTTGTCATTTACATATTTTTGTACTTGTAATTAGTGTTTATTTGGAGCATAAGTATAAAAACTTGAATCATGTTTTTTCTTGGAGTTTTATGAATGTAAAATGGGAGTTTGTCCTATTGAATCTATTTTAATTGAATTTTACTTTGGTCCTTATTAATACTATGACAACAGTTTTTGCTTTTCTATATGTTTTCCTAATACATGTTTATTCTTTTATTTTTCACAGTCCTTACCATTTTGTGCATCCTTTGTGAACATTATATGCACATGTTTTTAATAGAAACAATGAGACTGTTTAACTTATTTCTACATAACTAGTATGTATGTTTGACCCTCTCTGTGTTTATTTTTCTCACCATAATGTTTCCTTTTCTCTTCCTTCCCTTTATATTTTGAGTAGACTATATTTTGCTGATTTGCTCCTTTATTTTTCCATATTTTGAAGATCAATAACTGATATCCATTAATTCATGCATACTTTTTTTCTATTTTTTCCAATTAAAGACAAGAAAAAAACTATCTTGCATTTCTCCATTAAAAAAAAAAAGTAAATTTGAACTGCTCACATTTCCCTCTTTTACATTTTAATCCCCAAATATTTATTCCCATGAACACACTTAGTCTTTTGTTAGTGGTACTAAGCAATGCTGTACTTATATTGTTGTTGTTAAATTTTTGTTTTAAGTAGTACAATTTTACTCCCAAAGCACCTTTCCATTTTGTGTTTGTCTGAGCGGGCTTATGAATCCACACATATACACAAGTTACACAGTCTTAATCTAGTGTCTCCTGTCAGGGTTATGGCAATTCTTCCTTGATCATTGCAGTGAGTTTCTCTAGCCTTAATTTTGGTAAATTCTATGAGATTTTATCTTTTAAAAAATTCTTAGGCCCTGGTCAGTGTGGCTGAGTTGGTTGGGCATCATCCCACAAAGCAACAGGTCTCCAGTTCAATACCCTGGGTTGTGGATTCTGTTCCCCACTGAGATATGAACAGAGGCAACTGATCAATGTTTCTCTCTCACATCAATGTTTCTCTACCTCTCTTTCTCCCTTCCTTCCTCTCTCTCTAAAAAAACATAATAATTCTCAGTATTTTAAAAAATACTTTGAAAATGCTATGTGTTAAAACAGGCAGCTTCTAATTAAACCTATTAATCTTTGGTTTTAACTGTTCTTTTTTGATGTACACCACAAATCTAATTTTTGTGTGAAAATAGGCTTTTAAAAGGCTGCTATAATTGAAACCTTAGGGGCTAAATTATATATTTACCTTAAAAATTTTGATATGTGGCTCATCTTCTCTTAGGTCTGGCTCCTGGGTCCTGTCATTGCAAACCTGGCTTCAGAGGGATAAACTGTGATCGGTGTGCCCGGGGCTATACTGGCTACCCAGACTGCAAACCGTGTAACTGCAGTGGCGAAGGAAGCACAAATGAGGACCCTTGTTTTGGACCCTGTAACTGCAAGGTACATTGTTTATTCCAGTAACATCCCCCTGTCAAAACAGAAGGTCATTTTCCTTAGCTTCTCTGATATACCTGCTGGCATTAAGCAATTGTTACAACTTCTCTGGTGTATATCCACTACCTATTCCGTATGTGGCACTCTTGTAACTGTCTTTAAAAGCCTAACAGGTGCACTGCAGCAAAATACTGGCTATTTGTCTAAAAACCAATAGATGCACAGAGCACAAGTTACCTTAAGAATTGTGTCATTTTATAGCAAAAACACTTTTTCCCCATTACCAATCCAGTATAATTTAAAACTATACAGCTCTAAAAATATATTTAAAACTATAGTACACTCAAATCTACTCTAGCTTTGTATCTAATTCTGAAAATGATTCTTTCAAGGGTTTCATTCTGGATTTTTAATCTTCTGAAGTTTGATCCCAGATAGGTCTGAAAATACCATATTCAAACTCTTTCATTTAATTACCAAAATGTAAGAAGCCCTAGTGGAATTGATTAAAGGCTCAATATTTCCTCCCAAGAGTGCTTTCAGAAATGCAACTTCATTTGCTGTACATGCTTAGCCAATAGTTCTTCATGTTAACAGCAAAGGATGAACTACACCTGCAGCTTATACACATAGAGGAAACACAGAGGCATGCACAAGTCTTAAACGATAAAACTGATTTCCTTTAGTTATAATAATTGGTAACAAAATGTTTGGATCAGACAGTGTTAGCTTAATTAGCTGAGAGAATGAAAAATCCATTGAAAACTTAGCGTGCCATACTGATGTAAAAAATAAATGTTACTTTTGTCTTTGTTCTACTTTTTTCTTTGTTCTCAACCATAGATGGAACCCTATTGATATCTTTCCTTTATTACTTTATTAGTCTTATCTAAGCAGTATAAATAATATGTTTAGTTATGTGTGTATATCTGGGTATATAAACACTAACGATAATACAAGAAGTAAATATTACTATTAATGTTAAGTGCATGTTTTGGGGACAAGAATGTATAAAATATCAAACTAAATATTATAATAGTTACATAGCAGGCATATGTTCTATATCAGGGATAACTTGGTTACTTATCTTGGACAGTAAACAAGCAGAAAGGCCACAATTCATGAGAAGGAATTGTCATGTATTGCAACATAGTAAATTTTTTAGGTCCAGTGCATTTCATTCAAATATTATCTGAAATGTAAAAATTGCTTTAGTAGATCCAGATTGTGTAGCAGTCTGTTGGTGATGGTTTGTTAAGGACACCTCCTATCTTTATCCTTTATGGCCTTTGAGGGGATCCTATAGGCTCTTAGTAAATCTTCCCTTATATTTACCAAAACATATCCTATGTGTCCTTTATTCCTTTTCCAAACTGCACAGAAGTCTTGATTTTTTATCACTTGCTCAAATATAGGACAGGGCAAACTGAGCTTAAAACAGAAGACAAACTTCCCAAATTTCTAGAATGTAGGAAATTAAACTGGGAAAAAAAAAAGGAATGTTTTTATACACCTACCAGTCATTCAGTGGAGATGGCTGATATTGGAAAGGAAAGAGTAAAGCGAGGGAGGGAAGTGGGCCTCATTTTGTTCCTTCTCCTTGGTAACTGTAGGAAGAAAGTTTAGGGCAAGAGGACTGTAGCCATTAGCAGAACTCGAAGGAAAATACTGCCTCCTCTCTGCCTGCCTTAGTACTGTCTGGAAAATGATTACAATCCTACTAGGAAAAATGCCTCCTACTAAGACACTTGAAGTTCTACACAGATAATTAAAGCACAATAATAAACAGCAATTAAGAAATCATAAAAGAGAAGTAAAATGAAGTAAATAGCATCATTAAATAGTTGTCTTTCAGCTGTATGATATTTTAAATAGATAACCCCTTACTAACTAAGTTTTTAGGATAAAAAAACTTAATAAGCCCTTATTAACTAATTTTTTAGGATAAAAACTTGCAGAAAAAAAAGGTTCATTAAATACCTACATAATCTTAAAAACTGCAAAATATATGTATATAGCAAAAAAAATCACAATGTTTGTGTATCTAATACACTATAATTAAATGCCTATTGCCTCTTATTTACAATAATAATAAATACCCAATGTTTCAACAAAATACACATACAACTGAAGTACTGAAATGACATTTATTAATGTAGAGCTAAATGTGATAGCTCATTCTATTTCACAGAAACATGATTAGGCATAGGTGTTAAATGATTATAAAAAACAATGTAGGTCAAAATGCTACTTAATAAGTAAAACTTCACTGAGAAACTAAGATGCTTGAAACTTAAATTCAAATAAAATGATATCCATGTATTCATCTTGCACATTTATTCCTTCATACTATAATCTATAGTAGTTCTTTACAATTTTCATTAGAAAGAAATATCTTCTGAGTATGTATACATTTAAAAAAATTTCAGGTCTAGAGTTATTTTTATTGTAAGTTTTAAATGGCTAAAATTCTGGTAAAATACCATACTTAGAAAAGTGGGCAACACTTTTTTTCATTTCTCCCATTTCAAGTACAGTATTCTCGGTAAAACAGAACAAATAAATTTGTAGCCATGTAGATTCAGGAAAGAAAAAAAAATTCTTAGATATCAGGACAAAAAGGCAAAACCAAGTTAAACATAAGCTCAGTAAAACTGAACAACAAAAGTCATAGAGCTGGTGGGTGCGGTGTCTTTTGTACTAACATGTGGGTTAAAGTTTGGAGTATTAGTGGCTTCTCTAGGACTTGAAACTAGGATTTGGATTCACAAAAGGTAATTGGAACTAAATTCACTTAAGGTTGGACTATAGAAATGCCCCTTGACAATGAAATAGTGGAACAGGAATTAGAAAAATCACCTGCAAGCCAGGAGTGGCAGCTAGAAAATTTTGTCTTTCCTTTGGATCTCTAGGTGGGGAAAAATTAGTGCACTATGAGGAATCACACCCCCAACCCTGTGCACCACATGGGACTGGGGGTCAGTTTTATTCACTGTTTATGTGCTAGAATTCTTTAACAAGTCAGGTAAACGGTATTCCCACAGGAAAGAAACTATAGCCTCAACTGACAAATTATATAGACATAAAAATGTGTAATCACAGAAATCTTAGAAGTAAAAATATGTAAAAACATATAATCATAAAAACATGATTAGAAAATAGAATTAAAAAAGAAATATTAAGAAGAAATAATATAACATAAGGCACTATATTAAAATAAAATAATAATTTCCAGGTTTCAAAAAGAAGTCAGTAAAATTTATTTCTAGAAATAAAAAATATACATGGTCATTGAAATGTAAAATTCAGTGAATGGTTGATCAAGATATTAGAAACGGCTGGATAGGAAATCAGAAATACAGACTATGAGGAAATTAACTATGAATCAATGTAGGGAGATAAAGAAATAAAACTATGAGATGCTAAGTGGCATGGCTGATAGAATGATAAAATTCAACATAAGTTTATCAGGAGTTGCTACAAAAGAGATTAGATAAAATTGAGTAGAAACAATATTCAAGGAATAATGAAGGAGAAAATAATTATCAAGAATTAAAGAATCCTCAGACAGGTGGCTCAGTTGATTGGAGCATTGTCCCATGCACCAAAGGTTACAGGTTTAGTCCTGGGCAGGGCACATTCCTAGGTTGCAGGTTTGATCCCCGGTAGGGGCTCAAGTGCCCAGGGGAGTCAACTGATTGATGTTTCTCTCTCATGTCGATGTTTCTTTCTCTCTCTCTCTCCCTTCTTCTCTCTCTAAAATCAATGAGCATATCCTCAGGTGAGGGTTAAAAGAATTAAAGAAAATTATATATTCTCAGTTTGAAGAAGAGAAAAAGAATCCACCGCAAGGGCTCATGGTAGAAAACCTGACTGCCAGTCAAGACAGGAAAAAAGTTTTAAAACTACAGACAAATAGCAGATTATTGTTAATGTTTACCATTCACAGTCTAACTTCATTGAAAAAATGCTTAGTGATTTATATACTTCACAGAGAAAAATACTGAACCCAGAAGAGAGTGCTAATGGATTGCAGAATATGGGAATCAAACTATGAAAAGCAATAGCATTTCTATACACCAGTGATAATTAGAAAACATAATAAAATATTTAGAATAGCAAAAAAAACTATATGATACCTAGTAATAAATATTTGTAAATCGAGATAAATTTCTAAAACATTATTGAAGATAAAATTTTAAATGGGACCATAATTGATAATACCAAGTGCTGATGGACATCTAGGAAAATAGAAACGTCCACCACTGTTATTAGCGTGAACTAGCACTACAGCCTAAGGAGGAAAATAGGCATTATCTGATATCATTAAAACATTGAAACCCTGTCAGCCAGCAACTTCACATCTAGACATTTACCCTGCAGAATCTCATGTAATATGTAGGAAGAGGCGTATAAAAGATGTTTAATATAGGGAAACTTGTTATAATGAATATTAGAAAAAATCTAAATATCCAAAAATCAATAAGATAAAGTATAATATATTTATATAAACTGATACAAGAAGCAGTTCAAGTGAGTGAAATAGGGTCTACATGTACAAACACTGATACATTTCAGAAACTTAAGAAGAGAACAAAAATAATTATGTTGTCACTTATGTAATGTAAAGCATAAAACAATTCCATATTGTGTGGACACACATATGTAAATTTAAAAATTTTAAATATGTAGATGTAATACGTATTAATTTCAGAAGAGTAGTTAACTCTAGAGAACTAGGGAAGGGAATAGGATGCAAATGAAATGAGATTCAAATGTACCTAAATATTGTTTATTAAAAGCATATCTGAAGCACACAGAAAAAAAAATGTTATTTTTTTAACCTTGCTTTCTGGTGCTTTAAAAATAGTTCCTAATTTAAAATTCATGTTATTAAAGGAAACAAGGATTTCTTGATTTGAAGAGAAGTATATGAAATTCTTAATAGAATATCAACTACTATCACCTTTACACGGACGATTTTCTGTTATAGCCTTGTTTAAACAATGATATTAATGAACATCCTAATTATATTTCAAAATATAATTTTGAACAAGACTAGCTTAAGACACAAAAATATTTACTAATTTTATGCATTGTTAAAATTTTTGAAATTTCTACAGCTTCTTGTGAATTACAAGAGAGAAGCCAATCAGGGATATAAGACAAGTCAATTGAATGTAAATGCTAGTCTGACTCTTGGTGTTTATTTTAAGCACTACATGGTAGAAATTGGCTCTTTTGAAGTTTGGCATCATGTTATCTATTAAAGGTCAGTTGGATTGTAGACTCTGAAAAAATAATATAAACTGACCTTGATCTAGGTAAGAGCATGTGCTTTTACTTTTATGAAAGTCTTAAAATAACAAGATGAATAATGAAGTAAAAGAATAGAAATCAAAGTCTGTATTTTATCTTGCTTTGCTTTGGGTTTTTTACTGTCCTTTTCATTAAGTCCTTCTTGATTTACAAGATTATGGGTCTGACTTTGGCTTAACTCTCCAGAATGTTCTTCAGTCACCGTCTTCCAACCTTACATTTCCTGAATCGCCAAACACTTTCTAAATCTGGAATTGCATGGGTTCTATTCAGACAGCTGGGAAAATCTTACCTGTTTCAATACTCAGCTCCTCTTTCCCAGCAAAGCGGCCCTGGACCCCCCAGTATACGTCACTCTTCTGCTCTAATCACCTGTAACATCTTTTTCTTTTCCTTTATGATCTTTTCAAATTGTATAGCCCTGTTTATTACTTGTCTCATCTCTGTGATGCCGTAGATCCTATGTATCACCTCCATCGGCGAACTACAACCCCGTGACTAAGACATAAAAAAGGAGGAAGGAGGAAAACTGAACAATTATGAAAGTTTGACAGTCTTTTATTTGTTTTTTTTATTTTATTGTGTATGCTATTACAGTTGTCCCATTTCCCCCCTTTATCCCCTCTGCCCTGCACCCCATCCCATCATCCCCACACCTTAGTCCATGTCCATGGGCTGCACACACCAGTTCTTTGGCTTCTTAATTTCCTGCACTACTCCCAACCTCCCCCTGTCCACTTTTTTTTTTTTTGGTCAACATTTTCCTGCCACCACTTTCCCCAGCCCCACCCACCCTCACCACCCACCCTCAATCTTTCCCCCTTTTGGCTTTGTCGATGGGTCCTTTATGCTTGTTCCTTGATGACCCTTCCCCTCCCTTTCCCCTGTCATCCCCTTCTCTCCTCCCCTCTGGTTACTGTCAGTTTGTTTTTTATTTCAATGTTGCTGGTTATATTTTACTTGCTTGCTTGTTTTGTTGACTAGTCTCCACTTATAGGTAAGATCATATGGTATCTGTCTTTTACCACCTGGCTTATTTCACTTAGCATAATGCTCTCCAATTCCAACCATACTGTTGTGAAGGGTAGTACCTCCTTCCTTTGTGCTAAGTAGTATTCCATTGTGTAAATGTACCACAGTTTTTTGATCCACTCATTTACTGTGGGCAGGTAGGTTGACAGTCTTTTAAACTGCCTGATTCATGTTTCCTAATCTGGAAAACAATGACATTAAAACTTACCTGTTTAAATAGGTTTAGTTATAGCCCTAAAGCCATGTACAAACATAAAGTATACCATAAATGCCTACTGGATTACTTTTTTGTTTATTAATATTTCTTTTTTAATAGAAATAAGTTCCCATTCTCTGCCCCCAATAGGATTTGTGTGTTGTGTACTAACATTTTTACTGGTGTTCTGATTTCCCTCTTCTTTTCCATTTATGCACAGGGATGATCGATCACCTCATTATCTAGTTAGGCTTGAACCTTGGGCATTTCCGCAAAAGGAATTCAGTTTATATATTTGATCCCAAACAAGTTGCAGATGTAAAAGATTTTTAGCATAAAAAGTACATGTAGGAATTTGTCTCATGCAACAGCTATACTTTAAAATATTATGTTAACCAATTTTTAATATTGAAAGCTAAGCTTGTGAAAAGTGAGAACTAATTTTCATTTAATTCATTCTGTCTTTCTTTTTGCAACCCACCAACTATTTATTATTTAAATCTGGAACAGTATTTAAAGAATAAGCGCTCAACAAATACTGCTAATTAGCTAATTATCCTTCTTTTAACTTTTTTAATGCTAGGATGCATTAGAATGAGGCCATAACAGAAGAAAATATGTAATTGATGACAAACATCTCCCCTAAAAGCAAGCATAACTGCAAAATTCCTGAAGCAATTATCACAAAATTAACTTAAATGTCACTGGAGATATTTCTGGTAACTTTGTCAATAGAATTCCCAGTTGACTAACAATTATAGTTAAACATGTTCTGCTGCAGTTGTACCTAATTTACAAGAAGGCAGCTTCATGAGAAATAATAGAGGGAAACTATTGTGACTGTTTCTCTAGAGAGAAACTATACTGAGGGAACTATAGCAAAGAGAAAACTGATGTCAACCCAACAGTATCTAACTTCAAGAAGAAAAAAATACATACTAAGGTTTTCCTAATTCGACCTTGCTTTTAGGGGGAAAGAGTGAAAAAGGAAAGAAGGGGCGCTCACTTCTTATTACTTTTTTGCAGGGTAATCCAAAACCTATCTAATTAGATACTTAGCTGAATATATTGAACAGAAATATGTATCTAAATCACACATTTCTCTTTAAGGGGATAAAAATTGGTTTTTGAGCAGCAAGAATATCATATTCATTTTATGCATAAGTCAATCATATTCACATGATTCATCCATACATCCTGTATGCATATAGAATTAAAATTCCATGGTGGCGATGATTATTTAAAAATAAATGACTGAAGAGGCTTCTTAGTGGCATGATAATGAAAACCAGGTTGAGATCCACCGGTCTAGAGTAAACTGATACTTTTCATTATCACAATGTGTAAGTCAGTGATATTCATTATAATTATTTACAACTGAAAAATAATTGACTATTACTAGTACCCACTTTTTTTTGTTGTTAATATAGCCACCTAGAATAATGGGTTAGAAATCAAGAAAGTAGAATATTTGATTTTAAGAAAATATGATGATATAAGGGAATATTAATCTTTAGAGTGGAAGTCTGGAACAATTTGGAAATCACTTATTTCACAGGCTTAAGTGTAAAAATGGCTGGTGATTTATAAATTAGAAAGAATCACTGTTGGAATTTAAATAAATAAAGTATTAAAATAAATTTACCAGGTTGACATAAGTTACCCATTTGAAATGCATACAGTCAGCCCTCCCCATCCCCAGATTTTCAACTGTGCATTCCCAACTGCAGACAGAAAATTCTGTTTTCAGTCAGTGGTTGGTTGAATCTGTGGGTGCGACAGCTGGGGATACGGAAGGCCAACTGTATATTTATTGAAAAAAAAATCTGCGCATAAGTGGACCCACACATTTCAAACCTGTGTTGATCAAGGGTCAACTGTGACTCTTATAAAAGTTGAGAAATACAAAGAAGTGATAAAATAATAGGTAAATGAGAGAGAAATCTTATAATGACAAAAATAGCATTTGGCCTGGAATCAAAAAACTCTCACCATTATCAGATGTTTAGGATCAATTATTTTCACATCTATGCTTTACAAACTGCGTTGGATGGTGACAAGTTATTAGATAGGATATTTGCCCTTAAAAACCATATAACATAAATGACAAGAAAATGTTTGCAAAATATGGTGGACTTCCTGTTTGTATTTATTTATTTGTTTTAATAAATGGCCTCTAATAAGCATTCTTACATCTAGAAACATCTGAGAACAGTGCTCCAGCAGCCTCTTGTGTTCCTATCATGCAAACCTTAGGATACATCTTTTCTTTCAGCCTCATGGTTTTTGTTCCATTTTTCCTTCAGAGGGATGGAGGACTCTGGTGATGATTCTGGTGTTAGATACAAAGCATGTGCTCTGTACCCCTCTTAGGGTAGTAACTTCCTCTGGCCTAGTATTATCCTCATTTATTTACAATTCTATTTCCTTTACTATAACCCTCTTGAAGCCATTTTTATATTCTCTCTGACATCTTGTACAATGCCTTGTATTCATAGCTCAGGTATAATTTGATAAACAAATGAGTAGTAATAGAGAATAAAGGAACAGTGAAAAATAATGTACAAAACATTTCCTTGTAATTTGATATCAATAGCAAAGGAAATTTCTCATTAAAACCTGCCCATAAAACAGAAGGTTCATTCTTGAAAATTTAAGTCCTAGATGATTCATATCAAGAGGGTCTTCCAAGAATAAATCAGGAATACAATCAGGGGATGCTTCATGAATGACAGTCAATGTGTCACAGAGAAGTTTTGAAAAAGCAGTGATCTACCTGGGACCCATAAAAAAGAACTGAGACCCAGGCTGTCAAGGTCATGTATATTAATTAACAAACTGCTAGGAGGTGGGAAGCCTTTGTTTCTATGGATGTGCAATAAAAATCTTGACCACTATGCTTCTGTGTTTGAATTGTGCCACTTTAAAACATCTAAATTATATTATCAGACTCTGATGCTCTCTAATAATCACTGTTTTTAAACCACTGTTGTTTTCAAAGGAAACTTTGGAAACACAATTCTAAAATAAGAAACTGTTTAGATACATATCCTCTCAAGGGAGGTTGGAAAAGGAAATAGAAAGTAGAATCTGATATAACTAATTAATTCCTTACGTGTTGAGACATGTCCGGAAGCAGAGATCTAGTGAGCTAAGCAGTTTCTCCCAGATTTTCATTTTCCTACCAGCTTCAAAAGTACTTTAACTAAGTCCATAAAATCAGATAATATAATAGGTACTACATCCACCATATTTACAATTTAGATTTGGTTCGATATTTGTCTGTAGTAGAGCCTGAGAAAAATTAGGACCAAGCCCTTTGCAATTGAATGATTAGGAGCTGCCACTCACTAAAGTATAGGAATATTTTACTTAGTATTCCTATACTTAAAGTATAGGAATAAAGTACTCAGGATTAAAAAAAGTAGGAATCTGGAAATTTAAGGTTGGGGCTTTAAACTGACTGGCTTTGCAATCGTATGCGAAGTCTCTGCAAATCTTATGAGTTGATAATTACCTGTGAAGAGGGGTGAGGTGAACTGGGTGTGGGGAGGCAGAAGAGGGTTAGCTTGAGGACTTGTAACAGCATCTAAAATAATAGATCCTCAAGATTGTCATAATAAACAAAGCAAAACTACCACTTGGCTAACTTGTTTTTATAGAGGCAGACATCCTATTATCTTTACAATGGTGTGTTGGGGTCCCCAAGACCACACTCAATTTCAATGATTCACTGGAAAGACTCACAGAATTCTGAAAAGCTGTCATACACATGTTTTGCTTTATTGAGTGTAAGGATACAGATTAAAATCATCAAAGGTAAAAGGCGTAAGAGTCCAGGGGAGACCAAATGCAAATGCCAGTTATCCTCTTCTAATAAAATAGCACAGAGAGTGTTTAATTCTCTCAGAAGCAAAGTGTGATTACACAGATGAAGTAATTGTCACCCAGGGAAACTCTCCCAAGTCCTGGTGTCCAAAGTTTTTACTGGGGGTCAGTTATATAGATAGGGAGTACTTATATGATTGACCTGAACTATTCACTCTCCAAAACCCCCAAAGGTCAAACTGATACAATGTGGCCAAGGCCTCAGTTAAAAAAAACTAGACACTCACCATAAATTACATGTTTGCATAAAATATCTGGTGTGACCCTTGGCCTGATATACAAACGCAGTCTTATGAGGCAGGAAATTCCAAGGGCTTATAGGTTACCTCCCATTAGCTGATCAAGGGATGATCATTCAATTTGGATTGTGCAGAGTTTGAGCAGTCGAAACCTGCTGAAATAATTCTTTACTGTGTCAATATTGTAGTGAAAATTTTTCTTGTTCCAGAATCTCACATTTCATAGACATTTTGCCTGCTACTACCAACTTAATTATGCCAAGTATAGTTCTATTGATTTATCCCCTACTGAATATCCTTTAAAGACTTACCAATTCCTAAGGGAAACCATACAGATCTCCTAGGATAGCCTTAAATGTTCACTATGTGTGGTCAGGAACCCTGGAACCCAAGTACTAAGTGAAGTTCCTAGCATATAGGAAATGTATAATACATGTTTTAAAAGAATACATGATGAATGAACCTTCTGTTCTTTGGATTATTTCTTGTTATCAATATCTTTGATTACATGACTTTCTCATTCTATCTCCTGCAACAGACTGAATTTTTTTTAACCATGCTTCAAGGTTTTGGTCACATTCCACTACTATCATAAAACCATTTCAAACCTTCAAAGCAGGCATCTTAGTCCCTTCGCTTCTGTGTTTCCCTGATTTCGTTTATTTCTCAGATGCACTTATTATGGACTATAATGCAAGTCCATCTTGCATTATAATTGATTATAAATATACTTTTTTACCCAACTGTAGATATTGGCTTTTAAATACAGAGACCTTGGCCTACCATTCTTTATAGTTCCTAGAATTCCTACTCTAATTTGTTGCTTCAGGTCATTAAATAAAATTGAATATTGCAATTATTTAATTATAATTTTTCAAGCTCATATTTCCGGCTTAAAATGGAGCTAAGAAAAATGTAACTATTGCACCGAAATCTCTTGTTGTTGAACTGAGCCTGAATCTCAGAAAGGTGCTATTACAAGCTTTCAAATTAGAGTAAATGAAAGGTAGATTAGACCAGAAACGGAAGAACACAGTGTACAGAACAGCTGTACTGTTTCCTCAGTGGGCTAAGCTCAATTATAATCATACATGTTTCATCTTTCCTGCCTGTGTACTCCTCTGAAGGTTCTTTCAACTTCAGGGCTTTGGGGATTTATTTGCCGCCGTAGGTCTAGAATTAGTTTGATTAGTTTCACTGACATCTATCATCTCAAAAATATCTGAAACCTACCTTAGAAGTAAAAGCTAGCAAGAATTTCAATGGCAATAATTGAATTTGTGTACATATCAACATGTTAAAATCTGACGTGTGAAACAGGTCTAGAGACGCTTCATTTGCTTAGGATTCCGCAATGTAGAGGTGGTTGAGGTTGTAAGTGGGTAATAGAAATTAAGAGTCAAAAAGTTAATTTCAAATAAACTGTCCTCTGGGATATTAGGAGAACCTCTTGTTTATTCTCATATATTTATCTCTTTTTTCATGCTGTCCTTGCCCTTTTGACTTTTCCTTCTATGTCACCAGACTTTATCATCCCTATCTCCTACACAATCTTGGTTTATTATAAAATATTTTTATTAAGTGTCTGCTATATGCATAACACTTTACTGTGCATGAAAAACACAACTGCTAAGAGAGTCACTTAAACTTAATAAAATTTTATTAAGCTGGTGTTCCGTGTTCTACCAGGAGCCCTGCCTACTGCTCTAAATATAAGTAAATATAGGGTTTCTGTCTCTGAATAGATTATGGTGTAGAGCTGGGGAGAACGGCCTGGGAAGAAATAGCTGTACTTTTTCTATCGTTAGAACAGAGCAGTGTATAAAGGGCCCTGAAAAACCTGAGCAAGAAGTCCGTTCTCTAAGGAAAAGGAAAGTTTCAGAATTGAGGTAATAAGGGAATTCAAGGCAAAGGAAAAATGTAGAGCAAACGCATATATAGGGAATATTAAAAATCTGTTTCCTGGAAAGCAAGGAACCTTCCTTTAGAAGTTATTAGTCAAGTTTAACCGTTCTTTAAATTGAAAGTTGATACCCTTCCCAGTTTTTTGTCATACAGCTTTCCCTGGGCTGAGTCCACATTATAGGCCCACCTATACCCAAATAATTCTTCAGTGTACTGGGACTAAAATTAATGAAACTAATCTGGGGAGCAGTCACCAAATGAGAATTAGTTTGTCCTATAATGTCACTGTATAATTAACTGACTCTACCATTGTATTAAAGAAAACACTGTGAAAGTTAAACAGGGAAAACTTCCCTCCTTTACAACTTAGTTGTCTACAGAGACACTATGACTATTTGCCCTGGTTTCTCTACCTGTCAGGTTCTTATGTTTCCTTAAATGTATCATTTTTAATATAGTATGTGAGAAGTATTTTACCATCTGTATAAAGTCAGTGTTCTATTATACATCCAAGTATTAGTTTAAGGTCTTTAATTTTGTCATGTGCTCTAGAACAAAATAGTTCAACAATAGACAATAGTGAACTAATCTGATTTTAGTCAGTTTAACTTATTGTTGTATTTATCATAACATTACCTCCACACCCTTGACATGCAGCGAGACCAAGCAGTAACTTTTGCTACAGTAGGTGGGTGTCCAGTGTTCCTTCCCATCAGTGCAATTAAAAGGGATATAGCTTACTAAGGAGGTTTCAAACAGGATTTTAAAATGTATTATTATACTTTAAATGCTTTTGAGAGGTAAAATGAAGACTACACAGTTTATGTTTACCTTACACAGAAAGAGAGACCATCCTTAATTCTGAAGGGCCTCTCTGTGGCTAACACACTTTTCTTGCCTCTAGGAGAATGTTGAAGGAGGCGACTGCAGCCGCTGCAAACCTGGCTTCTTCAACTTGCAAGAAGAAAATCATAAAGGATGCGATGAGTGTTTCTGTTCTGGGGTTTCCAACAGATGTCAAACTTCCTACTGGACCTACGGCAAAGTAAGCAGCAGCCCTTTAATTCTGTACTCTATTCCTCGGGCCTTCTTACTATTGTTCTTTTGTAAGAAATTAATTTTTTTTCTTGTAGTGAGTTTTTGCTTAAAGTTATCGTGAAAGAGTGATGGAATTTTCTTTCAAATGCTATTTGTGTATTTTGATCAAAACCTTTAAGTTTTATTTGTAATGCTGTGTACACAGGAACCTCTTGGAATAAGTAAACAATAGCCTTTTCAGTATCCATGATTAATATGTGAAACAGTGATGAAGTTACAGTTTTTCTAGCCCCAAAGGAAGGTGATTCAATAAAGAAAGCATCGGATTGTGATATGAAGAATTACATTATCCACTCATAAATATTTTTGATATACCAGTTAAGAAAAAGTGCTTTATTATTTCTGTATATAATGCATATTACCCACCACACCTTTAGTTACTATTTGATGTTGCATGGTCCCTTTTATTGTTGAAGGTGGGGGAGTCACTGAATTTGGACAATATCATTATTCTTAGTCAATTTAAAGTTTTTCAAATTATTGCCTACTTGGTAATTACTAGAATTTTCTTCCATGGTTACCTTCCTTCCTCCAATGGCCACCACATTCCCCATTGTCTTTTCCACTGTGCACAGACACAAGTGATTTGCCTCCTTATAGGAGAGATGTGAGAGGAAAATGAGCCCTTCACGGAATTACATATAGCCTGTGCAGCCGCTCCTAGGAGCACAGAATAGCAGGAAAATCTAGAGAAAGAGAAGCCAAGAAGGAAGATGAGAAACTATTCTGCATAGGGGTTAGTATGCTAAGAAGCTGGATTCTTATACCTAAAGAGCCATCGAAGGGTTTTAGCAGAAGAGCGATGAGAGTAATGTTTTACGAAGATCACTATTTCAATAAACTACCTTCCTTCTTTTCAACTTTAATCAGCTAACTAATCCTTAATGCAAACATTGTATTTCACCTCTGCCTGTATTGCTCTTAAGTCAAGTGTAAAATATTATAAGTAGTTTCTGATTGTTCTCTCATGTCTAAAATTGAACCTGGACATACTTTATCAAATGTAGTACTTTTGGAGCAGAATTCATAGAACCAACAGCAAATAGAAATCTAGTCTAACTTCCTCCTTTTGTTTATAGTGGCCCCTGCTTCTAGACAGCTTCATTAATACATCAAAGTTTTATGGTTAGCGAGGAACAGAGGAGGCACTCAGCCTTGGTCTTCAGAAACCGGGACCATTGATATTTGCATTTCAATAAGTCTTCTGGAAAGAACCTCCTCTGAATCTCCCTGGGCTGTCTTAGAATGTCTGGAGGGTGATGTTGGAAAAGAAAGAAAAGAAAATAATGTATGTTTATTGTCTAGCTAGTAAGGATGTTTTTACCTGGCCTTTTTCTTTTTTGACTGGGGCAGTCCCAGCAATTCCACAGTTTTAGAGATAAAGAATCAGACGACTTCTACATAAAGAAATTATTTTTAAAATTTCATTGACATATAATCGCCATTACCATTTTGCTTCCTATCACCCACAATACCAAGCAGCTCACACAGGTCTAGTGGGCTCCCCGGGAGCTATACACCTCAATGTCTGGTGTTTCGTCCAGACCTGACAGTTTAAATTAGAATCGTAGCTTTATGCCCGCCCCTGGCTGGAGTATAATGATAGAAAAGCAAATCATCTATTCCTAATCCTTTTGTACAGCTTCTTCCTTTTCTGAGCCAAAGATGCAAGCCATGGGTTCCTATGGCACTTCCAACACCATGGGAAGGAGTAGGTACAGTATTGTGAGCTGTAGTCATAGCAACAGGCTGGTACATTAAAATGTTTTTAAGCCTCAAAGTTGGAATTTAAATAAATGGGGAGGGAGGAAATATTGAATGAAAAGCCTTCTTTCAGGCACTTGAATATTTTATTTCTTTTCTTCCTCTGCTTCACGAATTCATAGGTAACACCTTTTAAAATAATTTAGTCCGTAAACAATAGGAAATTACTAATGGAGTGAAACATTCAAAATTCAAAATCAAACTATCTGATAATTAATACAACATTTAACCATTGTATAATTTTGAATAACTTTCTATTATTAAGAAAGAGGTATTTGGAATCATGATGTTTTTTCAAAAGCATTGAATCAATAAAAACAATCATATAGTAAGTGCCACCCAAATGGCTAGAAACATCAAGGAAAAGAATAAGAACCTATACTGAGTACATAGGATAAGTTTAGTGATATTCACCAATCTCATATTTTTGTATAGTTTTTGGCTTTTAAAAAATTTCTAAATGAATGAATACTTCAGGAATATGAAAGAGAAGAGGATTTTTTTCCCTAAGTAATGATGATTGTGCGTGTCTTTTTAAGATACAAGACATGAGTGGCTGGTATCTGACCGACCTCTCTGGCCACATTCGGGTGGCTCCCCAGCAGGACGACTCAGAAGCCCCCCGGCAGGTCAGCATGAGCAGCGCCGAGGCCCGCGAAGCCCTGCCGCAGGACTACTTCTGGAGCGCGCCAGCTCCGTACCTGGGAAACAAGGTAGGTCCATGTGGCGCTTGCTTCTTTGCTTTAACGGATCAAGAAAGGAATGGACTTTATTTAATACTTGTTTAAAGAAGGATAAGACTAGCAAATACATACTGTATTAGATGGCCAGAACCAACTTCAATAGATTTAATTGGACGTTTTTCCCACATGCCATGTGCCATGGCATCCCGAGGTCACCACTTTGCATAGTTGGCTGTTCTATGTAAACTTTTGAATGAACAAATGATGAAAAAACAAATTAATGAGGGCACTAGAATATTTTCACAAAACAAAGTATAGATATTTGAAGAATCTGTTTGGTTTTACTTGAAATAGCTGTTTTTCTAGAGTTGACTGTGGTGGGATACTTACTGAAGCTCTCTTCATCTGTTTCTATTTGATTTCAGAACAGATTCAAGGGAGCTACTTTTCTATCTAGTATGAATGTTAATTGGAAATGAAATTAATTGCATAACTAATTTAATGCTTGCTATGAAGCTTATGTAAACAACATATTTCCTAGAGCTCAGAAAGAGAACTCCCCTACAAGATGTGCCAGACTGAAAACGCATGTTTGTTTTAAAGCCCACTGGCTTATCAATAAAAACATGTACAGATCAATGTGGGTAGTAACCTCAGAAGTGCAGGCACTCTTTTTTCTCAGGTATGATTTAGCTCTACCTAGATAGTGCCTTGACCTTCATCATTTTATTTTGCATATGAATTTGTTGGAAACAAAATTTGGTATAGTAATTCTAAATGTGATTGCTGGCTTGTTCTCTGAAAGTTAATACCTTGTTGGCTGATAGTTACATTATCCTAATTACACAGAAAAATCCCTTAGCAAATTGATGCTCTTCTTTTTAATAATTACATATTGATTTATATTTTTAAAACTTGTTTATATTTTTTGTATATTTTATTGATTATGCCATTACATTGTCTCATTTTTTTCTCCCCTTTATCCCCTCCACCCTGTACGCCATCCCATCATCCCCACTTCAACATTTTACCTATAAGAATATGGAGTTGCTTTTGAAGAAATTTTTGCTGGTCGAATAAGTAAAAATATATTTAGAGTTAGTGGTTCTCTCATCATCGGTTGTGAGTATTGAGATAGAAACATTTAATAGTAATTCATATGTTACTTAGTGACTGGGAACTGGTAGTTTTGAAGAAAAATTTAATAGTAGTTCATATGTTAATTTGTGACTGGTAACTGGTCACAAATTAACATGTTGAAGAAATTTTAACTTATGGTCAGTGTTCTTATTTTTAACAGACCTCAAAATGTTATTATGAAAAGTGTATAAATGAATAAAACACATTTTTAATGGATATTTTAAAGGAGACAGGATATATTGCACAAAATTCTAGAGCTGCAATAAAAAATTAATTAAACATTTATTTTCAAAGTCCATTACAATAAGATGCCATTCTATTCTATTCTATTTAGGAACCTCCTATAACCTCAGTAAGAATAAAAGAACACCTAAGACTTGAATGTCTACAGCTTAAATTTGCCAAAAAATAAACTGTCAAGTTTTGTTTTGTTTTTTCCCTGCTCTGAGGTGCTTCGTAAACAGCCTTGGGTCAAAATAGGATGAGTTTCAGAGGTCTTATTTTTCTTATTATAGTGAAATTTACTTAAGGGTAGCTTATAATAGAATATGCTTTACCGTATTTCCGAACATTTCTTCTTTGGTCATATGCTTTTTCCTTCTGTTGGCTGAAAATCAAACTGACAGAAGGAAAACAACCAAATGGGATATTAAGTAACATCAGAGCAAAGAATTTGGACATCCTGTTCTTAGTTGTTGGTTCCCAAAGATAACTTTCCTTATCCTGTCTAAACCGTTTCTTATAACCGCCCACAATGAAGCACTTCACATTACCCCACAGATCATTTTCACTTCAAAAAGCTGTACTTGCCTGAGCTTCAATTTCCATTCAACGAACAAAATAATGGTAACGGGGTGTGCAAATTGTTTGAATATGGAAGACATCTCATAATGTAATACGGAAGCCTTCAGTGGTTTACTGTCAGATACCTCAGTATAAATGAAACAATTTGCCTTAATAACTGAACCATATAAATTTTTGATAATACCAATAATACTGCAAGCTCTCACAAATTACCACAGTACATCTTAACTGTCATGTCACATCACGTAAATTATAGTCATGATGACATGCTTAGCTTGGTTGATTTCATATTTTGCTAAGGAAATGGAAAATTGTAGGGCCTTGTTTGTAAATTCAATAAAACCACTTTTTTAAAGAGTTGAGGCTAAATTCTTTATCAGTAATTGCTGTTCGAATCAGAGCCATTGCCAGATTCTGACAGAAATAGTATATCAAGAAACAAGTGCATCTGCTTAGAGACTGAATTTCATTTACATTAATGACGAGGAGGCTGTGGGTACATAATTCCTCCTCTGCTTTTTTAGTGTTAATTTCTAAGTTGAAAAAATATTTATGAGATGCTATTAGCATTTCCTAAATATTTATATAACCAATTTTCAAACATTTTTCAAGTCAGTCACTGGGTTACAAGGCTATGTGTGACACACAGGGGAGGGGCTGTGCCCTGCATATTCCACTGTGATGAAGATGCCACATGCCATTCTCCCTTTTCTTAGAAACCTAACCCCAAATAAAAAACCCCTCTGACATGTTGCTAGCATTGAGGTCTGTCTGATTATAATAAGAGTCAAGAACAGTAGGCAACTTACCGAAGGAATATTTTTTGACCAAAGAAACATTTTTATTGACTGCAGTTCCGTTTTTGGAGTTACGAGGAATACGTCAGTGAATATATGTGTGTATGTGGATAGTAGGTGAGGCCTAGAAAAACTAACAGGGTTCTATACTACCCATTTAAAAACTTTACATGATCTTAACTAGGAGAGAATTCCTCAACAATAATCCTGAAAAATGTTTTTTTCCTCATATGTGAGTATTTAGCACCATTGGCACAATCAAATGTTAATTTTCTCCCCTCAATCTAGATAGTCAAAGTGAATGAAGACAGGTAGCAGCAAGGCTGTACTAGGCCCCGTTTCATTTTCAAAATGCTTGGAAATGTTAACGTTGGGTTTGAGGGCATTTGTTTAAGCCTGGAACCAGGCAAGAATGGAAGGAGCGGGCGGACAGAGTCCTGCTGGTTTGCTACAGGTTCAGCTATTGACAAACAGTTTGGGAATTTCAGAGTTGGAATAATTTACTGCTTTACTAAACTAAGTGCTATTGAACACTGAAATAATCATTTGCTTAAGGTTACCCTAGTGGTCTGAAAGAGTGCAGCTTCCGAAAGCAATTCTCATCGCGTCTATAAAGTACCCAGAGAGCCTGGCTTGGCCTGTCTACCGTTCCGGCAATCCCACTATGGTTTGAAGTGCTGTCTCTGAGTCTCTGAGCATTATTAACTTAATCTTGTGTGATTTGTTCCTTACAAAACAATGCTTATTTCCTACAACATTATGTTGTCTTTTTCTGTTTCTAGTTTAAAGAAGCTTTTAGATTGTTTCATGTAGTTGCCAAGTATACGTATTGCCTGGCTTAAAATGCACATACGAGTCTGCTGACAGAACAGCATCTGGCTTCTAAAAGTGATCTTTGGTGCTTCTTTTTTGTGCTTGGTGACTTTCAATTCTACCTCCCAGATCCCAGATTAAAGCTCTGGATTTGAAGGAGAGTGATATTCGAGATTTACAAGACAAGGCAATTCTCCTCACATAAAAAGAACTTAAAAAATACTTTGTGATTAGCGCTACTTAACAGTAACAAAAAATACTTTTAATAAGGTTCCTCAGAAATGACTCTTAAGTTGGGATTTATGTGGAAGTTGGGAGATGATTTCAATCTTGGTTTTAAAAAAGTTAAAAACACTAACAAGCATGATCCACTCTCCTTTTAGCAGCAGAATCTGTATTTGTGACTTCTTTGCTCCACATTCCTCAAAATTATTGAAAAGTTAAGGTTAAACCCTCATCCCTATCCTTAGCTTCCTCCAAGTTAAGTCTTAGATTAATTCAGAGAGTATTATGTATGCCTAGAACAGCATGACCATAAAAGTGAATAAACAGAGTAAATAAACTCTGAATGAATTTTTACTCCATGAATCAGATCTCCTCAAGAATGATATGATAATGGAGTAGTACCAAGAAAAATATCTATTGCCTAGAATAAACCAAATGCATTGTTAGGTTTCAATGAGAAAATATGTTTATTAAAAACAAACAAACAAAAAAAGCCAAGAACTCATTTATTGATCATAATTATGGTAATGTCTGGTGTGCAAAGTTAGCATACCTATGAGGACTCAAGGTCACACATAAAAATCCCCCAATCTTACTTATCTTTATAATAATATTATTTTTATACTTTTCCTAATGAAATTCATAAAACACTAATATCTCAAATTGTTATGAAAAGAGCACTTTAATATCTATATGCATTATTCTGTTTACAGTGCCTTCTAATGAAGTACAATAGGTACAAAGATCAGTTTTTACAATTGATAAATTGATTAAGTACTAAATAGGAGAACATTCAATTTAACAACAATTTGGTAAGAAAAATTAAGGAGTGTTCTTATACTTTCAATGTGAGTTGACTTTGTGACGTGGAACCAACAAAATTAACATAATCTAGGACAACATTGGTAAGAGTTCACTTATCAGGGCAAGGGAGATAATGGTTATACAGACTCTGCACAAAACATATCACTGAAAAAATTCAACCATTTGTACTCACTCGTGAAAGCAGACGCAAACATCCTAAACAAAGCATGACCAGTATGAACACATAGTTTATAAAAATGGTAAAACTTAGTTGACCAAGTTGCTTTATCATCAGAGTTCAAGGCTGGTTTAATATCAGAAAATCAGATTAAGTAACTATCCATGTTTAATGGCCAAAGGAAAAAAGAAAAAAAAATTATCTCAATAGATACATAAAAAGATATAGATGAAAATAAATATGATTCATGATGTTTTAAAAATTTGCAAACTAGGATTGGAAGGCACTTCTTTAAATAATAAAGAGTATCTACACAAAAGCAAAGAGCAAATATCTTATTTAATGTATAATCTTTAAAGAATTCTTTAAGATCACAAACATGAAACAATTTTCACCATGACAACTTTTATTTAACATTGAACTAGAATGTCTAGACAGTGCAGAAAGATAAGAGTTAAAAGATATAATGATGGAAAAGGAAGAAATAAAATTGTAACTTGTAGATAATATGGTTATCTGCTTTGTGAACCTAAAAGATAAATAATTAATAAGTGAATCAAAAAGAGCTATACAGAAAATTAATATATAAAAATCAATTTTGTTTCTTTACATCAGCAAAAATCAATTTAAAAAACCACTTTAAAAAGATGTCTTTTATAATAACAATAAACATCGAAAGTACCAAGGATTAAGTCTATATGGAAAAGCAAAAGGCCAAGAATAATTAAATTAATTCCTAAAAGAAGCTGGAACCCTGACTGGTGTAGCTCAGTGGATTGAACATTGGCCTGAAAACCAAAGCGTCACTGACTCCATTCCCCAGTCAGGACACATGCCTGGGTTTCAGGCCAGGTCCCCAGTAGGGGTGCGAGAGAGGCAACCCCATATTGATGTTTCTCTCCCTCTCTTACTCCCTCCATTCCCCTCTGTCTAAAAATAAAATAAATAAAATCTTTTTTTAAAAAAAAGAAGCTAGAGAAGGGGTTTTAATCAAGCCCTAATGTAAAGACTCAGGACTTATATTAAAAATATGTAATGATTAAGGCAGATCACAGTTGGTGTGAAAATAGATTAAAAGATCAATGGAACTGAAAAATTGCCCAATAATATCCCAAGCATATATGAATACTTCTTTTGTAACAAGATAGATATTACAGATCCATGATAATAAGATAGGTTATATAACAAATGGTTCTGGTACCACTGGTTATCCAAAGAGAAAAAAATAACACTGTCTGCGCCATACCTTACATCATACATAAAAATAAACTCCAGTTGAAACAAAGACTACAGTTTCAAAAATCATACTAATAGAGCTTTGCAAAGACAATACATTAGAATTGTTGCTTCTGAATATGGTTAAATAATGAAATCTAGATTTACTTACCTACCTTAAACAACAGGAAACTTGAGAAAAAATGTGAAATTATAGTTTTTAGACACCGGACAAGAGATAGTGTAGGACTGTGATCCCTGAGAAAAGAGAAACAAATGAGGGGAAGCTATAACTCCCCCAGATTATTGGTTGGGTTCAGTTTCCAAGGTGGAGTGTGTTGTGGGGAAACCCAAACAGTCTGAAAGATAGAGATTGGGGCTCAGGGAAGCCAAGGAAGCTAGAATTTGTTAGAAACAATATTAGAGAAGAGGGAGCTAGAGAGAGAGAGATATAGATATCTATAAAGGTATAAAGGTATAAAGGTAAACCTCCATCGTGGATGACTATTGAACTGGATGGGAGAAAATACCCGGGTCTGGTGAGAGAACTAGTAAGAGAAACAATTCCTGGAGCTAACACAGGCTGGTAATATTGTGTTTTCCCACTATCTTTATAATGGAACATCTTTATATTGGAAAGGACATCAAGTAAACTACTCAGAGAGCATGGTCTTGGTAGGGGTGTTAAATTAGCCCCAGGCCACGGGCTGCTCCAGATTCACTCTAACAAATCTTAAAAGCATGTCTTAGAAGAAACCAACTTATTCCAAGTAAATCAACTCATGCTAGAGCAAATATCATTACTACTTAATTAATTGCAACAAAATCCAGGACCCAGATATGTAAAATTCATCATGTTGGGCCTCAAATAAAAAATTACCAAACTCATAAACAAACAGGGGCATAAGAACCACAACCAGGAGAAAAATCAGTCAATTAGACAAGAAAATCATGCCCAGGTTTATCTGAATTAAATTATTAAATAGGAAAGAAAGAATGAGGAAGGAAGGGAAGGAAGGAAGGAAGGAAGGAAGGAAGGAAGGAAGGAAGGAAGGAAGGAAGGAAGGAAGGAAGGAAGGAAGAGTGGGAGAGAGGGAGGGAGGAAAAATGACAGAGAAAAATCTTAAAAGAGGTTTTTGTTTTTTGTTTTTAGAAATAAAAGCTGAGATACTTTGTCATTAATACATCAACACTAGAAGAAATGTAGAAAGTTCTTTAGGTAAAAGGACTATCATACCAGATAGAAACTTTTTCCTATAAAAAGAAATTAACAGTATCAAAAAGAAGCTAAATCATAATGTTTTCTCTACTGGCTGCCACCTAACGCAGGACCTCAGAATAGTCATCACTTTAAGGCTAGGACTTAACACAGTAATTATTGAATGAATAACATAACATACAAACTTAAATTAGAATGTCAGGTACTTTTGTATCAAATTTCCTTTGAAATTGTAAAAAGGGAGACTGTGCTTAACAAAAGCAAAAAAAGCCTTCCTTCTACAACCACTATTTTTTACCTTTTGCTCCCTATATCTAAAGGGAGCAAAACCAGCACCACTTTAAAAGAGTTCAAACAAATCTTAATGTAAAAGTTTAACTTTTTTTTTTCTGTATCCTTTAGAGTAACACTTTACAGCCATGTTCTATGTGCAGAGAACTGTAGGGATCCAATGCATTTCTACTTCTCATGCACTAGCCCAAGTCCTTAAGTGACAAATCCTAATATCTGGCTTCTGTCTCTTGCAGTTGATCAGAATCACCAATTATTACAGTTTGGTAGGGCAGTATTACGCCATTTCTGAACCTGTCATGGCCAGAACATTTTTACCTGCCATTTTTCGTTTTATTTGTTTGTTTATTATGTTTTTAATTGTTAATAGTTGGAAAAGAACAAGGTGGTAAGGAATAATGGGACACGGATAGGTATGGGGAGAATATGGCCCGCAGACACAGAGACAAGGCAGCCATCTGCAAACCAAGGAGAGAAGCCTAGAACAGACCCTCCCCTCACAGCACTCAGAACGGACCAGTCCTTTGACACCTTGATCATGGACTAGCAAATGAACACATTATTTTCTTTCTTTCGTTAGGCTTGATTGAAAATAATTATATATGCAAAGGGAGGCCCTGGTCAGTTATTTTTTATGTTTCGATCCTTATGTCTTTTGTAGATCTGATTCAAATGCTGGACAGCTACCTTATAAGTTCTGTGATCTTGGACACAGTCCATAATTTAGTCGTCGTTCTTTCATTATCTGCAGAATGAGAATTCCAACATTCCCCCTGAATGTTCAGAATTCTCAAAAATGTCCTTTGCGTACAGAAGCTGTTCAATAAATATCATTTGCTTTGTGAATTTCTGTAGTTGTCTGCTGCAGTAATTTATATTGTAGGTAGTCTTACAAGTATATCAATAAGAACATTTGTCAAAGAACACTTTGTCCCCTGAGTCTTTATTGCTATCTGACAGAGCATCGGGACAATCACAGAGAGTTAATTTTAGCATGTAAGTAGATTATATGACTTAAATAGCAGCATTGCAGCAACGTGAAAAATTAAATCAGTTAGCTAGCTTTGTGAGAGACCTGCAGAGTGTTTTACTCTTGATCTTGAAGCTACCAAAATAAAACTAATAAGCATTGCTTCATGTCTTTCCATGCAAATGATTTGATAAGTATCTCAATATTCCTGCCTCACTGAAAACCTAGTGTTTAAAGGAATTTGAGATTTCTGCCCTTAAGTAACTGATTACAAAAGTCAATATTATAAAGATAATAAACCTGATCAGTACTCTGTAACTATAATGTAGTAAGTTAAAAGTGAAGTCATGAAGATGGAGACCAACATAATGTGACTGATGTCCTTATAAAAAATAAAACTTTGGAGGCAGATCCTGTTAGGAAGATTGCCATGTGAATATGAAGACAGCCACCTGTGCTCCAAGGAGGGACAAAGCAAGTCCTTTTCTCACGGTCTTCAGAAGGAATCAACACCACCAACACTTTGGTTTCAGACTTGTAGCCTCTAGAACTGCAAGGCAACGACTTTCTGCTGCTTAAGACACCCAGTTTGTGGTACTTTGTTTTGGCAGCCCTAGAAATTTAACATAAATAATAAAATATCCATCATTTAAAAAATCCCATACATTTCATTGTTGTTATATTTATAGCAAACACAAGGTTAATCTCTGTAGCATCTAAAAGAGGTTGTTGAAATTGATGAGAGAAAGACCAACAGTATAACAGAAAAACGGGCAACAGATATGAATGAACCATCCACATAAAAGAAAACACAAATGGCTCTTCACTATATGAAATGACATTCAAATTGACTCTTAATATGACAATAACACTGAGAAATCATTTGTAATCTATTTTAGGAAAGTCAACAAAGTGGATAGCATGTTATTACTGAGAGTTTAAAAAGATGAAGATCCTTCTAGTAGTGGAGATGTGCCTTGATGCAATCCAAGAAAACCAATTTAGAAATCTTCACTAAAGTTACAAATGCACATATGCTTATATATTCCTCTCCTGGGAACTTAGCCTACAGGTATATGTAAATATGTAAGATGCAGTTAATTCATTCATAAATGTTTGTGAGAGTTGCAAAAATGTCTATCACTGAGAGACTGAAAGAGCTTGGGGTACACACAAGTGATCTAACTCTATAAAACTATAAATAAATAAGGCACATTCTTTCTATACTAATATGGAATGATCCAAGGCATACAGTTAAGTAATTAAACCTAGAAGCAGAATAGTGTGTATATGACCATCAGTTGTGTAAAAAAAGAGTGGGGGAAAATTGTATGTATTTATAGATATAAGGTTATTTACCTTTTTAGAGTAACTGCTAACATTTGAATTGAGGTGAGTTTGCCTCAGAACTGTCTACTGCTCCACTCAAGAAGAAAATATTGGCAAAGTTGTAAAATAAGATATTTTATCTAGAACGGCTTTGTTTTTATATTAACCTAAAACAAACAATTATTTTTCTATTTTAGACTGTTGTAAAAATTATTGCTTTGCTATAATTACTTAATAAGTGGTAAGTACCCCAATCCTATAAAGCTAAAAATTGGTTGGCATGTTTAATTTATCGCAAGGGTTCAAATAGTGCTTTTTTCTGATAGTTTCCAGAAATTCTGTTATTATCGACAGAGACTGTTGGGGAAGCATGAAGCTTAAACTTTTATTCCTGAGGTTTTTGCATCACTTCTAACAGTAACAACTTGAGTCAAAGCAAGTGCTCTCTCACCTTATTTTTTCTAAAGTTCTCCCTCTATCACCTGGGTCTACAATCTGACATTTGCCACATGGAGAAAGGAACTATGTGATAAGACCCCAATCGGAAATGTGATAAATTATTAAACAGGTACTTTGTTGGGTGATTGAAAATTACCTGCAAAAGAGTGCTTATCTCCTTGAGGCACGTCAAAAGCTAACAGAATTGAGCCAATTAGACTGATTGTCTCTTCAATGAGTTGTGACCTCTTGATGGTAATAGCTTATTATGATGATAAATGAATCCATCTCTCCAACTGAAGCCTGAGTACACACTTCAGCAGTTTCCTTGAATCATGAAGCCATTACCTCTCAACTCCAGATCCACAGCAGTGACAGCCGGGAGAGCAGAGAGCATGCATGCGTGACTAGACGCAGATGATTGTTTTACTCAGATGAATATATTTACTGCTATTTCTGAAAAACAAGACCTCCTCATGCACTGTGTGCTCACACCCAGAATATTCACCATGTGATGTGTCCTTTTTTAGGAACTCCTTCCTGGCTACATCTTTCTGAGATAACTAGGTTTTGCCTTTTTTTTTTTCTTTTCAGTTTTTGTTTGTTGCTTTTGATGTTTCAATTCTTCATTTTTGTTGGTCTCCTGATTGAGCAAATTTTAAGAATAAAAATATTTTCTTACATTGAATTTGTAATATACATACAAGTGTGTCTTTTTAATTAATTAATTGAATCGTTCAATTCCACTGGATTGGGGGAGTCACTCAGAGACTCTTTTTTATTTGTAGAACTTTTGTAAGAGGTCTTGATTTGAGAATCACAAAAGTATAAATACGTTAGTTTTTTATTTCTTATTTTAAGAAAATACCAAAATTTTTAACTAGTTGCTGAATTTTGACATCAATTCCCCTGTTCTGTTATGGTGATATTTTTCATTTGAGGAGAATTAGAGGGGAAAGAATTACTTGTCATATTTATAACAAAATAAATCTTCTAATTCCTTATAAGTATTAGACAGAAGTGAGTTGCCAAATATATTCTTGAAATGGCCCATTGGCCAAGCAAAACTAAGTTTTTGAAGTACTTGAGCAAGTGGAAAACTGGTCATCTTAACAGAATCTTAGTAATATCTTGAAAGACAAAGATCAGGGGAAGCTACTCATGAGTTTTAGGGGAAAGGTTGGTTGATTTTAAGGTAGATCTTGCATTGTAGGCAATTAGGCTGAATTTATGAATACCTTTCCCTTGGATATGTCCCAAGAATAAGGCAAAAAGTCTTGGATCAAGTATTGAAAGGCAAGTGATTAGTCTATATGTACCTATATGAAACCCAGTTTACATGGGTCACAGTCCAGGAGCCAGGTTTTCTTGGACGATGTTTGTAAAATTGTTAAACATAAGATTGAAAACTATACTTGCTCCCAGCATTATTTAACACAGAAATAGGGAATTGTGTTGGTTTTAGTTCGTATAGACCATAGCTGTGCAATTATGCTATAGTAACTCAGGTTTTCTATGCCACTGTTTCCTCAGGTGTAAAGTGGAGACAATAGTGACACCCACTTTACAGAGTTATCATGAGCATTAAATGAATTAACAAATATATAGCACTCAAGACAGTGTCTGATAAATAGTAATCACTCAGTATTAGTTATTATTAACAACTCCAACTGGGCCTAATTTGAGATAAGCCATTAACCCATGGAAATTTTACAAAGGCTCCCCACATAGGAAAGAAAAGAAAGGAAGGAAGGAAGGAAGGAAGGAAGGAAGGAAGGAAGGAAGGAAGGAAGGAAGGAAGGGAGGGAGGGAGGGAGGAAGGGAAGGAAGAAACAGAGAGCGAGAAGGAGGGAAGAAAGGAATTGAATAAATAGAGCAGCAAAGAAAAAAAGATAGGAAGATTTTGCTCATATATATTAAATGTTTTACAGTATTTTGATTTAGAAAGTAACTACCAATGGGGCCCGCTCTCTTTTAGTCCAGATTTATCAAGATGTGGTCATGTCATCAAGTAAAGACCTTTTCTCTAGTTTCCATCTGGGGCTGGGTTTGAAGTAATCACCTTCTGTGTTCTGGAATAAGTCTTTTTAATGAAATGGAACTGGAAATCATCCACAAACAAAAAGCTTTATAGGCCATTAAAGGTCCTCCAGGCCATTTACTGCCTTAAGCTCATTTCTACTCATCATCACAGGGAGAAAAAAAAAGTGAGTACAGCATATTTTTCTTATATCAAGTAGTTTTAAATTAAGATGTGATGATTTTGTATAAAGGTCAAAATACTTTATTTTACTTTTTCTTTCAAAACAAGCATAGCAATAAAATTTGGTCCTTATTATTTAGTCTTAATTTTGCTCTTACTTAGAAACTCTTGAAGCTTTACATATAGGAGACAATAGAACAATTTAATTTATCTCATTATGTAGCAGTTACTTAGATGATAATGGGTGGAATAAGTGTTTGAAAAATAAATAATTTTTGTTGTGCCAAACACATGAACTTTGTGCCTGGTGAAAGACACTTAGGCTAACAAAAACGTAAACTATGCTGGGAATGAACCCCATGACATCTTGATTCCTTAAGACTTAGTAGGGCTGAGATTTGAGTACATGTTCCAGACTCATTTTTACTTGAAGGAAACAAGCCATTAAGGGGCTCAGAAGAACCATTAAACTAACCCTTCTTTTAAATATATTTTTTATTTATTGATTTTTGGGACAGATTCAGGGTGGGGAGAGAGAGCAAGAAAGGCATCGATTTTTCATTCCACCCATTTATGCAGACATTGGTTGATGCTTGAATGTACCCCGAACAGGGATCGAACCTACAAACTTGGCGTATTGGGAGGACTTTCTAACCAACTTAGCTACCCAGCCAGGGCATAACCCTTTCTTTTAAAATCTAGTTATTAACTACAACAGTTTCATTTAGAGTCATCTGAAGTCTTTATTGAAAATGGAGATTAATGACCCCTATCCTGGAATCACTTAGTGAAAACATCTGGGGGAAATATGTGGAAATCTATGTTTTTGACAACTTCCCCAAGTGAACAAAATATTGAGGGCCACTTTTTTACTATTACTTTTTTAAATTACTGATAATTAATTAAATTTCTGTACATGATTCCCAAAACTTAAACTTCCTAAGGCACCAATAAATAAATAAATAAATAAATAAATAAATAAATAAATAAATAAATAAATTCTACAGCATGCCTTACTCTGAACTCAAAAGTTGACTTTCTTATCTAATAGTCTAGCCTGTACAAGGGGACCCTAAAATTACCCTTTTTAGCCACCACAAAATACATAAATCCAAATGTGTTTCTCAATCTCATTACACAAAGGAACACTCAACACAAATAACACACATTCATACAGTAAGAAGATGAGTCTTAGAAAGTCGCTTTTTTATAAAATAGGAAGTATGAAATTCACTGTTATTAACATCTGCAAAGAGGACTCTTGGCAGGATCAGAGTATTACATGGAGGTTAAGGCCAGTTTCAGATTCTAGAAGAGGTTCCAGCTTTTCCTGAATATGCGTCAGCCGTTTTTTGCAACTTGAGCTCTGCTACCCACTATTCGAATGTAAATACAGTAAAGGCCTTACATGCAAAAACAAGAACAATGGTTCACATGGGTGACCATACTGGTGCAGTTATAGTGGGAGGCAGGGGTGGCTCCACTCCAGTGACTGGCAGGGCTGGTTCTTGTTATACTGGGTGACCGGGCTGGGAACTGTTGTCTACATCATGTCCCCATGGCCTCATCTGCAGTTTCCCCAAAAGAAACCTAGGGTTTAGAGAAATCCAGTGTGAAAAGAGACCAGATGAATGCGAAGATCTGCAAATTACAGTTCTGTGATTCTAACACCACAGAGAATGACACAGTCAGTTGACTACTAACAATGAAATAATAACCATAGGAAATACGATAAAGCGACTCTTTGACACTTGAGAAAAAAAGTTTCTCAGCTACTGTCCACATCCGAGGTGTTGATGATAAGTAAACCCGGCCATAGAAAAATGAGGGCTACGTCAGAGCGAAGTAACTAAAGTGATTCAAGACACTGAGCAGCTGGTGTTCAGCCAGCATTATTTCTTGCCTAGATTTCAGAAAAAACCATCTCACTTTGTTTCTACCTCTCATCTCCCCATCCAATACAGCTTTATTCACCTACCTGATGGAGGAAGATTTTATAAAACTCAAATTTGATTTTTTTTTCAGTTCCCGGTTTAAACTCCACTGTCTTACGGACACAGTTAAATCTCTGAGACCATCCTAGACTCATAGCTCCATTCTGGACTTGTAGCTTAGGAAGAAACCCTGTGGACCAGCCATAAAAAATGCCCATAAGTATCCAATGCTCTCTCTCATACTTTCCTATCTCATGATTTCCCACTGAGAACACTTCTACCCTTTTCCTAAGCGACTAACTTCTTCATCCTTCAAAATTTGTTTAAGGGTTGAATTGAAACTTTTTTGACTACTGAATCTCCCAAGACAGGCTGAGGTAGGCTATCCCCATGCTCTTCCCCTGGGACCTCGCACCACCCAGCATGCAGAAATATTCCTCCCTGAACTGTGCTTTTCTGAATGCAACTGGATTCTGTTCACCTTTGTACCTCTAGCAGTCTGCACATCGTCCTGGACAGCATGGGAGCTTAATAATTTCCTTTTCAGTGAATAAATGAATGTTCTGTGTGAACAGTAATTATTTCTCTATCCATAGAATATGAATGAGAGGCAATATAGATAGTATTCTCCTTAAAAAAATGAACCCTTAGAAAAAGTACTTGGTTGGAATTTCTTAAGAAGAGCCTGTTTGTACTTTTCTAAATTCTGGGATCATTTAAGGCCACATCTATTCAGAGCAAGGCAGATGACCTAAATAGTCTGCCAAATTCTTTTCCAGCCCTCAAATTTTATGAGTCTGAATAGCATTGTTTGGGTAAGTCTTGTTCTTTGTGAATCAGAAGTTAAGATGTTTTGGATATTTACAGAGAAACAAAGAATTCCAGAACTGGAAAGAACTTGAAGAGTATTCTAGTAAATGGTTTTCACACTGTGTCCTGTGTGGTCCTCCTGTGCTAAGAGAGGAAATAAGATGGAGCAGACAGGGAGCCTTGTTTCCTCTTAAACCAGACTGTCTTTATCTATTTTGCATGTTGAGAGTGCATGGAATGAAATGTAGAAACAGACCGCAAAAGATTAAGTCACTTGACCAAAGATATACAGCTTCTCCAGAGTCCAAGCTAACATTAGATTTATGATGCTGTGACTTCCACTACAGATCTCTTTCCATCTTTCTATGCAAGACATAAAAAAAGGGTAGGCTGTTTACTTTATGATCAAGGTATGTAAATTGTGACACTTGTTTTCAAATGTCAATTTAGAGTTCATGCCATCAAATTAAAGAAGTTTGTTAACTAAGTTTAATTTGCTTTCACTTAGGAAGCAGCTGCCTTTCAACATAATAAAATAAACAGATACAATAATATTTAGTCAGCTGTGGCTTCGATTTTAAATGTTTGACTTAGTGCTATTTATTCTGCTGGATTGCACAATAGTGTCTGTGAAAGAAGTGTGTGTGTTTCTAATGTTTATTGTGATGTCCTAGATCTGTCTTTCACTGTATCTCTCTGTATCCTCTGAGCAGGCAGGACAATTTAAAATTGTTTAGAAGTGACAAAGATGGGATGAGCCATTTTCTTCTTTACCATATCCATACTTTTGCCTTTTCCAGAATGTCATGTACTTGGAAACATACAGTAGGTAACCTTTTCTGATTTTGTTTTTTTTTTAGTTTCTCTTAGTTATATGCACCTAAGGTTTCCCTGTGTCTTTTCATAGCTTGATACCTCATTTCTCTTTAGCACTGAGTAATATACCATTTTCTGGATTACCACAGTTTATTTCTCCATTCACTTACCAAGCTGACATCTGGTTGCTTCCAGGATTTGGCAATAATTAATAAAACTGCTGTAAACACCTACGGACATAGACTTTTGTGTGCGTGTGGACTTAAGTTTTCATCTTCCTTTGATCATGTGGGAGAGAATGTCTAATTGTGTAAGAAACTGTCAAAGTGTCCTTCCAACATAGCTGTGCCATTTTGCATTCCCACTAACAATGAATGAGAGCTCCATCGCTCCACATCTTCGCCAGAATGTGGTGTTGTCAGTGTTTGGGACTTTAGGCACATTCTAATGGGTATATAATGATACCTCTATTTTAATTTGTAATTCCCGAATAATGTATGATGTTGGACATTTTTCATATGCTTACTTGATATCTGCATGCAATCTCTGGTAAGGAGACTATTTAGATTTTTGCCTCTTTTTTAATCTACATTGTTCATTTTCATATTGCTGAGAATTGAGTTCTTTTATATTTTATATACAAATTCTCCATCAGATACTTGTTTTACAAATATTTTTAACTCAAATTGTGGCTTGGCTTCTCATTCCCCTGACAATAACTTTTGCAGAGAGATTATTTTTAATTTTAATAAAGCTCAACTTGTCAATTTTTCTTTCATAGACAATGCTTGGCATTGCATCTAAAAAAATCATTGCCAAACTGAATGCCTCTAGATTTTCCCCTATGTTATCCTTAAGGAGCTGTATAATTTTGTGTTTTATGAGGTACATTTTGAGGTCTGCCTCCATTTTGAGTTAGTTTTTGTGAAAGGTATCAGGTCACTGTTTAGATTCAATTTCTTTTTTTGCATATACATGTTTAGTGCCAAAAGATTATTCTTTCTCCATTGAATTGCCAGAAATCAGATGACTGTATTCATGTGGGTCTATTCCTAAGCTCTCATATTGTTCCATTGATTGTTCGTCTATCCTTGTTTCAGTGCCGCACTGCACACTGTCCTTATTACGGTAGTTTCATAAAAAGTTGGGTAATGTCATCACTTTGACTTCACTCTCCTTCAACATTGTGCTGGCTATTCTCAGTCTTTGACTCTCTATATAAACTTTAGAATGCATGTCTTGAAATCCACAAAATAACTTTCTGGGATTTTGATTGGGATTGCATTAAATCTATAGGTCAAGTTGAAAATAACTGACATCTTAACAATATTGAATATTCTTATATATGATAACATATCTTTCCTTTGGTTCTTCTTTGGCTTTTTTCATAAAATTAAAATTTAAAATTTGAAGTTTTCTTCATATAGATCTTGACAGATTTCATATAGATCTTGACAGATCTTGATAGATTTTGTTGGATCAGTTCCTAAACACACCAGTTTTGGGGTGCTAATATAAGTGATACTGTGTTTTTCATTTCATGTTCAATATTTTTTTGCTGTTATACAGTAAAATAATTAAGTTTCTTATAACTCTCGTCTTTAAATAGAATCAAATGACTTAGAAAGGGACTATGGTGCTCTAGGTACAATGAATATCTTGAAAATCCTCAGCTTATTTCTGGAACCATAACCTATGCATTTCAAGGTTATGGGTAAAATGCTATCTGCAAAATTCTTGTAAAGTTTATTATCTAAAGAAAGGGTAGGACCCCAAAAGATTATTCAAATCAGAGATTTTTAATTCTAAATGGCTTCCTAAAGGGTTATATACAGTATGTTAGCTGCAAATATAACCCAACATAGTAACTTCTGATTTAGACTACTTCCTCATGTCTAGTAAGTGTCTTCTCTTCTCTTCTTTTCTTTCTTCCTTGATAAGCGGTAACTAGAGGTACTGTTTTGCCACTCCATGTCATAATCATGCATCTCTGGAGAATGCTAGGAAAACCAATCCATATCTATTTCTCATAGTATCAAAAATAATGGAGTCAAATAGATCTGATTATGTTTTTAAGCCTATAACATTTACAAACCATGAGATCTTAGATAAATTTTTACCTCATAATTTTAGTCACTTTAGCTCTAAAATAGAGACTGTAAATGCTACTTCATAAAATTGTCATGATGATTTTACTTAATAATGCATTAAACATCTGGTTTGTAATAGGAACTGGATAATTGCTGTATTTATACCCTTTTTATATTTCTGAAAAAATTAACTTGATTCAACATGAAAAATTATATGATAGATTCTAGTTGTTAACTGAATGCAGGGGAAATTTTATCACTTTTTTTTCATTTGGTTTTTAAAAAACTACCTAGGCAAGAAATAGAATCAGTGACTACAAACAAATTTCTGCCCACTGATTCAGTATGAACCAGGACAAAAATTGTTGACTGTGCCCTACTGTGCAGAGCAAAAATGAACTCAATATATGATAGAAGTCAGAAATCAAATTTTGTTTTAAAATTATGCATAATACAAGGCAACTGGGAAACAGAGTCCCTGGTTATACAACTACAATCACTGGTAGCTACCTGCCACAGAGAAAACACCATTGCAGAGATGGAAACTTTATTGTTTATATGATATGAAAACTATTCTCCTTTGTTTTCATTGCAATTGAGGAGAAAGGATATCCTTTAGGGCATAACATGCCTTTCATGCATTAGGGTTGCCCAGAGCGTATTCTGGCACATTGTATAAATATTAAGTAATCTCTTTAATTAAAATGATGTTCCTTGGAATGAGGAGGGAGACACATGATTATCTGAACAGCTTTGAGCTAGTTTTACTATAAGTAGATTTTTACTTTTCTAGAATATGTAATGAATAATCCTATGTTACAAGTAGGTATTAATTAATGGTTGAAATACAAAGGATATTTTCTTAGGATTATGTAAGGATGTACATTACAACTAGAGGTATGTATCATGATAAATGCAAGTGTTGACTCATGGAGCGATATCTGAGATTTATTTTCATTCTTAATGGAAGTTATTTTATTAATACAGTGAATATTAAATTAATATATAATAAAAGAACACTAATATAAAGTGCAGTTCTTAATATGCTGTTTATAATACATAATTTATGTTGCACAATTAGAAAATGCAATGTTATTGAGAATACTTTGAAGAAGTTGTAATTATCAGAACAAATATTACATCTAAACATATACTAAGGCCTTTGTTTTAAAATTAGATTTTAAAGCAGGAAAGTGCAGGTAAATACAGAGAGTGTGATTTGAATACAAAATATATATTTTACATAGAGAATATAGTCAGTATTAACATAATAACTTGTATGATGACATATGCTTACTAGATCTATCAGAGTTATTGCTTTATAAGGTATATAAATGTTGAATAACTATGATGTATTCTTGAAACTCATACAATATAGTATATCAACTATAATTAAAATGTATATATATTTTTAAATTTTTAAGCCCTTAAATTACTTATTTTTGTATATGAGTTCCAATACCTGGTTTCTATAATCAATTTATGTCTACAAGGATTGTATTGTAATTATGTTAATTTGTGAATACATATGAATACCAAATCATTTGGTCAATCTTAGAAGTCTTTTGGCAATTATACTCTCCTTGGGGTTGAACTGAGCCTTTCATTTAAATTAGAGAATAGTGTCAACAAACTACCTTCAATGAGATGGCTGTAGTCACCCGGCGAGCTACACATTGCTTTACCACAAGCACTTTTCTCCTGTGATTGTTCCCATAGTGCTTTCCATGGAGATTATCTGTCACCAAGTTGTGAGTAAATACAAACCTTTTTTTTTTTTAAAATACTCCATTTCCTCCTGTGAAGCAAGATGGTTAAAAGATCTGGTTGAGACCCTTTTGAATATTTTGCATAGAGAAAAACAAGGACAGATTGAAACAAATGTCAGAGTTTCCGAGAAGCTACAAATGTGACCTCTTCTATACTGTCATTCATGGACAAAGAAAACTTCCAATTCAGGAGCTTGGGGTAGTTCAGCATCTATAACTTGAAGTAGTTCTGAAGCTTAGATACAAGTGGATCTTGTGAAATTTCACAACATATTTTTTAAAGTCTCTTAAAAAAATAAACTTGGACAAGTAGCCAGCTCTTTTTGCTCCCAAAGACTCCATGTTAACCTAGTGGAGTCAAGAAGTATCTTTCTCTTTTTTGTTCTTAGAAGTATACAAAGGAGAATATTACTGTGATGTGTAGGCCAACCAGCACCATCCCAAAGCCAAAAGTTCTTGGCTCACATTTCCAGGGTTCACTGGATTTGATAGGTTTTTCCCGCCTCTATATCAGAAACACTAAATTTTCATAGCCATAGGGTCATGATATATTTTAATCAAAGTGCAGAAACTGCGGGTAATGAATCAAAGCATAAAACCCTGAAACATAAAGTGTGAACTAGGTAAAGACAGATAATATCCCCACATTCATTATTGCAGATGACATTAAGAGCAGCCTTGCTTTTACCAAAGATGGCATGACAATCAACTCAGTGTATCAAAGCCATAAGTATGCCTTTATAAGATCAGTAATATAATGACATTCCAGTTGAAATATCTTGTTTTATTGTGAAAATGATTCATTTGTGCACAATGTTGTTCTTCCTCACTACTTTAAACTTTGTTATATGGGAGGAAGAGTAGTTTATTCATCCTGTGGTGACCCACCATTACCATGATGCCTTAAACATAGCCATTCAGTCCTAGCCAGGTAGCTCAGTTGATTAGAGCATTGTCCCCATATGCCAAGGTTGTGGGTTTGATCCCTTGTCTCTCTCCTTCCCCCTCTCCCTCCTCTTTCCCCTAAAATAAATAAATAAATAAATAACCCTTCGACTTTACTTAATGTATCCAATTTAATTGTATAAATCTGAGTGTAAAGTGTTTGATATACATTCAACATACTGGTGCAAATTGCAAAACCTTTCTTAAAAACTGGCTAAAACATATTTAGTTAAACTTCTAAAGGAGAAAATGTGATTAGATTTGAACTATCCCCACAACATAAAATAGCAATAGGCACCATGTTAAATTAATGATTTTCTCATTTTCAGTACCATTTATTAAATACATATTATAATATGGTACTTTCTGAGAATTGATCATAATGAAAAGATCCTGACCATTATAAAATTGTCACCTAGTCATAGGTAAAATAAATGAGAGAACTATGGCATTCCAAATATAAAAAGCATTTAAATTGGAGAAAAGATGAATTTATATTTCTAAAATCTTTGTGTTTTTTCTATATTTTATGTTGAATAATATAATATGAAAAGATAATATTTTCACTTGCAGATGCTTAAATATATATTTAAAACTAATCATTTTTATTAAAAATCACTTAGATATTTATACGTACAGTTTCAAACATATACAACTTAACTGTGTTGGTGATAAAAGTACCCATGTATAGTAGATATTGGCCAGTTATCCCTCCAAGAATTTCTGGTAATTTGCTAATTTTCATGAGTTTGAAACTGATAATACTTTAAATCATGTATGTCAAAGTATGTTGGTAAAAATGGCGCACCAAGTCAGCAGTCTTCAAAAACCCAGGAAGTATGTGTTCTATAGAAGTGTCTGTAGGAGAAACATTAGGACTTCTGTATACATATTTTATTTATTCTAAAAAATAAGGAAGAATAAAGTTGAATACCATACTCAAGATGTTCGGAGTGAGAAATTAGCATTTACAAATTGGGTGGATTTATAGTGGTAACATTATTTGTTTATTAATTGACGTATTATGAAACATTATATATTAATTTTGCTCAATTAAGTTGATTTATGAGTTATAGCACCTTATTTTCAACTGACGAAGACTCACTGAGTGAACACATGGATCCAATATATTCCCAGAGTGAAGATAGAATTGACAATACACATATAAGTGAAGAACAAGTAAACACTATTGCTTACTATTTCTCTATGTAAGAGCTTCTCTCCAGCCACAAAACGTAATGACAACATCAAACCTGACACAAAATTGGCCAATGAATGAGAAATTAGTTATTTTGCTTAAACAGTTTTTATTATACAAAAACAATTTTGAAAGCAATTGTTCTGAAAGCTTCCTATCATTTTGTAGCTCAAATTAATGTTAGTCGATCCACCACAAACACTCTTTTCTGCACTTTGGAACTAAAAAGCAGAATTATCTAATCTATTTTCAGTTTTCTAAATACAGTTTCAGAGAGCTTTGAAGCTTTTTGTTAAATATTAAAATGCCACATTTTCAAAATAATTTTCAGGTACAAACAATTATCAAAAGAAAATTTTCTAGCCAAATTTCAACCAGAACCTAAGAGAATTGATCTACAGCATTAGAAATGACATCGTAATTTAGTATACTCAGCCAATTATGTAATTTTATAGGGGACCTGTGTATTTTTTGGTGTGGTATCCCTTTTAAGCTGGGAAAACCATTAATACTAAGTATTAAGCTGAGCCTAGAAATAAAACTTAATACTTTAATACTTGATAATATCACAAAGTAGTAAACCAAGGTTTTTAAAACTAGAAAAGCATATTATGTCATACTTTCTAAGAAAGATATTGTTGAGTAAAAAGGAATTTTTTATCAACAATTAACTTTAATATTTTCAAATAGTTTATTTCTCATACCTTTAAATCTTTGTTTTTAATAAATATGTTAATGTCATAGCCTATCATATATTATGTAACTACACACATATATAGAGTGTGTAGATACATGTATGTGTGTACATAATGTACGCTCATATATACAAGATATATATATATATATATATATATATACTCTTAAAAAATTTTTATTGATAAATTATAAAACCAAAAGTCCAGAGCCCCCATTCCGGGTAACTGAGCCTTAAGAAACATCTATTATATAAATGAAGTTTATCTTTCATGCCCAATTAGTATCTTTTCAACTGAGGCTCTTATTCTTCTGATAGTTATAGAACATTCTTCTATTGTGCTTAATTATACCATTATACAGTCTTAAGTGCTGAAGATAGACATGAGTATTACCATTGCAAATTACCATTTGATGACTGATTTATGTACTCATTGACACCTGCTATTTCTCAGAAACTTTCTAGTGTCTGAGCAGTGAACACAAGAGACAAAAACCCTGCCCTCCTACAGCACGCATTCTAGTTAGAGGAGAGAAAATTAATTAGGTAAGTACATAAAAGATAGTATGTGAGGTGGTTAAAAATGCTAAGGAGAATATAGAGTATGGAGGGGGGTAAGAAAGGTGATGTTCAGTGAATGGTGCTCAAGTTTTAGATAGAATATTTATTCAAAGAACTGAAGATGATATAGGAGCAAACTATATGGAAACGTTGAGCAAAAGGGTCTTAGAGGAAACTGACTGCAAGTGTCCTAAAATATGAAAAGCCTAGTATGCTAAAAACACTCAGCAGGGGTGAATGAGGAGGAGAGTAGAAGGAGACAGGGAGGTTGAAAATATTATAGGCCTTTAGGTGATTGTAATGTCTTTACATTTTTCTCATAGTGAAATGGAAAGTCATTGGTGTGATTTGAGAACAAAAGTATAACATCTGACATATTTTAGCAGGGTAAATATGATTGTTACATTGAGGACTGACTGAAAGGGAACAAGGGCAGAAGTAGGGAGACCAGAGGCTTTGCAGTTGTCACATCAATAGTTATGATAATTTGAACTTGAGTAGTAGTAGAAGAGGTAATGAGGAGTGATTTGATTCGGATATATTTTGAAGGAAAAGCCAAAAAAGGTGTGCTGACAGTTTGTCTATGGAACGTGAAAAGAGTCAAGAATGACATCAAAATCATGGGCCTGGACAAGTGAAAGAATCAAGTTGTCCTTTACTTAGATGGGGAAAATTGGGAAGAGCATACTATTTTGGGATGATCAGGAGCTCA